>WBMY01005710.1:310470-354315 GCA_013397315.1 Donacobius atricapilla
ACTTTTTGTCAAGTTTTAAACTAGTCACACATTAAAACCAATCCACTTTATGCAGAATTAGTTGTAGTAAATATCATTAAGGGTATAAGCTTTTAAAAGGTTAGAAGCCTAGAAGCCACAGCACAGGATGGAGAATCAAGAGTGCTTGATCAAGCTACTGCTGATTAACTGAACTTCTGAGTAAAGAGTGGTTATGTCATTTCACCCATTTCTCTGTAATTTCACATGTCTGTTGTAAAAATTGAGTTTTGTAGTCTCAAGAGAAAGAGAGGGTTATGAGTTTGCTGAGCAGTTTTATGGTTTTTGTAACTTTCAAGAAGACTGAAAAAACCAAATCCTTAACAGTTTTCCTTCATTATTTTTCCACATTGTTTAATTATTGCAGGGAGTGCTGAGATGAATACACCAGGCTGTCTCAATCAAAATTTTGAAATACTGCTTTCAAAAGGGGAGAAAGACAACAAAAAACACATAGGTTTATACAAAAACGTAAACCAAATTTTTAGACCAAGTTTTGCCTTCATAAAATATAGCTTTTTTCCTGTAGACAAAAAGAAATTTGTGCACTCCATAAATGTTGCTGTTCATTCTGCTAGCCATGGAAAATTGGCACCAAAAACAAGTGCTCAGGTNATGAATCAGTTTATAATAAGACTGTTGCTCAGATAGTTCCCACAAACAACAACAACAAACAACAACAACAAGAAGGAAGGTAAAAGAAAGGGAAAAGTCACCTGTTTTCACACTGCTTATAACAAATTGCCTGCCAGCTCAAAATTAATTTCCTGTTTGGTGGTACTCTCCCCACATCGTGGCTGAAAGGGCTGAGTGATTTGTTGCTGTAATGGCTTTCTTGTACCACTTATTATTGAGGTAAAATGCTTGACAATGCCACTTTTTTTTAGTGCTGACCACCTGCATTCGTCTGCAACCACTTGAAACTCTACTAACATCCCTGGCAATAAGATTTCACCCTAGTGATGTTTCATAAATTCACAGCTTCACAGGCAGCACAAGGAAATTGATACTAATGTAGCTACTCTTAATAATTAAACTGAAAAAGTAATTTGAATGAAAAAAGCTACCGTCCAAATGACATTCTCTGTGTCTTTCCATCTTTGCAGTATATCCAACAATAATTTTACATTCAGCAGAAAGAGGAGATCTCATCATAAATAAAGGTTTTGCCCTTCTGCAAAGGCTTTGTATTTTAAAAGTTACTTGAAAACAAAAATCAACTACATGGCTTTATAGCATCCAACTGGAGCAAGCACTAGCAAGACAGCAATGTCCTGTAAAAAACTCCTAAAGGTATCTAGTTGGTGTTTTGGATAATATTACTTTCCTCTTCTGCAGAGACCTGGAAAACAAGTAATGAAAAGGTCCTATATAGAGGATTATTGAGTCTATTACCACCGTGAGTATTTTAGCTTTGTTGTGAGTTATGTATTATTTCATGCTGTCTTCCCTTCACTAACTTTTCAGTTAGAGAACTGTACTGCCATTTGTAATTATGTAATTATAGTCTTAATGAAAAAAATTCACCTATTCTCCCCTCTGCGTATCCTGAAAGAGATGCAGTATTCAGGGTGCACACAGAGCAGATAACAGAGGCCCTGCTTCAGTCCTCTGCATGTTCCCAGGCTGGATAAAATTGTATTGTGTTACAGTGTGTTTTGCATGATTCAGAAGCAGTGACATTGCCTGTATGATCACCCTGCCCTAGAGCCTGTGCTATAAAGATCATACTGCATTTTCCAAGCTCACTTTCTCTTCCTACTTATTAGCCTAAAATATTGGACCTTATGAAAAGACAGCTTTAACAAACTGTGGGGTTTTCTGCCCAGTTTCTAGTGCTTTGCATAAAGAAAAGACATCAAGGACAGTTATTTGAATGTGGAGAACATAGTGGGGTGAACCATGAGGTTTTAAGGTTAGCATTCATTTATACGTATGTATATATATATTTATATATNAACAGTTTTCCTTCATTATTTTTCCACATTGTTTAATTATTGCAGGGAGTGCTGAGATGAATACACCAGGCTTTCTAAATCAAAATTTTGAAATACTGCTTTCAAAAGGGGAGAAAGACAACAAAAAACACATAGGTTTATACAAAAACGTAAACCAAATTTTTAGACCAAGTTTTGCCTTCATAAAATATAGCTTTTTTCCTGTAGACAAAAAGAAATTTGTGCACTCCATAAATGTTGCTGTTCATTCTGCTAGCCATGGAAAATTGGCACCAAAAACAAGTGCTCAGGTCATAATCTCTATCTATTAAGATTTTTTATTAATTGACAAAATAATGCTTCCTCCTACCCCTACCTTTCAGAAGCCTGAAAGCTTTTACTAGGAAGTGGAAGATGTTTTTCCCCTGATAGTTTTTAAGATTTTTTTGAAAGCCACTCTTCGATCACATGTTTTCAGTGGCTGAGCAAGTCTTTTATTTTGTGTGTCTCATCTTTTTCTTTTCATTTTCCTCAGAGTTCAACGCAAGACCTGAGCTTACCCGTGGGCCACGGAGTATTCCATCAGATCTGCCTCTGCCACCATAGTACCATGATGCAAGTTTCCAAGCCTACCCTCCCTGATCAGCCTCGTGGGTTTTTGCAGGAAGACTGTAGATGATCTTGCTGGGGTTTGATCAAACATAACTGCATAAACACAGATGTATACACTCTGCCTCACAGGCCTGGCTCCTTCTCCAGCAATGTACACAGTTCCCATCACATCCAGGGAGAGAATAGACTCCCAAGGGTATGAGTTCATTGTCTGCTTCTTCCTCTTTGAAAAATTACGGTTTTGGAAGCTTGGTTTTAAACATGCACTATAAATCTGACAGCAAGTGTTACTGAAGTCCCAACTCTAAATAAATAGTTTAAAATAAAGTTTGGATAAATACTCACGTGTGCCAACAGTACAGTTTGAAAGAGAGCATGGTAAACACAAAGTAAATTAAGTTGGATTCGCTTTCATGAGGTGGACAGCTACTTTACCCAGTTATTATAGGGAGGATTTTGTTGTGTGGTGTGAAAGCACGTACCCATGCGGCTAAGCAAGAGCTGGTTGAAAAAACAAACCCCACCCATACCTAGGAGCTGTGCCATGACCAAACCACAATTCCTATGAGGCATAAATTTAATTTGCTGAAAATGAAGTAATGTGCACTGTTGAGCGCATTAGACAGCAACAGACATATTGCAAGAGAAGAAAGTGGAATTTGGTGGAAGGTCCAAGTTCTACACATGCTGCGAATAAACCAGACTATTGTTTTTTTTGATAAAGGAGTATTGTTTTGAATGTGCTGGGTAACTAAGTAAAGACAGCAGAATTTTTTTGCCAAATATAGTCTCTTGCTCACTGCTAAAAATCCTAGCTTTTAAATTAGGAGCTGAAGTCATTGAAAAAAAGTTTACATTCTTGCAGCCTGCTGCAGCACAGCCAACCAAATGTTTGGCTTAGTATTCATCTCTTTCATGAACCTTTCTTAAACATCTAAGACAGAAAATACCATTGCTGTTATTTGGTAATTTGATGCTCAAAACTTTGGGTTCCTTCCCTTCTCTTCCCCTTTTGCATTTTTTTTAACTTTTTCAGAAAAGACCCGGTAGGGTCCCTGCTGTGGTATTAGGCTACGTGAAGGATTTCATAACTTAAAGAAATCATTCATTCAGATCCTGGCATCAGCTCCAATTGTAGGTCACAATTGCTAGCAGTATGTCTTTTGTTGTTTGGGATTTTTTTTGTCATATCTCAAGCCAGTATAAAGGAGGAAAATAAGGTTTTGCTCTTCACAGTAGCTTGAAACAATGGTGACACAGGCCTAGAAAACTAGCATATCTTAGGAGACCTGACTGCTATAAACAGCCCAAACTGCTACATTCATTTAGGGCAATGTTGTCCAAATGACACACTCTAAAGTTATTAAAATGGATAGAGCAACAGCTGGAATATTGAATTGTCTTCCAGTCCTTGGATACATTTGGTGCTCATTGTTTTTAGCCATTCCATGGGAGTTTTTTGGATCCTGAATCTAGGTCTGAATGGGCCAGCCTCTTCATGTCCTGGCAGCAGTGACAGGACCAAGATGGAGGGATGCAACCCATGCCTTGTGCCTTCAGGAGACATTAAGGAGTGTTTGGCTCCATGAGATTTGTTCCTCCAAACCTGTCAGAGCTGAAGTACCACACTTCTTCCTTCTTCCTACTCAAAGGCTGAGGAAAAAAAAATCTGAAGTCAGGTTTTGCATACTTCTCTATCCAAACAAACAAAAATCAAATTTTCTGTTCATGATTTCATCTACTTTACTCACTATATTACATCTGTAATACCTATTTGTTGTGCCAGTGTTTCCTCCAGAAACAAGTAGAGATGGAACATTCAGAGTCAACCCCACAAAAGAACAGTGCAAACATGAAGGCAAAACCAAGACCATGCTGGGGTCCAGCTACTGAATTTAGCCCCCCTAAACTGCCAGAATCATGACTGCCACGTGGAGGAAGAGATTAGCTGAAAGTAGCCAATTTTTCTCCTTGGTTGGTAACTTGCTACTAAAATTGGGTACAGAGTGTACCTCAGCTGGTGTCTTGCTTTGCTTCTTTCATAACCGTACTAGTCTTGTTTGATGTTCAGGTGACGGGTATCTCTCCATATGTAGTGGCAGACCAGAAAGGGAATAGAGAGGGTGGGTATACATGGCTAGGCCTGTTGCTGGGATCTAGTTTGGTAGGCAACATGGGGACTGTCTCAAAGCATACACATCGCAGCAGGCAGACTTGTTTTCTAAAATAGGCAGGAAAAATCAGAGCAGAATCTTTTTTCAGCTTTTCCTGGTGTGGCCATACCTTTATAGGGGGAGCCAAGCACCTCTGATCCCCTGTAACCTTCTCTTGCCAGCTGCAACAGAGGATGACATCTTCTCATGCATATCAACCAATTTCTGTGATTGAGATGCCCAAGTATGATGGATACTTACAGTGAGCATTATCATGTTAATAAGAAAAGAACAGTTGCAAATTTTTAACTGACATATTTAGTAGGAGGTGTCTTATCCAGATGTGCATTGTAAGGAGGGAAATCCACATCAGCAGGCAAACCTACTACCTGAAGAGTGTAAAATTTATTTTACTTACATGAATTAATACTTCATGTTATTTACATGAATTTCCAAAAAGTATACAATTGACTTACCTCTGATTCTTCTTCTCCCATTTATTTCCCTTTTCAAGATGAATGAAGTACAAAAACAAGTTTGAAAATATTGTTTTAAAGCCCACATTATAAGCTTATGTCTTCTAAAACACCTTTACCACAGGCTTGGTGTGTGTATCGTTAAGTCTCCCTTACTTCATGTACTTGATTGCCAGATTTGAAGGCTTGAACTTCTCAGGTTTTGAAGATGTTCATCAGCATAAGATAGTTATGTGGTTTTAATGAAATTACTTCAAGTTATAAAGACAAGCATTAGCATAAAACATTTCAAAAATCAATTTTTTAATAGACACCACAAAACAGTTGCTACGTGTGCTGAACAGTTTTATTTTATCCTGCTGTAGGGAACACCTTTTTTACTGGACCCTTTATTTCATCTGAAGAAGGTCGGATCATTTACACACTCAATATCTTTCTTCAATATTCAAATGATACAAGGGTTGCTAATTATGACTTTGAAAATCACGAGGATAAAAAATTTTGCTTTCAGTTATATGCAACACTAATCAAAGAAAACAAAATATTCAATGTAATGCATTATTTTAACTAAGTTAATAAGTTTTATCTAATCAGTGTTGACAACACTTGGATTTTTATGGCCATTCACTGGCTATTAGGAGGATTATATAAAAGCAAACCTCAGAGAATTAGAGAAAGCATCTTTAAGATGCAGCTCCTTATAACTATTGCAAAAAATCATGAGTACTAACAAGTGGAAAAAAAGAAAGACAAATTACAAAAATAATGAATGCATGGAGTGAAAGACTGACATTTCTGGCTTTGAATAGCACATCATAAAGTTTCTCTCGCTCTCTCTCTTTTAAATTTGGGCATTGCTTTTTTTTTTTATTCTGAAGCCAACCTCACATTTGAGGATCTAGTTTGCTATTTCTGAAAAACTGGGAATTGCAGTGCTCCTAATTTAATAACATTTCACTGGTTTCCAGCCTCCTTTTATTATTCTGTTTTAATTTTCCTGTTTTTATCCTTCTCTCCCCCTCTGCCTGTCCGAGCAAAAAGCACCAATGTCCTAAAAGCTCAAGTCTTCTCAAATTACAAATAGCACCAAGGTAAGACCAAATGCTGCCTGTGCCACCCACAGCCACTGTAATTCATGTCAAACATTCCCTGACAACAGCTGATTTCTGACAGGCAATGGAATATTTGAAGAATTCAGAAAACGAACCAAACCAACAGCAACCCCACTCCCACCCCTAAAAACTAAAACACCCCAATCCACTGTTATAAAGTTCAAACAAATTGATAGTGACATAGATCACTCATGTTGATTCAATAAATTGCCCTAGTTTTTCAGCATGGATGACTATCCCATAACAATTACTGATCCTGCTGCTCTGCACTGTAAGAAAAGTACAAGTTCCAAAAGAAGCATGGTGGAAATTTCCAGGACATAGATCATCTGTTTGGATAAAGACAGGCTTTTTATACTTAATTGCTAGGCCTGAGAAGTTTAGTTGCCCCTTGCACTGTTTCTGCTGGGAGGACACTGAAATGGATTCATGCAGGGGAGATTCCACGCAAATAGGAGCATTTCCTTTCCATATCACCACTTGCTTCTTTCTTCTTGCTGTACAGCTATTGAAAAGGAAAAAGGAAATTTCCGTCAGCTTTGTTGCTAACACTTCTGGTCTTCATTGTTCTGGGTGCAGAATGGTTTTGTCTTTTGAGGAAGCCAGGACAAAGAATCAGCACTTATCAACACATCTCACATCTGTTTAGAAATAATTAGCTCTATTAAATATTGTTGGGCTTCTCAAGTGTTGTCTGAAGAAAATAATTTCTCTGGCATAAATAGGGCTTTCATCCATCAGCAATTAATTATGACAGGAAACAATCTCCTGAAGTCCATGGCATATTTGCATGTAAAGGATTATTCCAATCTGTATTAAAATTAATCATATGTTTTCAAACATGCTTGAAGTTTTCCATGAAGGCAGTAGATGACACGGTTGCAAGGTTCTAACTTATAACAGCCCTGGATTATCTAAAAATAGACTGTCAGTTTCTATTTTTAGCAACAGTGATATAAAGCCAAAGAAACCTCAATAACTTCAGACTAGTGGTCTAGTATTTACATTTGAATTACAGATGTCAAATCAGTCTCTCTTTTACTGCTGCACACTACTAGATGCAAATCTCTGATTCTGCAAACAAAATCTATACTAATTCATTAATTCTGTGCATCAGCCACATGGGTGAGAGTTAATATTTTCAGGTAAAGAAAGACTGTGAGTGTTATTTACTACTGGTCGACTGTTCTAATAGTAGCTTGTGGACTGAGACAGCTGAAACAGCAATTTCTCAGAATGCTCTTAAAGCCACAATGTTTTGGTTACCTGACTTTCCTCAGAATATTTTCTCTGTGGACTAGAAACTGACTTTTTCCTTAGGTAGTTTTCAATTATTTCAAAGATTCCTTTGCCATCCCAAGGTGCAGTAAAATCCAGTGTAATGTAAATCACTCTCTGACACTATTTTTCCTTTCTCTTTCTGGATAGATCTATAAGTACAATGAAAAAAATGTGATTTATAATTGCACCAGTGGAGAAACTGGTGTCACAGATGGAGTTTAAAAGTCATATCATCATGCTAATAGCTAAATAAGGTATTTCCTAAGTTGGATTTTGGCTACACTACTTTGAATGTTTGAACAATTTTTATTTTAATAAGGAGAACATTTTAACTGCTGAAATGAGGATAATGTAATATTATCCTCTTGGCACATTTAATAATTTATACTAATGCAACCTGTATTTCCAATGTAACTCCTCTTCCTTGTCTAGCACTATTGCTGAAAATTGATATATTTTTCTGAGCAGCAAGCCCAAGCACTACTGTGGTCACAGGAAATTGGAACAAATGACCACTTGCTCTGGAAAGCAGCACACTGTGAGTTTGAAGTCCTTCATGTTTACATAGTGGCTTGACTCTTAGCAACAGGTCATAGCCACAGAAACAAGAGCTGCATGAAATATCACATAGGGGCTGTAAACCCAGGAATGTGCTGTATGCTGCCAGCAGTGCCCTGTAGGATGTCAAGCAGCCTGTCCCAACCTGGGAGGACTGCAAATATTTCTGACCAGACCACTGGGTCTGGCAGAAGTCAGCCAATTAAGCTAACAGGGGAGCCTGGTTTTACGTCCTTCTTTTTTGAGTCTGCTGAATATAGTAGTAACTCCAAGACAAAGATGTTTCTTACAACAATATGAGAAACACTAATGCTGTTTCCCATGTAAGAATTAATTAAAAATTAATGTGCTGCTTTTTCTAATATCTTTTTTTGGAAAACAAATAACTCACCCTAACTTCAACTCTGTGCTTAAATAACACAAGATAGCAGTATGTTCTTTCTCTCCCAATGGAAAGACAAAAAAACGGACCAGATTTTATCCTATGAGATATANAAAGCAAAAGGATGACAGGAAATTTAATACAGTTATAAAAAGAGTGATTTCCTTGCAATATGTGGACCCCCATGACAGCATTCCTGCAGAGCTGGTTTACCTGTAGATGCAGCCAACCATCTCAAGCCAACCATCTCTAGCATTCCTGCCAATTCACTAAAACCCCTCCCAGAATCCTTGTCAATGGCCTCAAAACCAAGTCTTGGGTAATTTGGAAAGCATCCTTTCTAGTTCCCCAGTCTATCCTAGGCATGTCAGATCCTTTTACTTTACATAGATACTTCTACCTTCCCCACTCACAGATAATGCTGACTTGTTATGGTTAGCAACCTATTGTCATTTTCAAAGGTACCCATCTCCACCCACTCACAAAGTAGCCCAGATAGCAGAGTACCTCTTACACAATCCAGACCAGTCAATCTGTTCAAGGATGTGAAATTCCAAGCTGGCTCAGACCAGTAGCAAGGAATTATTCAGAAGAGCCTCAATGTACTTTAAAAAGTTTTAAATACATTTAAATTCTCTCTTAGAGTTGCAAAGGCTACATTGGCATGTACTTAAATATGAATGTTTCTGTCCATAATTATGAATTATTCTTTAAAAAGTTTTCACTTAAAGGCGTAAATGTGGTGACCTTAAAACAACCAAAAATGGCTTGATTTCAAATTTCTATATTTACACAAGCAGAGATCAGAAGCAAAAAGGAATCTTGCCACTCTTTTTGTGCCAGGTGAAGAAGGTCCATCCAATCTTATTTCTACAATAAAATAAAAAAGGCACATTAAAATTACTTTTCATACTGGGGATTTCAAGAACAAACTAAATGGCAAGGGTTTTTGCTTATTTTGCTGAATTTGCTTATTTTCCTCAGTAATTTAATAGACGATAGCAGTACTCCTTATCCACTGGAATCACTTTTGCTGACACATGTATTTGAAGTACTAGACCATTAGGGTTTAGTTCTTGGTTTTTTCAAATTGTGCTTGATCCTTTGAGAAAAATAAGAGGCTGTAAATGAGTAAACTAAGTACTTTCAAATGGTTGAGGCAACCCTAGTATTCTATCAGAAAACTTATTATCTTAAATGAAAATATATAGCATTGCCATGACATAAATATAAGTTTTGTCATAGCTACAAATCCCTTTTCCTTATGGAGTGATACCTATTACAGTTTAAGATAAACTATTTGGATTTAACAGAGCTAAATTGTATTCTCAATAGAAAAATGCACTAGGCTACACATTAATAAAAGCACCTTACTATGGACCAGCAAGTCTTCTATTAAAATTCAAGGGTATTTATGCTGGAGAGCCATATATTATGCACTTTGTGCAGGTTTCTTACAAACCACAGCCTGGTGAAATACATGGATATGCTTCAACTGGCTTTAGTGATTTTTACATCAAGAACTAAGGCACGGCAAGCATTACATCCTCCTAATGAAGAATCACAGGGAAAGAAAAAAGCAGGTTTATTATAAATGAAGATGTTCTGAAAGTGTTTTTTTGCCCATATTAGAAATCAGTGAGTAGAAAGTAGGCTCAGTATGAAGTGTAATTCTTTATCTTATACCAATCAATTGCTAACCTGATTCTCCATAGTTTTGTCAGTCGCCTGAAGATTTGAAATCTTAAGTGAGGGCACAAGGTCTTGAATTGCCAACCAAGACAAATTTGTAGCATGCCATTTTTAATAAAGAAAAAAGTCATTATCAAACCTTTCAGACAATTGAAATAAAAGATCATTTCTATTTCAATTAGTATTTCTGTTCTTTGTAAGGCATGTCTTTGATAACAGATAATAAGTTTCCCTACCAAAACTGGGCACACTGGCACCCACTCCTCCATGTTAAGATCTATGTACAGGCAACGACGATGGAACAAACAGCAGCATTCTGGAAAAGACACATCATTAGTGCCCAGGTGCAAAATTAATACAACAGTGTAAAAGGGCAAAGAAAGGCTTGGAGCCTTAGAAAATTTCAGTTCTAACTTGCCACACTTGGGGGGAAAGGAAAAAAGAGTAAAAAATATTTAATAATACCCCTGTCTGAGGCAGATGATTAAAGTTTATGCTTCCACCTATAATCCTTCTGGTGCTTATTTCCCACTCAGCTACTAACACATAAACCACTCTGTGTTGTTGCTGTTACTTCAGTGGTATGTAGGGCACTTTGCTGCTAAAGAACAATTTACATAGACCAAAGAAGTACCAATATGCAAAATAAGTGCTTTTTATTATTGACCCTTTTTGTTATTGTTATTGTCAGTTTAGTTGCCTGCAGAGGGGGCCAGTATCAGATGTAGGAAGGAGACATTCAGCAAAAGTAAAGACACTCAGTACTTCATTTTCCCTTATCTTCCATCACCTGGAAGTCAGATAAATTATATCTCTGGTCCTAAAATGGTCTGAATTCTAGCTTGGATGTAGTTCCTTGAAACCATGCACTGGAGCCAAGACAGTGTCTTTGAAACTACACCAACATTATTAGCACCATTCCTGGGCTTAGGGTGTTTTTTTCTAAAAGAACATACAGTAATGTATAAATGGATAGCTTGTCTGAAAAACAGGCCAAGGTGTTGGGGTGGTGGATGGGATTCTGAGGCACACAGCACTCTTTTCACCACTGCAAGCCCCCAGATATAGATGAGTTGCAGCATCTGTGCCATCATTTCTCAGGGATCAGCTGTACCAAAGAGGCGCCAGCTGGGCAGCAGGGTGGCCTTCTCCGCTCCCTTCACACCAGCCAGAAAAATGGTGTATATGCAAACTTCTTTCCCAAATTCATTCACCTTCAGGACTTTGATATCCTGATATTGAACCTGGAGTTGCCATGGCTGCACCTGCCTCATGGGGCACAAATCCGATATCATCGTTTGTTCTGCAGCTCTGCCCCAAACACCCTCTTCCAAGCATCCAGCAGGACTGGAAGCACCCCATACCCTCCAAACGTGTTTTCCCTCACAGTCCACAATACAGTTATGTTTTCACCACCTCCCAGGACAAATGTTGTAGAACTAAGCAAAGCTTCTGCTCTAGTGCTCTCTCTGATCACAACCAAGGGATATCAGTTTTTTAGGGTACCATCAAGATTTCTAGAGGTCCTGGAACCAGCAAAGCAAAGGCAGCAAAGCCTACCTGCTGTATTAGGCTGTGTAATAGATCTGGAATGGATTTATAAATCAGCATAGAGAAATTAAGATACCTGAGAAATAAATCTTCCAAAGACATTGTTGTGAATAATTCTTATTTTAAGTATGACTAGATTTCTGAGGCAGTAGAAGGTCAATAAATTATGCAACTATCTAAACAAAGACAGATAAAACAAACAAACAAACAAAGATATACACACAAGCCTCTTGTGTTTTCTCTCCAGAACTTACATTTTATATTTTTACTTGGTCACAATCACAGTTCTTGAGGTGGTCGACAGATTTATCCCACAAGGACTGAGACACTGTTTTCCCAAGTACATGATTTTCAAACATGGATAACAACAGTGTTATTTCAAGACTTAAATGAATCAAGAAAACCAAAGAAAACATTGAAACTTTGCATAAAATCAGACACTTCCAAGCTTCTAAAGAATATGTGAAAATGAAACTCATGTACATGAATCTTCCTCTTAAAGACACAAAGGAATTTCTTTTAGCAGTTGCTTTGTCATTTTCACTACCAGCACTTAACCACAAATTCCAGGTGTTCTGTTAAGAGCATTTTATTATAGCCTACCAAAGAATCTGCCCTTCAGACTGAAAAGTTACTGCATTTCCCTGACCATTTTGGGAAAGATGAGGAGTCCAAGGACCTCAAAATCCATACAAGAGTAAATCAACATCTGACATGTCTGTAAGGCCTTGATTTTGTGGTCACATAATTCATCTATTTTTCACATTTTATCTGAATCTATTTTATCAGTATCTTAAATCTGCCTTGAATATGAGCACAACTTTTTTTCATTGTGCAAGTAATTCCTCAGATTCTCCTTTTTTCCACACTGGCAAGGCTAGTAAAAATCTGCTAAGTCTTAAAAGCTCCATCTTTCCAATAATTTCTTAATTAATCATTATTAGCTCTATACTGTTCAGAGACATACATAAAGAGGTTTCTCCTGGTCCACAGGAGGTGCATATTCTGGCCTTGTTTTTCTTGGGCAAATACCACTCAGTAGAAAAAAAATATTTTCTAGGAATAGGTTTACAAATTTACACCCAATAAATAATCATATATCTGATAAACACTCAGGAGTTGATTGTTCTATATGTGTAATTGGTAAGTTGCTCATGTTACAGAGCATTAGCTGTGCCTGTGTTTGTGTGCAGAGTTGGAAGAAAGGGCACACAGTGGACTAAGTTCAATTATTTACCATGTGTGAAGAAAACCCTAAAATGTATCTCAAACTATGCAAGGCATTTTTAATATTTATGATTAAGCACTGAAGTATGAGCAGCACTGATGGAAAAGGAACTTAAATGATGAGATTAGACTCCAAACTTTCCTGGTGAGAAAAATCCCATTAACAGGGCTCAAAAATGCCAGCAATGATTTTCCACTCTTCCTATGGCTTCAGCCAAAGAAAATGAACTGTATAGGTGGAACATCTAAGCAAACCCTGTGCAGGGATCTCTAGTGACTTCCCTGCTGTGCTCTGTAATGCAGGACTCATCCAACATACATTAAAACATTTATCCCAAAGTTTGGGAAACATCATTTATCCAATGCACAGAAAGAAGAAAATCAAAGGGAAATTTTGCCTATCAGTTTTGGCAAGAAATTCTTGAAGTTTTTGTCTTTCACTTCAGGTATGGCCAGAAAATGAATATTTCCTTTTCTTCTTTGCACATTGTTTCTTCATTATCAAGTGTTATCAATGTTATGTCTTCTAACCAGTCAGCCTTGAGTATTGCAAAATTAAAGCTCATGATAATACTGAAAATGAAGAGAATAATAAAAATGCAGACTGACTGTGGTTGAGAAGAGGTCTGAAGGGGAGCTATGTCTTGGCAGGACTTATTTAACTTGTGTTTGTATTTACAGTTGTTGTGTGTCAATCTTCAGCCCTCCTCTTCCCAATGGTATCTAGGCACGGTATTTTGAAGGAGAACAAAACAAGGTTGTGAGCAAAAACTCATTCATTTTACTGGAAAGGGAACAGTGACCCATGAAGGGTTCATGTCCTGTCCCTTGAAGCTTTTTTTCCTCCTTTGTCTTATCAGGAAAATAAAGCAAAAAAAACATTATTTGTCTAAAACTTCAGTTCTTTAAGATAATTAGTTGACAATTGAAAGGAAACACCACCTTTAAAGGTTATTCTAGTTACACTTACTTAGACCTCCCATAAACAAAATTTTGTTAACTTTTCAAATTATTCAGTGTTACTCTGACTTTCTTTTAGATGCCTGAAAGGAAAATAAAGGATATGAAAGGCAGTAATTTTAGAGTTAAAGTTTGAGCTTTCAGTGCATTTATTTTTAGTATATAATGTAAAGGATGCTAAAAGAAGGAGGGAAAAAAGTAAACCTAGGTCAGGAATGAAAAAGAGTTGTTTTGGGAAAGGCAACAAGCTCTTTTGGTTTAGTTCATTGCTCGTCTTTTACTTTTTTCAATCTGCATTATTCCTTTTTACATGAATCATTGTGTGATTATCATTTACAGTCTGAGCAACAAAGGCAGCAATTGCTGCTAGAGTTAGTGGGATTTCATAGTCTCTTCAGATCTTGTGAATGCTCTAACTGTAACAATAAAAGCGCACACATATTAAAGACAACGAGTTAGCATAAAATGAAATAATTACTTTACAATCCATTTCACTGCCATCTGGCTTTATACTCAAAGCTTGTCCCACCAGGCCGAAAATTATCTGGATTTTCTTTTGCTAGCCACTTGAGAAATATTTGGGATTCAGAAGACGATTCTGGAGACAGAAGACATGCAAAGTCCTTGGAAACTATGTGTCAGCCTCCATGTCTCCAAATGGAAAAAAAAAAAAAGTCTGCAGAGAAATCTGACCAACACCAAGCAACTGTTCTGAAGAATGTGGCTTTAGTTTTTCAAAGTGGAGTCAGCCTGGTAATGACTGCAGCTGTAGTGAAGGAACACAAAAAGCAGAGAGCAGATGGGGTACAGGGAGAAGCTCTCCCATTTCATCAATTCTGCATGAAAGATTTCCTTTAATAATAAGTCCAGATTGAAAAGTTCTTCACTGTAATTGACCTTAAATAATAACTGCTGAGAGAGAGATTTACTAGCTGATAATTACAGCCCTTCATTTATGAGATTTAGGTTTTCAACCACAGAGCCTGAGAATGAAATATGAGTTAAACTGCTGCTCCCTGAGCTTAGAGTATTGGGGTACAAATATTTATCCAAAACAGTAGGACAAAAGAAGAGTATTGTCACCCTGAATTTCACACAGTGTGTAAAAATTAATACATCTTCCTGCAATGTGTCTTTTACTGCACTGCATCCTTTTAACCTAACAATGCAAAGTGCTAAACTAATATTGGTTTCTGTTAAGAGCAAAGCTCTTCTTGTTACATTTGCTGTTACTTTTATTTGAAATGTGATAATTATAGGACATAAAGGTGATGCTGCCCATGATTTACCATAATAAGATTTTTTTTAATAAAGATGTTTACATTATAGCATCAAGTCTTAAAATACAGGGAAATATTAGAATTAAGATGAGGAGTGCATCTTTAAATTATTTCCTTCCTCCCTTTGGTGCATGTATTATGTCACGCTCTCCAAAACCTTGTAATAAACTTCTGTTTCTATCAGAGTTCAGCCTCATTCTGTATAGGGGGTAGACCATTTTCTGGGGTTGAGTTGGACTTATTAATTGAAGAAGGCTTTTGTCCAAGGAATTTATTTTTTTTCAGAATTTTGTTGGAGAACAGTGAGTCTGTCACTGGGTTGCAAGAAGAGGAAAGATAGTTTTGTAATTACAAAATATCAAATGCTACACTATCCAATGCTGCCCTTCAGTACCACACTCTTTCACCGTAAAAGCCTGTCAGGAAAAAAAAATATTTCTACATAGCTTCAGTTCACAGCTTTTTTCTATATTACCACCGTGAGCCATAGACTTATCTAGATAGCACATGAAGTGCTGAATGTCTGGGAAAACTTGAACTGGTCACTCTGAGTCAACCTGAAATCTATGCCTTTTTCTCCCACAGGGTATTGTCAGAAATCCAGATTTTTTAAAAGATACATAGTGGAAATCTGAGTGTGTTTAGACTAAGAAAGTCTACATTAATTTATATGAGAAAATCCCCCTAGGTTTGTTGAGATTGTGTTGTTGAAATTGACCTCTTCCGACTATTTCCACACCAGGCATGGCAACAAATTTGAGTCCCATGGCTTTGACATCTTACATAAAGAATTCAGGGTCAATAGGATGGGATGTGTGACCGTGTTAAATCAGACCCATTTCCCATGACAAAGGCTAAAGAATTGAGTTTTTCACTTTTCATCTGGTTGATAGTGAAAAAAAAAATGTGGAAAAGATGACTGATGTTCTGGATAGAGCACAAACATTGATTTTCATGTATAAATATGAAATGTTTTCAGAATAGAATACAATACAGATTACTTAAATTCAACATAAGGTAGACATGAGTTGCAACATAAGTACGCTAGAGGAATAATGGCATTCCACAACTGTAACGATTAACAGAAGTATATCATGCTTTCGACAGCTATCTAGACAAATATCTTCTTACATAATACTTTCGTAATATCCTTGGAAGTGCAACATCTAAACCAAGAAATATGAATCTGAGTTACAAATATGAGCTTCTCTTATCTAGAACTTAAGGTCATAGCAGATGTTACACATTCCTATAGACGCATGCCCAAAGACAAGGATTTTTTTTTATTTTAATGGCAGAAATCTGCCAGCTATTCTTGCCTTGTCTGCAACAGCTGAGCAATCTTTCAGTGCCATGAGGAGATTGAAAACTTGGCTCATATCTAGCATGGACAAGCTTGCCTTAATCACATTGCTCTTTTACATGTACACAAGGACATCAACATTGACAGTGCTACAGTAAAGCAGCCATTTGCTGAAAACAACTGTCAACATTGTCAAATTTTTTGGAACCTTTTACAATGCGATTTCTGTGGTAAAGCTTGTATAATTCTGTTTATCAGCTGCAGCAACAAATTTCTGTAAAAGAGATACACGAAGAAACATACTGGAGATGGATTTTCTATTACTAGTTTCCACCTGACATTCTAAAGCAAATGGATTAGAAGACATAAGAAGATAAATTAACTGCAACATCCAGAGAGCCCCATTTAAACCAATTTCAAGATTTTTCACAAGAAGTTGCAAAAACAAAGTAAATGATTTTGTCTGTGGTTCACAAGTCAGGCTTATTCTAAATTCTTCACATCTTTTTATTTCCATACTAATCTTGCCATTGAAGTTGTAAAGATCTACTCAAAAAAAAATAAACATAATTACATTATTTGTGGTGCTAACTGATACCTAGAATTTTAAAAATCCCAACATTTAAGTGTCAGAATAGGCACAGAATAGGCAAATACTGCAAAGTGCTACTAAATTGCTGCAGAGGGTGGGGAGAAACATTTAGGATTTGATTAATTTAGGCTTGGGAATGGTGCCTATATCTGTGCCTACATTAACTGTTGAGAATTCTGGCTCTTCCAGCATCTCTCAAGACCAGTATCTCAGTATCTGTCACTCTTTAAGTTATTGGACCATTAACACAGGTCTTCAAATGGGTCTTGGGATTCTTGGCACTATGACACTTTCAGCTTATTGTATCCTGCTTTCATGCTTTTCTAGGAGCAAATTCGAATAAATAATAAAGGAAACAGTATTAAATAGACAGTATTTTATTAATTACAAAAATATTTATATGAAAGCATATGAAGTTATTTCCAGCCAAATTTGATTCCACAGTAGTCTTTCTGATTACCCAAAGTCCTAATTCATCTAGTTTGCCTTACAGAAGTGGGGTTTTCTCTATTTCAATCAACCATTCTCCCTAGTGACCCATAAAATACCTTATCAAGAAAAACAGGGTATGTTTGCTCAAGATCACGTCTCACATCTGAGACAGGTTATGGGGCCAGCTCTGCGTTTTCTCCTGCAGTTTTTTACAGGCTGAGCACTAATGCTGTGGAATCTATGAATTTACCAAATGGTCCCTCTTGAATGCTTATGAGGGCTCTGGATGATACTGTTAAAAGCAAAATTCCTTGTGTCATCTTGATCACAATTTCTAAAGAAGTCTTTTATATATGTATTAGCTGCCGATACTCTTAGCTGTTCCAGTTCATTTTTCTAATAGATCCTTGCAACGCCTGGAGATATCTCAGCAAAAATGCTACAATTACTGGTATTTTTCTTGAATTAAAGAGAAAGGGGGGAGGAGAGAATGGATTGTGGACGCAGTATGCATCAGACCCAGAGAGTTTCGTAACACCCAAGGGAACTTAGTGCACACTGTCAAAGTGAGTGGTGGTTCACAGTTAATTTGGTTGGTGGCCTATGGCTACAAATAGTACTCTTGCCCACAACCTGGGTTATTCAGCTGTATAATAAGGATGAAAGCTTTATTATGGCTTCTGCAAGGACTCAAAATCATTGATACGGTTTTGGCACGCAGGGGAAGCATTAAGTCATACAGAATTGTGTATGCGTTGCTCTGAGCTTAGGATATGTTTCTAACTGTTCCTAAAGTTTAGGAACACTAAAATAGTTAATCTTCATGATGACAAAAGGAAGCAGGAAAATACAGTGACACCCTTGAATGAACTGTGAGGAAATAAAATACACAACATGTGATAATGTATTGACTCTCTGTTACTGTGCATTTCTGGGCTGAAAAGATATGGCTTGATGGGTAATTTGTCATGCTGTGCAATAGAGAACAACAGTAAAGAGTCTTCAGACAGAAGAAAATTACACAAATAGTAGGGTGGAAAGGTATAATTGAAGATGGCAAAAATCTGAAAGAAAGACACTGAAAATTACTGTACTGACCTACTAAATGCAGTTGGGCGTGGAATCCTGGCCTCATAAGAAGAGGCATTAAACGACTGCAGACTGTGACACTACTGCAGGATAACGTCAATCTTATGGAGCTCTTATAAGAGTAAAAAAAAAGTTGTTAGATTAAATAAATTAAATCCTTGTTTTACGCTTGCATGCACAGCCTGAACAAACAGCAAACATACAAGTTAGAAATTCCCTATGGTCAAGCTGGAAGCTGGCATCCAGACCCATGGAACCAAGGCCTTCCTTTTTTCTCATGATCTGTACAAGGATTCATCCTGCACCACTAGATTTGTGCCTGTAGACAGTTCTAGTGACATGAGTATTTGCTGCTCCTTCAGATGATTTATTCACTTGTCTCTGAAGAGAGAAATTATACCCAGTTACTTCAGCACTCCAGAGAAGTCAGGCAAGGACCACCAGAAGTGTGTCCTTTTCCACTCAATGGGTCCACTGTTGCTCAAACTCTTGTTTCTTTAACAAAAGTTATTGATAATCAGAAAATCAGAGGATCAGAGAAGCGACTTATAAGGTTCATGGAGTCAAAATCCCTGCACAGGACACTGCAAGAATCACATCATGGGTCTGAGACATTGTCCAAGCACTTCTTGAGCTCAGGCTTGGTGCTGTCACTGCTTCTCTGGGGACCCTGTTCCAATTCTGGGTGAAAACTTTTCCCTGATGTCCAACCTAAACCTCCCCCAACTCAGCTTCATGTCATTTACCCAAATCCTGTCACTGGTCAAAACAGTGAGGGTATCTGTACCTGCTCCCCTTCTTTCTCTCACAAGGAATTTGCAGACTGCCATGAGGTCTCTGCTAAGCCTCCCCTTCTCCATACTAAGTGACCTCAGCCACTCCTCATATGGCTTCTCCAGACCTTTCATCATTCTTGCAAGTCTCCTTTGGATGCTCTCTAATGGCTTTACAGCTTTCTTATGTTGAGGTACCCAAGAGTGCACACAGGATTTGAGGTGAGGGCATACCAATGCAAAATAAAACAGGACATGCACGTCCCTTGACCAGAAGACAATGCTGTGCCTGATGCACTCCATTAAGAAGGGTTTGAGTCTCTGCCTCATGGAATCTTGTGCTTTAGAGACAAAATCAGATGCCTTCTCATAAGGTAGATACCTTATGGGTAGATACAAATTGTATCTACTTATTATAGATAAAAATGACTATTTCATCCTTCTTTCTTTTCTGCTTCCCATAGCATCCCAGCACATCAGTGAAAGACTCTAAAGGAAGCAGAAGACTTGGCTTTTTCTTTTGATTTATTACACATTAACTACTCTTCTCAGAGACATGTTGTGATCTGAACCCCTCAGAAACATTAGGGTGAAGTAGGCTACCAAAGATTGATATGCCGTCTATTACTGACTGCCCTGTGTCTCCATGATTGTGAAATGTTCACATTACTTGTCAGCTTACCTTCACTGATGCACTTTTGTGCTACACAAAGAATACCACTAGCACACTGATGGCTTTGTCTGCTCTTCAGGAGACATTTGAATTCTGTTTCATATCTGTGTGTTCTTTTGTTCAAGACAAATCACAGAATACATCTCTTTCTCATCACAGGTCTGCCTGAAACACCAGAAAATCATCCTGAAAATGAGTATCACAAGATTCCTTCATTGTGGGTACAGCATACTGGCACAACAGGAAAAAAAGTTGCAGAGTTAACAGTTTCCCAGCTTCCTGAAGCACCCTCTTTGCATGAAGCCTCAACTCCAGAGAGCCAGAGCAAATGCAGAATGAGTCACTGCCCCATTGCAGAGATATGATAAAAAAAATTACTTCCAATACAAAAATTTTGAGCATAAAAATAACCTAACTGGTGAAACTGCAGGTAGTCTGCTGTCAAGTAAAATATACAGTGAAGCAATCCAGATACTCAATGGCAATTGTTGTAATGGTATTTGTGCTATTCAAAAGGCTACTTCTCAGTGCATTTAAGTACTAAATGAAAATAATTCTTCAGTGAAATAAGTGTTTGTTTATCACACATCATTTTGTAATAGCCAGGGGCTTGTGTGATTCTGAGGCAATTAAATTTGCCAGAGAATCCACCCACTGCTGCAGGCTGCTGAAGGATGCAGATTATCATTTTTAAAACTAAAAGAGGGCTTAGTAGAAGGTGAAATGTTACAGATGTTAACTGAAAAAAAAAAAAGTCTACAGTTTACTCGTATCTTTGTTGGTGAGAAGGCTGCCAGCCAAACAGCATTGTATCCAGGTCATGAAAAAATTGGACCTCTGTGACAACAACATTATACCATGTATGGGAAGATCACCTGCAGATATAGAAGTTTCCAATGTAGAGTCACTTCTTTGATGCTTTGTCCTGGGATGTGGGACCCTCTTTCCAACAATGATGACAATAAAAACACACTCAACCAGTTTTTCTTCCTTTTTGTCAATCAGCTATTGGTTCTCTTAAGTTACAACCAAAAGAAATTTCCCCTGGAATCAACACTTTTGCTTTGCTTTATGTGCTGGGAGACACTGAAGTGGCTGATGTAGGCTGTCATTTTTGTGTGTCCCAGTTCTTTAATAAGGTAACATCTTCATTTTGTTGAAAAAAATACTCCTTATAGTCCAATGGAACTCTGCAGCACCTGTGTCATCAACACACATTGTATTTTCTCCCAATTTGTTGTTGAGGGTTGCAGTAGCCATGCTTGAAATAAAAAGAACTTCATCAAATATGTGTCCTTCCTCCCTCAAAAAAAAAAAAAAAATCCAAACTCCACAGAGACTGCACATGTGATCTATACTGTACTTCTATGAACACACCTGTAAGATGAGGACAGATTTGCCACTTGTAATCTCAACATGAACTCTTCCAAAACACAACACTCCTTAGGACTACCATGAAGAAAGAGAGTTAGGCAGATGCATTTGGTGAACCCTGTGTCTGCAAGCATTGATACAGGAAAGAGAAAGGAGGAAGCTGTCAAGGCTCTGAGTGTCTTGACAGGCTGTATTACCCTGATAAACATACCCTGCACTCATGCTTGCAGACCCAGAAGCTCACTTTTGGTTCAGTCCAGGGTCTTCATTAATTTGAGCTAAGTTTTAAGTGTAGTAGTCTCTGAATGGACTATTAGGCTTTGCCCTGGGTAGCTGTTTCCTGGATAATCAGACTCCTGCTTTTTGACCAGTACCATCTTTGCTCTGTTCCCTGAATGGGTTCATGAGCCATGGTGTAGCCTCATTTCAGCCCTGTTCCTGGTCCACATCCTCCTGGTCCTGACTGTGCCCTCAGGGTGATCCCTGGACCTGACTGATTACTTCACCTTGTGCAGAATCTCTGGACTACTTACAGTCTTCATCTGAACCATATGACTTTCCCTTGAAATCTAGCTCATCAGAACAGAGCAGCTCATCAGAAAGCTGGAAGCATTAATAGCCAAGCAATATTCACCCAAAATAAAATCACTGAATGACCAAGGAAAATGATCATAGCAAACACCTGTTTCCACTTTATGCATCTTATCTAACTGCAGTTAATGCTACCATAACCACTCCAGCTTCATGGCAGCCGATGTGGTATACACGTTTGAGACAGTGGTATCAATTAACTATGTTATTCATGTTATCTAATGCCATATCAGCAATTACTACTACTTCACAACTTATCATTAATGCACTTGATCAAGGTTTTTCCAAAGTAACATTTATTTAACACTTATTTAGACATTAATCAAAATTCCTAAGACTGTTGTTAATTATAATCTGATTTTGGATAATTGTTCAAATCAGTGCTCTTAGAGGCATCAGTTTTGTTTCAGTCTCAATGAAAATGGTACATTAATGACAAGAAAAAACAGAGGAATAGAATTATATTTTTGTATATATAAAGTGGCTACTGTAAAACTCAATTCTTCAGAATGTCTGAATTCTACTAGACATTTTTCTTCCTATCACTATGGAGCACTGGATCATGCTTGCTGTCATATTAAGAACTGGGAAGATGGGACAAAGGGAGAAAATCAAGTGAGGTGAGATTATCACCTTGTAATCATTCCAGGGATCAGGAAAAAGGTGTGAAGATAGAAAGACCAACCTGTATATTCCTCCTTTTGTACTACAAACCGTGACCAAACAGGTAGGGAGCAGCCAGCAGCCAGCAAATCAATCAATCAATCCACACACAATGCAAAATTGTACAGTAATGCTCAGATTCTGTGATAATGTTAAGTCAGGTGCTTAAAATACCACAAATATCAAAATTAGCTGTCATGCAGCTCTATGCAAGTTGGACCTATGCATATAGGCATGACAACAGCTTTTAATCACTTCCCCTCTTTGGTGCCAGTGTTCTGACTGAAGTCTCAAACAAGCATACACAACCTGGTATTCTCCTGGCAAATTTCTTCTTGGCAGATACATTATTTGAGCAGGTACATTACCAAGACTATCCCTGAACTTCTCTCATTATTCCAAAAACCTGTAGGTGTTTGCAATCCCCAGTGACACAATTTTACATGCTCCCTTAACAGACATAACCTAGAATACCACTCCTTCTGTTCATTTCAAATTACTACTAAATCGTCATAGAAAATCCAGCACAAGGCCCATATCCAAAAATGGTAACTTTAGACTTGAATGGTCGAAATTTGACAATTCATGAGCAATGAAAATCTCAATGCAACGTGTGTAAGTCTGTGGTACCAGAACCACTTCAAATGGTAGCTTTCAAATCAACTGTTCACATATAGAGTGAAAGCACTAAAAAAGAAGGAGGCTCACATATTCATTTATTAATAAGCATCTTTGTAGTCACCAGGACAAATGAAAAATAAATCTCTTATCTATTGAACAAAATGTATTTATAAAACTGGAGCTTTTATGAGTTTGGGAGACAACAACAAAATATGAAAAAAGACTTGTAGGAAGAGGAGCTGAATAATTTCTACATGAAACTGGAAATGCTTAGTGAAACCCCTTATTTCACTGATCCTTTCCAATGTTTATTATATATATTAATTTTCAAATAATTAATTTGACAATATACCATATTGCTGATTTGCACTAAAATGTTTTCATTCTAAAAGCTAACATTTTGAGGGTTTTGGTTTGCTTTTAGATACTCCCTGTGAATCACTCCCTATTATATTTACATTTCAATTCTTGGGCAACTATACTGGCAATTACTATGTAAAATAGCAGATCAGTCTGTAACAAACCACACTCCAGAAGAAAAGTTCACTATTAATTCATTACTTTAAAGTAACATATAATCAGTGTTAACTGTTCTGCAGTAAACTTTCCTGGGGAAGTTCTCATGTCTTCTCTCTGTTGACAGAATCCTGGAGCACATTTAAAATAATGGCATATTCATAACCAAGTTCCTCCAGACTGCAGCTGCTCATACTACTTTCACCGCAGTGGTATAGATGCCTTCACATTTATCTCAAAATGGCCTTTCATTTTTATTATTTTAACGGTAGGAGAATCTAGTAAGACAGGTTTGTTGTGACTTAGGTATTTGTAGTTCCTGGAATGAGCCTTATGGCATCCGGCTGTCACCTAATAGGTGTGCACCTAGCGTGTATCTTCTGTGTGAACCTCATATTCATATGGCTGAGGCAATGCTAAAGCCTTCACAGAGCTGTGCAGAGGCTGCCCTACATGAGACACTAAACTTGGGCCCTGCAGTGTCATCTCCTCCCTTACTACCCCTTTGCTCTGCATATTGAATTACACAAACACACTGGCTACCCAGTATTCCTGCATGTGTCAGAAACTACTTCTGACTGCATGAATAACTTCTCCCCTTTTTTTTTTTTAATTTTTTTTAATATTTTTTAAACGAAATCTACAAAGTGGAGGTGCTTGTACAGGTATGTATACAGTTGTCTCAGCATTTCAGCAGAACCAGTAACTCACTGCAAGGTCAAATTCTTCTCTCACTCACTTGTCTACTTGTCTGTCCTTCCTCTACAGTGTTCTTAATTTTCTTTTTTGAAAAGTTATGTTCACTTTAGGGCACAAAACTGGAAAAGTAGAGAAGCATGTCCCAAAGTTTTCTTTTTTCCCACCCTCATTGACATGCTTTTTCCAAGAAAGGCTGGGCCAAGTGATCCTTGAGGTCCCTTACTATTTGGTATTCTATGATTCTACAATTATCTTTTTTCTGCCTTCAGCTACATTTATGCCAAATATGACTTTTTCTGCTGCACAGTATGCATCTGCCTCTTCCTACAAACAGCCACAAACAGAATTATTCCTAATTAAACACTGTCTCTTCCCTCTGTCTCCTCTACCTCTCTGCATTTACTCCATTCTCTTTCATAACTTATGGACCTACCTATTTCCAATATTTTATTGTGCAGCTCTTTCCTAAGTCAAGTTCTTCATTTCTATGAAATGTGACTCACCACCATTGCTAACAACCATTTAAATGGACAGATACCTCACCTTATCTATTTTAACCCGCCCCCCCTACATGCTTGTCTCAAAATTGTTCAGAATGCTGCAGCTAAACTCACCCTTTCCCTACCATACCTCTACTTCCTATACACCTTTCAATTTACTTTTTCATTAGGGAGAAATCTCAGCTCCCACTCTGTATCAGCAAAACCTAAATAACATTGCTCTCTCTCTCTCACTTGCCAAATGTATATTTACATCCTTTGTCATTTCAGAGTGATGTCCTTTGTACAATGATAGAGGGGAGGCCATATGCAAATTTGTCCATATATATTTACTGCTGCATTGCACCTATTTGAGTAAATTTGTGAACAGGGAATTTCACACTCCTTGCTACTCTAACCCTGTCATTCCCTCCTCGAAAATCTCTGCTCCTACCAGTGGAAGCAGACTCCCACCCCTTTTCTAGCCCAAGTTTGAACCAATTTTCTTGGGTACAAGTTCCTCAAACACAGCTGCTTGTCAGTCGGTCAGGTTTCTTTCTCACCCCTTTTCATTTGAGTAGGCTTCAGGCATCAGAATTTAAGGCCTGTTTTTGCTCTGAGAGCTCAAATATAAGAGGAGGTTATTTTATTCCTTGGAGAATTCCTTGTCTACATTTTGTTCTGCTGATGGTCCACAAGAGTCTTCACATAGCTCACTCTTCACAGCAATACTACCTACTTCTTTGCCATATTCCTAATTTTTTTCCTGGTTTTTTTTTCCTACTGATTTGTATTTTATCTGTAAATCCAAAAACCAGTCAATGAGCCTTTATTTTTCTGAAGTATGTCTAAGTTGATGGTGCTAGAAAAGTGATCTGTGGAAAACTAAAATAGTAATAATAAGTTAGGCATATGATGATCTAGAGTTGTATAATTATGCCCATTATCATACGATCTGTGCAGTTTTGTCATAGCTTTTTAGCACCTGAAAAACTGAATATAGGCCAAATGTTGAATCTCTATTTTGTGTGATGGAGAAGGGAGACAGATTTTATCTGCAATATGCGCAGGCTGACTTTCTAGCATTTTGGAAGTGATTCTTTAACAAATGCTAGGGGAAAAAAAAGAAGACATCTTGGATTAAAAAGCAAAAAATCATAAAGCTGAGAACATATTACTTAGATGAAGATTTATGTGCCCAAGAGATACCACTACCAATTTTCCTCATTCCTTTCTCTCCCCAAGGTCTGTGGCTAGGAAGAATTGGATTTTTGCCAGTTATATAGAGTCAACAGGGCAAATCTTGGCTCCATCATTTCAAAACAGCAGAGTCAAGCCCAGCTTTCACTGTATTTCGCAATGCACCAGAGCAATTCTTCAAGTGCGAAGCTGAATTTTATTTTTCAGGATGATGAGCCAGGTCAGAGCTTCCCCATCAATGTCAGGCTGAACACATAGACAGTTGAGTTGAGTTTAGGTTCTCTTTCTACTTCCCCATTTAGTACCCTTACAACCTTGACCTTGTAACAAGGTCAGGGACATGATGAAAGGGAAATGAAAAAATTGCCGTGTGTGCTGCTTCCTTCTCTGGAGGCTGAAAGTTTCACCTCTCTGATATGCTTAGTTGGCTCAGAGTAAAAGTTCCTGAGAGCAATCACAATCCTAGGTCTCATGTGGCAATCTGCAGAGCAAACAGGCCAGCCCAAAGGCAGATTACTCACTGAGGAATTCACAGGGAGGCAGGCAGCTTCAACCTGACTACACTATCATCATACTTCTTAAATAAAATTATTACAAATTTGTAAACAGATATCCATAAATAAAAGTATAAACATGATATGGAGAATCTGGCATGTAAAAAGGTAACAGTTTTTATCACATAGCAAAGATTTACAGCATTTCTACACAAATACTGTTCCAGGCTTATCAGCAAAGGAATCATTTGTGTCACCTGCACTCATCAGGGACTGCATTGTGGACACAATTTGGCAAATAAAAACAGCAAGAGTAGTAAATGAAAATAAAATGTGGGGATATATACCTAGCAAACCAAGGCTCTAAACCAGCAGGATTTCAGTGAGAAGTGGATCTTTACAGTGGATCTTTACAGACAGAAATGTGTTTTTCTGGTAGTAGTTGTAGTTAACATGGTATTTAATTGTTTCAGCCTAGCTCAGCTGAAGAAAATGCTTTTTATAAACAAAATTAAGGCAGGATTTTTAAAAAATACATAGAGGGTATTAACTAAGGGAGATTAATAACTCATTTTCATATATATCAAATCAAAGTACATTAAAAGTGTGCATCAGTTGTACCAATTAATAGGTGGAATTAAAAGAGAGTGTTGAATTTGAGCCAGTATTGAAATAACTACATTTGATCTGCAAAGGGTCTTCTTCAGTTTGACTATTTTGAAAATAAATGTAGTTCATGGCAATGTTTCTTTTTCTGCATGGAAATATAGAGACATAAAATCCTTTATTTTCTTAGCTCTATGCTTTGATATTTTAACTAAGCAGTGTGGCAGACACATCTTAAGAGAAAAATTATTATTTTGCTTTTCAGTGATTTCTGTGTAAAAACCCGGAATAAGCTCCTTTATTTTCATTCTTTTGGTTGAATTTCAAGACAATTGTTAAGCTCTCAATTTCTGTGACCTACTACACAGTGACATGAGTGGGTATGTGATGATTTCTTATTAATTTTTCCTATTCCTTTTTCAGAAATATAGACTGGTTTAAGGCAATGAGAACAGTGATTAAGTCTGATGGTAATGTGAACTACATTCATTGCTCTTCAAATAGTAAAGGACAACAAGAAGTTTCAGAATTTCCATTTATTAGGACTTTTAGAACATTAATTTTAATCTAGGAATAGAGCAGATAGGAAGCTTGAAATGAAAAACTTGATTTTATCAAACATGATGAAAGTACAAGATCTTTATTATGACAGATACGAACCCAAAGAACCAAGCTTCCATATAGAAAATAATAAAAACACTTACTTATTTGGTACTCAGCTCTTGAACCCTGAATAAGCGAAGTACATATTGAGAGAGAGGTACTTAAAATGTTTCCATGGATACAAGATGATGCCAATAAGGTCCATGTTCCTATCTGAATGGGTGCCCCTGCAGAGATATACAGCTTGGTGAGTGGTTGTTTACACAAGTAAATAAATAGAAACCTTGTTTGTCTTACAAAGAGCTCCTGATCCACAATTTTTGTCTCATTTGTTAGTAAGGAACATTTTGCTCCTTCTAAATAGCATATTAGAGCAAAGTAGACACTATTGAAATTTTTTCTTTAAAGCCACTTGTGTTTATGGCCTAGTTTTCAAGTGGAAAATGGAGTATCTAGGTATGCCACTACCAATACTGGCACCTGTGTTGGTGACTCTTTTTTAAACTCTGAGAAGACACACCAGACACACCAGCAAATTATACCTTTCTCTTTCAATTATCAGAAGTCAACTCCAGGGAGAAAAAAGAGAAAAAGAAAAGCAAGGAGCAGATATAATTATAAATACCCATATTATAAATAATTATAAATATCCAATAAGGACAAGCATACCATGCTTTTTTATTTTGGTATGAGATTAATACCTTCTAGGCGATATGTTTTAGTTTACAAATACTTATTTGGATAAAAAGCACAATGAGTTATCAAAGAAAAAGATAACCAACTTTAACAGTCTGCACAATTTAATAACCTGAATTGAAATTTCTGTGTGCTGTGTTCTTATTTTTAAAAAGTTTTCTTCCAGCCACAATTAAGAGAACACAGCCTCACCTTGTTCATAGATTCTTCTTGGAATAATGTAATTTAAACATCTATTTAAAGGAAGAAACTTTTTTGTCATACACGAGCCTCTTGGCCTTCCTTCCTCTTGAAGAAGCAGATCCTGGACACTGGATAAGACAACCGAGTGGATATTTTCCATCTGAACTTGCAGAGTACTTTTGAAGGGGGATGGCAATGCTGTTTGTTTGCCAGCACTGACAAAGGTCTGCTTGTCAGTGATACCTTTTACAGCTAAATTTACTCAGGAGTGACAGAAGCAGGTGCACCTTGGCCTGCCAGACACTTGCGCACACACATCACGCAGCCTACAGGTTCAACATCCAAAGGAGAAAAAGCCCGGGTCTGCAGAGCAGAGAGTGAGTGAGGCAAATACAACCCAAACTGGGGGGCTTCTCTTCAAAGCCAGCTGGTCTGGCTTTATTCTACAGGAATTTTTTTACCTGATTTTTTTGATCAACGAAGCCCTCAGCAGGTGCTGACAGGTACAAAACTTCCTGGAGAAGCAGAAGAAGGGCACTGGTGAGTTTTAATAGAAAAAAAAAATTAACTAATTATTCCTATGTCTTTAGAATGTTCTGCTTACCACAGCACTGGGTGATTCCGCTCCAGGCTCATGGTTACTCTCAGAAAGCTTTCTTCAAGACAAGGCAGATAAGCTTTGTAGGGCGCTTTGCGTTTAACTTGATACAGTGCTTGATTTTAGCTTCTGTTGCCAAAAAGTTTCTTTAAACTGACTGGATACTTATACTCACTTTCTTTCAAACTATTTCTATGACTCTGAGTGGAAAGAACATAGAGGATTACAGGCAGGAACAGCAGAAGCTAAACAGTGCTGGCTGAGGGTGTACTCTATGCTCTCCATCTGCCTCCTTTAAAATAAACTAGTTATCCTGGTAATTTCCAAATAAATCAAAAGGATTTGTTGTCTGTAGACTGCTCAGTATTTGGAGCTTCAGCAGTCATTCTGAGGCTTAGAAATTCCTTCTGAACACGAAGTAAGTTTCCTTTGTAATAAATGAGTGACATTAACACTGTTTAGAGCATTTCATAAGACAATCAAAGGTTTGTCACACAAACCTTATACTAAAGTGAAATGTAAATTATAAACTACTAGCTTCATGAGAGCACTGCTTTACATGGTGCTTTTTAAAGATATAATAAATTTATACATTCCCTTGTTTTAAACCCACAAATTATGCCTGTGCACGTATTCTTTAATTTGCATAAGAACTGGGAAACNATTTCAGAGTGATGTCCTTTGTACAATGATAGAGGGGAGGCCATATGCAAATTTGTCCATATATATTTACTGCTGCATTGCACCTATTTGAGTAAATTTGTGAACAGGGAATTTCACACTCCTTGCTACTCTAACCCTGTCATTCCCTCCTCGAAAATCTCTGCTCCTACCAGTGGAAGCAGACTCCCACCCCTTTTCTAGCCCAAGTTTGAACCAATTTTCTTGGGTACAAGTTCCTCAAACACAGCTGCTTGTCAGTCGGTCAGGTTTCTTTCTCACCCCTTTTCATTTGAGTAGGCTTCAGGCATCAGAATTTAAGGCCTGTTTTTGCTCTGAGAGCTCAAATATAAGAGGAGGTTATTTTATTCCTTGGAGAATTCCTTGTCTACATTTTGTTCTGCTGATGGTCCACAAGAGTCTTCACATAGCTCACTCTTCACAGCAATACTGCCTACTACTTTGCCATATTCCTAATTTTTTTCCTGGTTTTTTTTTCCTACTGATTTGTATTTTATCTGTAAATCCAAAAACCAGTCAATGAGCCTTTATTTTTCTGAAGTATGTCTAAGTTGATGGTGCTAGAAAAGTGATCTGTGGAAAACTAAAATAGTAATAATAAGTTAGGCATATGATGATCTAGAGTTGTATAATTATGCCCATTATCATACGATCTGTGCAGTTTTGTCATAGCTTTTTAGCACCTGAAAAACTGAATATAGGCCAAATGTTGAATCTCTATTTTGTGTGATGGAGAAGGGAGACAGATTTTATCTGCAATATGCGCAGGCTGACTTTCTAGCATTTTGGAAGTGATTCTTTAACAAATGCTAGGGGAAAAAAAAGAAGACATCTTGGATTAAAAAGCAAAAAATCATAAAGCTGAGAACATATTACTTAGATGAAGATTTATGTGCCCAAGAGATACCACTACCAATTTTCCTCATTCCTTTCTCTCCCCAAGGTCTGTGGCTAGGAAGAATTGGATTTTTGCCAGTTATATAGAGTCAACAGGGCAAATCTTGGCTCCATCATTTCAAAACAGCAGAGTCAAGCCCAGCTTTCACTGTATTTCGCAATGCACCAGAGCAATTCTTCAAGTGCGAAGCTGAATTTTATTTTTCAGGATGATGAGCCAGGTCAGAGCTTCCCCATCAATGTCAGGCTGAACACATAGACAGTTGAGTTGAGTTTAGGTTCTCTTTCTACTTCCCCATTTAGTACCCTTACAACCTTGACCTTGTAACAAGGTCAGGGACATGATGAAAGGGAAATGAAAAAATTGCCGTGTGTGCTGCTTCCTTCTCTGGAGGCTGAAAGTTTCACCTCTCTGATATGCTTAGTTGGCTCAGAGTAAAAGTTCCTGAGAGCAATCACAATCCTAGGTCTCATGTGGCAATCTGCAGAGCAAACAGGCCAGCCCAAAGGCAGATTACTCACTGAGGAATTCACAGGGAGGCAGGCAGCTTCAACCTGACTACACTATCATCATACTTCTTAAATAAAATTATTACAAATTTGTAAACAGATATCCATAAATAAAAGTATAAACATGATATGGAGAATCTGGCATGTAAAAAGGTAACAGTTTTTATCACATAGCAAAGATTTACAGCATTTCTACACAAATACTGTTCCAGGCTTATCAGCAAAGGAATCATTTGTGTCACCTGCACTCATCAGGGACTGCATTGTGGACACAATTTGGCAAATAAAAACAGCAAGAGTAGTAAATGAAAATAAAATGTGGGGATATATACCTAGCAAACCAAGGCTCTAAACCAGCAGGATTTCAGTGAGAAGTGGATCTTTACAGTGGATCTTTACAGACAGAAATGTGTTTTTCTGGTAGTAGTTGTAGTTAACATGGTATTTAATTGTTTCAGCCTAGCTCAGCTGAAGAAAATGCTTTTTATAAACAAAATTAAGGCAGGATTTTTAAAAAATACATAGAGGGTATTAACTAAGGGAGATTAATAACTCATTTTCATATATATCAAATCAAAGTACATTAAAAGTGTGCATCAGTTGTACCAATTAATAGGTGGAATTAAAAGAGAGTGTTGAATTTGAGCCAGTATTGAAATAACTACATTTGATCTGCAAAGGGTCTTCTTCAGTTTGACTATTTTGAAAATAAATGTAGTTCATGGCAATGTTTCTTTTTCTGCATGGAAATATAGAGACATAAAATCCTTTATTTTCTTAGCTCTATGCTTTGATATTTTAACTAAGCAGTGTGGCAGACACATCTTAAGAGAAAAATTATTATTTTGCTTTTCAGTGATTTCTGTGTAAAAACCCGGAATAAGCTCCTTTATTTTCATTCTTTTGGTTGAATTTCAAGACAATTGTTAAGCTCTCAATTTCTGTGACCTACTACACAGTGACATGAGTGGGTATGTGATGATTTCTTATTAATTTTTCCTATTCCTTTTTCAGAAATATAGACTGGTTTAAGGCAATGAGAACAGTGATTAAGTCTGATGGTAATGTGAACTACATTCATTGCTCTTCAAATAGTAAAGGACAACAAGAAGTTTCAGAATTTCCATTTATTAGGACTTTTAGAACATTAATTTTAATCTAGGAATAGAGCAGATAGGAAGCTTGAAATGAAAAACTTGATTTTATCAAACATGATGAAAGTACAAGATCTTTATTATGACAGATACGAACCCAAAGAACCAAGCTTCCATATAGAAAATAATAAAAACACTTACTTATTTGGTACTCAGCTCTTGAACCCTGAATAAGCGAAGTACATATTGAGAGAGAGGTACTTAAAATGTTTCCATGGATACAAGATGATGCCAATAAGGTCCATGTTCCTATCTGAATGGGTGCCCCTGCAGAGATATACAGCTTGGTGAGTGGTTGTTTACACAAGTAAATAAATAGAAACCTTGTTTGTCTTACAAAGAGCTCCTGATCCACAATTTTTGTCTCATTTGTTAGTAAGGAACATTTTGCTCCTTCTAAATAGCATATTAGAGCAAAGTAGACACTATTGAAATTTTTTCTTTAAAGCCACTTGTGTTTATGGCCTAGTTTTCAAGTGGAAAATGGAGTATCTAGGTATGCCACTACCAATACTGGCACCTGTGTTGGTGACTCTTTTTTAAACTCTGAGAAGACACACCAGACACACCAGCAAATTATACCTTTCTCTTTCAATTATCAGAAGTCAACTCCAGGGAGAAAAAAGAGAAAAAGAAAAGCAAGGAGCAGATATAATTATAAATACCCATATTATAAATAATTATAAATATCCAATAAGGACAAGCATACCATGCTTTTTTATTTTGGTATGAGATTAATACCTTCTAGGCGATATGTTTTAGTTTACAAATACTTATTTGGATAAAAAGCACAATGAGTTATCAAAGAAAAAGATAACCAACTTTAACAGTCTGCACAATTTAATAACCTGAATTGAAATTTCTGTGTGCTGTGTTCTTATTTTTAAAAAGTTTTCTTCCAGCCACAATTAAGAGAACACAGCCTCACCTTGTTCATAGATTCTTCTTGGAATAATGTAATTTAAACATCTATTTAAAGGAAGAAACTTTTTTGTCATACACGAGCCTCTTGGCCTTCCTTCCTCTTGAAGAAGCAGATCCTGGACACTGGATAAGACAACCGAGTGGATATTTTCCATCTGAACTTGCAGAGTACTTTTGAAGGGGGATGGCAATGCTGTTTGTTTGCCAGCACTGACAAAGGTCTGCTTGTCAGTGATACCTTTTACAGCTAAATTTACTCAGGAGTGACAGAAGCAGGTGCACCTTGGCCTGCCAGACACTTGCGCACACACATCACGCAGCCTACAGGTTCAACATCCAAAGGAGAAAAAGCCCGGGTCTGCAGAGCAGAGAGTGAGTGAGGCAAATACAACCCAAACTGGGGGGCTTCTCTTCAAAGCCAGCTGGTCTGGCTTTATTCTACAGGAATTTTTTTACCTGATTTTTTTGATCAACGAAGCCCTCAGCAGGTGCTGACAGGTACAAAACTTCCTGGAGAAGCAGAAGAAGGGCACTGGTGAGTTTTAATAGAAAAAAAAAATTAACTAATTATTCCTATGTCTTTAGAATGTTCTGCTTACCACAGCACTGGGTGATTCCGCTCCAGGCTCATGGTTACTCTCAGAAAGCTTTCTTCAAGACAAGGCAGATAAGCTTTGTAGGGCGCTTTGCGTTTAACTTGATACAGTGCTTGATTTTAGCTTCTGTTGCCAAAAAGTTTCTTTAAACTGACTGGATACTTATACTCACTTTCTTTCAAACTATTTCTATGACTCTGAGTGGAAAGAACATAGAGGATTACAGGCAGGAACAGCAGAAGCTAAACAGTGCTGGCTGAGGGTGTACTCTATGCTCTCCATCTGCCTCCTTTAAAATAAACTAGTTATCCTGGTAATTTCCAAATAAATCAAAAGGATTTGTTGTCTGTAGACTGCTCAGTATTTGGAGCTTCAGCAGTCATTCTGAGGCTTAGAAATTCCTTCTGAACACGAAGTAAGTTTCCTTTGTAATAAATGAGTGACATTAACACTGTTTAGAGCATTTCATAAGACAATCAAAGGTTTGTCACACAAACCTTATACTAAAGTGAAATGTAAATTATAAACTACTAGCTTCATGAGAGCACTGCTTTACATGGTGCTTTTTAAAGATATAATAAATTTATACATTCCCTTGTTTTAAACCCACAAATTATGCCTGTGCACGTATTCTTTAATTTGCATAAGAACTGGGAAACTAGATGATGGAGAAAAAAAAGATTTTATTTTTTTATCTAGAACAGTAAGATTTCAATTAATGTGAAAATGCAGGAAAATGTGACCACATGTTAAAATAAATATTTTTGAGAGGAGAAAAGAATTTTTATTATTATTTCTATTTCAAGAACTCATTCTTTTAACTGTGTTTCACAGTATTCATTACAAATTGTGTTAAATTGAAAACATTTATTTTAAGTGAGTAAACAGACAGAAAACTTAACCATATGAATCTTTTCCAGTAAACAGATTCCATAGTCACAAGTCACTGCACAGCATAGAAGACACTAATGGGGGAGAGAAAGGAATCATATGTCATATACTGTTAACTATTTCTGTAGTAGGTCTTCCCCCCATATCAAAATAAATTATATATCAACAATGAGTAGTCTAAGATTAGGCTGAATAATAATATCTGAATAATAATGCCCTTTTAAACATCCCTGATGTTTGATTTTGTTTCTGCTAGGCTGCTTGGTGTGGGACCCATACCATTGACAGGGAAGTCCTGCTTCAGCAGAGGTAGACCAGGCATAGTTGTCATCCATTTTCTCCATCTTCGGAGGCAGGAAAATGGAGAAGAGATTCTGTTTCTGGAATGTGCTATATGAAAATAATCACAATTGTGTTTGCTGCAAAGATATCCTACTGTAAGGGAGAATAGAAGGCCAATAGGATAAAACATTACTAGTCAAAGCATAAAGTAAACTTCTAAATATGAATGATACATTTTCTGATTAAGCATGAAATGTAGACCAAACAAAACCCCCAAACAAGAGCTGCCTTTAAAATGAGCAATGCCTGTTAAACTCTGCTGTTTCGTAGATAACGTGTAATGTATGGAAACCAAATCCCCCAAACAGTTATTAAAACCAAGCACTGTTAAATATGAAGTCATTAAATAGTAATGGCAATTCCTGGAGCTAGCTAGACATTGTACATGCCACACTAAGCAAGAAAAAAACACAGCCTGTAGTTTAGAGCCTTTAGTTCTGTACACTCTTAAGTTCATCAGCATTTTATTGTATTGATTAAAGTAAAATGTATTTAAAGGCTTAGAAACAGTAATCAATACAATGAACTCCTGGATAATTTAATGAAATTCCAGGTAAGTTAGTCTGTATTTCACTGCACTGAGGGGAAAAAGTATTTTGTGAAATGAAAGTTAAGTATAACATGCTTTCCTTTTCTAGAAAGACTGTTTAATGTTTCAAAAGGTGGAGTCTACTCACTAGATAATTTAGACCATTACATTTTTATGATTGCCCTTAATTCGTCTTTCTGGGTTTGCTTTTGGTTTTGTTGTTTGGGGTTTTTTTGGCATCAACAGATTTCAGCACATTAAGTGAAATTCTGAAATATTTCTGTTATTAATGAAACACTGAGAGATTGAGAAATAGGAAAACCTAATTTAATGCACTGAAACTTTATAACTATTTCACCTAGAAAAAGAATCACACCTGAAATACCTGGTACATTCTTTTATTTTTGTAAGCTCTGTGGTCAGTTTTGTAAACTATGGCAATTTATTCTACCACTATCTTTTTTTTTTTTAAGTTACAGTGTAGCTCAGCTTTCAATCATGTTTGTCTTTTCCAGTAAATCCAACTTTTAGTGAAAGGAGGATATCTATATTAGTTTTTCCATAGTGTATGTAAATAAAAAATGGGATTTAACCACAAAGCTTTGGCAAAAATCTCAGTTTAGGAGATTTACAATCCAGATTGTGTTCTTCAAAAGTTAATTCAACTTTTCTTATATACGTGGTATTTTAAAAGCATCTCATAACTTTCTACTCTCACTTTAATTGGTAAAAACTGGACACTTTCCACTGATGGTAATGAAGTTGCATGTGAAAGTTAGATAAGATGAGATACATGCTAAAAAAATCAGTGGGAGAATAGAATGAATAGCTGTGATTATAGATTCATACATGAGTACTTAAAACATGAAAAATTTCCATTTTATGTTTCTATTACAAAGTGTATGTGCATTTATATATATATATATACACACATACACATACCTGTGCTTATAAAGTATGTGTATGTACAAATATATATATATTAACGTATATATACACTTTAATAAAAGTATAAAATGAAAATTAAAATAATTCTTTTCCCCTTGGTACAGTAGGCAAAATCTTATCTTAAAAAAGGCATATAACTTTCTTTTTGGACTTTTATTAATTAATGTTTTTCTTCAGAAATTATCTCGCTATTGGTCTGAGACAGTCACCATGAAAATTAAAGGATCAGACTACCATTAGGAGTGGTGGAGAACTTTCTTCTTTGCCAGTCTGCTGGCAGCGTAGGGAGCCACTTGGAGCTCTGCCTGAGGGCCCATGCCCCTGAGCTGTCCTAGTGGCTGCAAATGGATGGCCTCGCAGTTGCTCCTCACCCCTCCACCCCACTGTGGCTCATTCCCAGGTAAACACGTACTCACACACCACTCTCAAGGACTGCTTGGAGCTCCACCATCCTATCCCATTTCAAAAATGCTGTTGCATCTACATTCACCAGAAACTAGGTAACAAGGACAGGTCTCAAAGTATAGCCCTTGTCACAGCGTACAGGTACATGAACTGTTTGTTAATGAGAGTTGTCTTCTGCAATTAAAGTACTGACAATTTATTGCATAGTCAGATATGGGATTGTTCCTTTGAAAGCAACTAAACATTATGATACAAGCTCTGAAAGCACCACTTAAGAAATCTTCAATAAAGACAAAAGCACAGTGCTTTCTATGCATAACTCTAAAGGCACTGGATTCTAAATCAAGTTCAACAAATACAGCTTACAAAGAATAAACATCTAGATTCAAGCTAATATATACAAGTTTACTGTAAGCATGTAAAATAACTGCACAAGAAAAATAATAAAAATAAAATAATAGAATGAATGAAACAGCAGTTACAGCTTTGCTCATAAATATAGCTATATAGTATTATTAGTTATACATACATACTTAAAAGTTGTAGTCATAGAATATGAAAGGCAATCTAATGTTAATATAGCTGTATTCTGAAACATAAGGGCAAAAAAATAAAAAGCTGAGTAGTATGATACCAATGTGCTAAGGATTAGTCCTGCAAAATAAACCTTTCTGTTTATGGTTCACTACATTTTATCTTCTGTTTTGGCCCCTTTTTAAACAAAAACCTCTCCTCCAATATTTTGCATTTCTCTCTACTTTCTTTTGTTATTATAACAAGACTGAAGTATATAAAATGGGTGCTTCCTATAGTTTTTCTTATAGATAGCTGCAGCATTCATTCTTTTCCTTTACTTTTTAAAGTCCTATATGACTATATGCGAATAGCCCTTTCCCTAGTATCAATCCGTCTCCTGAATTTAAAATTATTGTAGAAAGAAAGCTCGGTAATAACAAATTATTATTTTGTGCAATCATTCTAAAAGAGTATATTAAGGCTGAGAAAGATAGAAGAGATGGTGAAACAATCTACTTGTATATCAGGAGATTGTTCCCACCCTTGCAAAAATACATCTAAATCAATTCATTAGCCATTTAATACTCTACCTCAATTTCACTGAAATGAGATTCCACAGAAATACAAGTGAACTGGCATCTACTTAGGGTAAAGAAGCACGTGGTTCCTTTGTTCTGGGGAGAAACCACTCTTTAAATATCTTCCAAACCACTAGGTTTAATCTACAAAAAGGATGCAGGAACTCCTCACTGAATCTCAATTTGACCCAAAAATTCTTAACCCATCTATCCCCACTAGCAACAGTCCTCTCGAGTTATTTCTGCCCATATTCCGATTGCCTTATCTTTCCCAACATGAATATGTAGACTACAAAAAGACCCTTCAGTCTCACTTAGGAGCTAGAAAATTTTCTAAACCCCTTCCAAACATGTACCTATTGCCCAACTCTTGCCCTTTTAGCTGAGCAACTGCAAAAAAAAACCAATTCAGTCATGTCCAGAGATAAAGAGGTTTTACAGCACAGAACTTCCAGCTGCTGTAGATTTAAAATACTAGAGTCATCATAGTATACTTGTTACTGAGAGTTTAAACTAAAAAGGCTAACAATATATTTGGTCAGTTCAAGAAGTTTCAATTTTGAATGGAATTTACTGATTTTGAATGGAATTAATATTTGAATGGAATTAATTGATTAAAAAAAAAAAAAAAAAACACCCTGAAGTTGTCTCCGTATGTCTTTTAGTTGCCTGACAAGAATAATAATTCCCAAGAGAAAGAACTTCAATTTATGAATCAGATTTCTTCTCCTTTAGCCATGTTAAGATAGCTATCTGTAATGTCATTGTTGAAATCAGATCTTGCTGGTTTGATTGGTGCAGACTTGCAAAAACATAACAGACCAGAAATGGGAACTTAAATCTGTGCATCATATAGGAGCTATACAAAGAAGATCAAACTAGATCATATGGCAGAAACAGTAATTTCAGATTAAATGCATCCAAACCAAAGTACATATCCAAACATGACCCAAATCTTAGTTTCCTTTTAACATCATTAATATCAACTTTTTTAAAAGTACTTTCATGGAAAGAGTTAAAACCTCACAGCAAGATGCTCATGGAAGGTTTAAATAGATTAACATAAGTGGCACAATCATGTCTAAAAGCTGACCCAACTATTGTGCAATTTCATTTATGGTCCCATAAATTATGAGTTCTTCACTTATCAAGAGCTGTCAACTTTCAAAAGACCTTTTTAAATCATCTAATAAAATATTTGTATTATTTTTTTTACAACAGAGATATTAGTATTACAGCAGCACTTAGAAGACACATTTACAGATCAACACTTGTGTTTGGAGCTGTTCAAACACAAAACAAAAATATGATTTTAGTACTGAAGAGTTTGAAAACACTAAAACACTGCATTTTGTTAAAATGTTCACAGAATAACCTATTAGTTCTTGGTATCTGCAGGCAAGCATATCTGTATAGAAAAGTTTGAGAGTAATACCTTCATACCCTCATTCCATATACTAATCTATCACTATTGTATTCTATATTTAGTTTATGGTGTAAATATCTCTGTTAGAACAGGCAGAAACATTGACCATTGAAATTTGTACATCATTTACTCCAATTTTGGTTCCAGAAAGTGGTATGAAATCTGAAATAGAGGCAAATTGTCAGAGAAACAGCAAAATGCTGGTTGCTTATCTAAAATATAGCTCAAAGTCTAATCTAGAAAACTCCTGAAATTATTTTTAGGGAAAAAAACCCAAAATTTTGAATACTCTAAGAGATGCCTTTCATGTGTGATATTGCAATACACATCTAAAGCTAGAATGGGAAACCATAGTGGCTTTCAGCAACAGGAGATGAAGTTGACCAACCTTTTTCCCCCCCTTAGAACATGTTTGATTCTGAATTTTGTTTGAATTGTGGCTAGGGGTTCATCCAAAACAAACCTCCACTTTGCTTGGCCCTCAAAATTACCACAAATTTCATTGTCTACACAGATGCAGATGCTGATCTAATTTGGAGCAGCTGCAGAATACTTAATTAATCCTTTTCTGGCCATTTATGGCTGTCTGCTTCGGTATCACATCATCACTCAGTGCAAGACAGACAAAAGCTTGAATGTCATACAATTCGCAAGGGGGTGCAATCTTATTTTTTGTTTTGGGTTGTGCATTTTTTGTCAATATATCTGAAAATATCACAATACCTTAGTCAGGCGATTCCATTTCTGGAAAAGAGAAGGAATGCACAGCCTAAAAAAATCCTTTTCTAGCTTCCTCCCAGCTTTTCCCAAAATGAAAGTGAATCACAGAGAGATTCTCCTTATTCAATGGCAAGCAATCACATGGACAAATAAATGTGGTAGAAGGAATAAAAAGGGCGCTCCTTACTTAAACGCTAATTCTGAAACAATTTATGGAAGCCTTTCCTTTTACAGATAAGTAGAAGGAACTGCCCTAGCAGGAACTTCTTTAAAAATACCCAGCTAATGGTACAGAGGTTTCAGACTTCTAAAGCTGCATAAATTAACAATGAAACACAAAGTTATCTTCCTCTGCATCAGTTCTAGAAGCTGTGAGAGATAGCTCTTCTATATTAGCAAGCAAGTTGAATAGTAAAGATACTGTATTTCTTGGGTGAAGGCTGTTAATAATCTAGACAGACTTTAATCACAGACGTATTAACTCATACAATAAATTACACTTCCACGAAATGCTTAACTTCTGAAAAAAAAAATCTGATGCCTCTGCGTATGAAGATTTATCAGAATTATCAGACTGATGAACATCAGATCATGAAAATGACAGCATTTCCAAAATTATTCTTCAAATGCATTCCTGTACTTAAACCCTTTTAAGATGGGGAATTGATTCCAAATTTCCACTCTTAAGCTCATATTTGATCTGCTTTTGTATTTTTTGCATAGGAAAAAAAGCGCATTTAGCATGAAATTTTACCTAATTAACTTTATGTCAGGAGAGACTGGGGAAGGGACATAGAATTGAAACTAGTTACTGAGATTTGAGTTTGACTGAGATAAAGTTTACTTGCCAATTTCTTACTAGACCTGAAAACTTCAAAACCCTTGATGCATTTCTTTCAGGCAAGTCTAGAGTCCTTAAACCTCAGCAAGGGAGAGGTTAGTTGGTTAACTTCTTCCTCTATTTACACTTAAGTAAAATCATCGGCTTCAAGACTTATACCCCTAAAATGCGTATGTATAAACTTTTACACTTGCAGGAACATTGTTGTACCATGATAAGTACATTTGAATGACTTACAGAGAGAGAGCGGCTAGTACAGGAAATGAAGTTAGAGCATACCCAAAGATTAAGGCAGAAGTTGGNCTGCAAAAGCCCTTTAAAATATCAGGAGGGGAGCATTAAAAAAAAAAAAAAAAAAAAAAGTGCAGGGGGAGAGGTAGAGTGGGGAATTGGAAAAAACTTGTTTCCAAAAGGCTGGAAACTAACAGATAATGCCCAGTATTAGTCGAACTTTATAAGCGCTCTTTCTAACGTCACTCAAGCCACGGCTTGTTGCTGGACACCGACGTGTGCCCTTGCCCGGGCTGCCATGCGCTGCCGGAGCTCCCCAAGCCCGGCCCTACGCGCTGGGCCACTCCAGCCCCCTGTGGAGCCGCGGGACCCCGGCTCCGGCCACCCAGCAGCCCCGTCCCGCGGCTGCCGGGCAGCAGCCCCTGCTCCAGCCTGGCCCTGGGCTGGCAGGACGGCAACCCGGGCTCCGCGGGCGCTGCAGAGCNTAGAAGGAATAAAAAGGGCGCTCCTTACTTAAACGCTAATTCTGAAACAATTTATGGAAGCCTTTCCTTTTACAGATAAGTAGAAGGAACTGCCCTAGCAGGAACTTCTTTAAAAATACCCAGCTAATGGTACAGAGGTTTCAGACTTCTAAAGCTGCATAAATTAACAATGAAACACAAAGTTATCTTCCTCTGCATCAGTTCTAGAAGCTGTGAGAGATAGCTCTTCTATATTAGCAAGCAAGTTGAATAGTAAAGATACTGTATTTCTTGGGTGAAGGCTGTTAATAATCTAGACAGACTTTAATCACAGACGTATTAACTCATACAATAAATTACACTTCCACGAAATGCTTAACTTCTGAAAAAAAAAATCTGATGCCTCTGCGTATGAAGATTTATCAGAATTATCAGACTGATGAACATCAGATCATGAAAATGACAGCATTTCCAAAATTATTCTTCAAATGCATTCCTGTACTTAAACCCTTTTAAGATGGGGAATTGATTCCAAATTTCCACTCTTAAGCTCATATTTGATCTGCTTTTGTATTTTTTGCATAGGAAAAAAAGCGCATTTAGCATGAAATTTTACCTAATTAACTTTATGTCAGGAGAGACTGGGGAAGGGACATAGAATTGAAACTAGTTACTGAGATTTGAGTTTGACTGAGATAAAGTTTACTTGCCAATTTCTTACTAGACCTGAAAACTTCAAAACCCTTGATGCATTTCTTTCAGGCAAGTCTAGAGTCCTTAAACCTCAGCAAGGGAGAGGTTAGTTGGTTAACTTCTTCCTCTATTTACACTTAAGTAAAATCATCGGCTTCAAGACTTATACCCCTAAAATGCGTATGTATAAACTTTTACACTTGCAGGAACATTGTTGTACCATGATAAGTACATTTGAATGACTTACAGAGAGAGAGCGGCTAGTACAGGAAATGAAGTTAGAGCATACCCAAAGATTAAGGCAGAAGTTGGATCTGGGTAGCCAGTGACATAGGGCTGAGCTTCCATTTTAGTATCTCATCTCAGCCTGTCAGAGTACACTGTATTTCAACAGACTTCAGGGAACCTTGAACACAGCATATAAGCTTCACAGCAACCATGCTCCACACCAAGCAGGAGATTCAGGATTTCTATAGCTATCAACTTCCTTCAGATGGCATTTCAGTCTCATTTTGAAAAAAAAAATTTAAAAAGATACATACCTTAAGAATTACTTATTTCTAAAATGCATGTGTGGCAAGAGTGGTTATCACTAGACACAGATTTAATTCTAATATCAGTCTGTGTTGTCATTCACAAAGTGATAAATACTATTTTTACACTCTTTAGGACATATTCAGTAGTGTCTAATACTTGAAAGAAAATTTATTTGTCTGTGAAGAAGTTATCTCCTATCTCTAGTCTGAAAATAGTTTTTTTAAAAAATTACAGTGTTTTTAAAAAAACTAAAAAATTAAGAATCATCTGGGAAAAAACAAATCTTTCGGCAGCTGTTTATGAGATATTTAAAGGACAATAGCAACTTGCAAACTCCAGTTTCAGAAACTGCCTTTAGTAACAATGAAATATTTCAGATTACTAGAACAGGGTCAATTTAGCAAAACAAACAAACACCCTTTTCATTGTTGACTTAACGCCTTTGGCAGCCTTTTTCCCTCTAAAATCAATCTCTTCCCTGCAAAGGCCCTTGAAAATATCAGCAGGGGAGCATTAAAAAAAAAAAAAAAAAAAAAGG
>WBMY01005710.1:360944-375567 GCA_013397315.1 Donacobius atricapilla
CCGGCGGTGCGCGCCTCCCGGGTCCGCAGCCCTCCTGCCTTCCGTCCGCAAGCCGCGGTACCTCGCCGCGATGGGGGGAAAACACGCACCGGCTCGCCGCCTTGTCTTCGCTCTGTATAATAAAGGATGTCATTAGGTCTGCGTGTGGCATATGCCATTACCCCCACCGTAAAACTAAAATTAGCAAAATGTCAGGAATGGAAAGATTGATTCGCCCAAGATGCAATTATCATTTAAAAAGTGCTTGATTGAGGTGCTGATGCTCGGTGATTTATTCTGCATACCATATACATAATTAAAGTAGTGTAGTGGAGCAATTTATCAATCTAGTTTAGACTAGAGGGGCAAGGAGCTGCTGCCGCTGCTGCTGCTGTTCTATGTTTGTTTTATTAAAACGCTTTCGGGATCTGATCCCGCCCCCTTTTTGCAAGAATGAAACTGATTATTTCTCCAGCTCGGGAGGAGAGAGTCATTCGTTTGGGATTGTGGGAGAGGTAGAGAAATAGAGACACGGAGAAAGAGAAGAAAAAGGAGGAAGAGAGAGAANAGCCCTGTCCACACACAGCGTGCTCTCAGTGCTGCATTTCTGCGGGTAAGTCTGGCCTGAGACCGCCTCCGGCAGCCGCCCGTGTCCGGGGCGTGCTGGAGAAGCGAGCGGGCCCCGCTCCGGCCGCTGCTCGCCGCGGGCCGCGGGGCCGGAGCACTTGGGAAAGTTGGGCTGCCCCGCAGGCGCAGGGCGCGAGAGGGGGAGCCCGGCCGAGGTGCGAGGGGCTGGGCAGCAGGACTNAGCAGAAAAGGACACCTCATCAGGCGTGTAGTTTGAATCCCTTTCTCGCCTCCCCCTTCCCCTTCGCGATGTTACAAAGGCTGTGAGCTATTCGCCTTTTCCCATTCGCCTGCTGTCACTTCCTTCCTGGACGATCTTAGGACGAGTCCGGTTACTTTTAATCCGACCAGCAGCTCAGCCACTTTCTCCTCCTCCACGCTGCACACACGCGCACCACACACACACACCCCAGGCATCCTCTGGCTGCTTATTGGATTGACTTTGAAGGTTGTGTGTGTGATTCAAGGAGGCTGCATGTTGAACCAGGTGGTGAATATTTAAGGCTGGAAGAAGTAAAGGGATTTTTTCTTTTTCCTATGAAAGGAAAATATCTGAAGGACTAGTCTGATCAGCCAAACAGCTTACTGTTTACAATGTAAGTACATGTGAAATTCAGCGTCGGAATAAAATACAGTGGACATGGTACAAAAGCCCTAGGTACATTTCCTATCGCGTTTGAAGAATGTATCAGTCATTTTATGTGAACTGGGATTGAGGTTGCTTGCAGACTTTTAGTGTGTGATTTTGCAGTTGCTTAAAAGTTACTTGTTAAAAAAAGTAACAGTTAAATCTCTGTCTAGTAAATTATTGCAGACTTGTCTCTGTCAGTGGCATAAGTGTTTAAACTTTGATGAAGTTAGTTTACATAATTTATGTGCTTGATGTTATGAAGTATTGGAAGCTTATTTGATTTAGATGGTTCTTAGTTGATTTAAAAGCTATGACCTTGTAGTGCTTGCATTCTGATTTATCAGACTAAGGAAATAATCCAGTTCCAGTGAAATGCTCTTAAACTTCTTTGTATTACAGGCTCTTCAGTCTTGAGTTTAGATAGTTCATGCTTGCAAGTGTTCAACTTTGTACATCTTCCATCTGAATTACTTACATTTGAGATGGAAAGACTCCTTGCATTTTTGTGGGAACTTAAGTAATGGTCTGCAAACCACTTTTGGAACAGTGTGCTTTGGTCTTTGCACAGTACTTTGAATAATCTTCAAGTTTTTTAACACAAAGGAGTACAGCTAATCAGAATTACAGAACTAGCTGGCATGATTGCAGTACAATCACTTACAGGCTAAAATAAAGCTTAATGTAAATTAGAGATTTATTAGATTATTGTTGCATTATGTAATTATAATACTTATTATTTCCCATAAAACTTACTGTGACCTTCTGTCAGCCTGAAAAAGCAAAACAAGTATAAAAACAAACTAGTAATGCCCTTTCCAAACTAATAATAAATAATTATCATAATCATCAATGCAGGATGGTACAAAACAAAACTTAATTAATCATTGTGGGTATCTAAGCAGTCTTTTATAGAAAAGTTCTGTTTTCTTTATTGTATGTAATTATTATTATTACCAAAAACTACATACTTAAATAAATACTGTAATACACAATTTAAGACTAAAGGTTAAAGAGAATTAAACAGAGAAAGGCAGTTTACCAGTACTTTGCTGGTGATCAGAAAAGAATAGCTTTGACACAAAATTTTACTTGCACATATCTGACAATCACCTTAATGGCAAATGTCCTAGTTTCATATCTTTATGTTAAAATAACTATAAAATGAATGATAAAAAAATTATTTTGGAAGCAATTTCTTATTTAGAAGAGTAGATTTCTTTCATCGGCACTTTCCTGGCTATTGTGTTTGAAGAGTAAAGATGTTTATATGTAGTGTAATAACTAATCCCTAGAGGCTTGGCAAGGCATGGAAATATTACCACCTGTGAACAAGTACTCCACCACCTCTGTATTGGATACATACTAATCTTCAGTTTCAATGATAAGTCATATGTTTTCTCTGGGGATTTGTTATTTTGTGAACTGTATTTATTACAGGACTTCAAGTACCTTACTTTAAGTCCAAAACCCGCAAAACTTTTTTACTTTATTAGTTTTCTTAAAATATCCATTATATTGTTCTTTCTGTATTAAGAGTACATAAGTCATAACGAGCCTACACTGAAATATCTGCCTACAATTATGTCCTTTTGGAAGAAATAGAAAGATTTCTTGAAGAACAGCTTACGACAATGGCCCTTAACTCCAGGTGTCTATGTTCCTGGTTGTACGTATGCTTTTATTTGAAAAACTTGTTGTTCATATATATTTATACTAATATGCACTACATAGTATGAGAAGATAGTTCTGGGACCTGAACGTGGAAAGGTTCTTTCATGCAAGGAGTTCTCACACAACTAGTCCCGCTGGCAATGCTGAGACTACTTGTGTGATAATGAGCAAGTCACAGTGATAACAATACACAGGATCAGGACCCAAAGAGACTAAACCTCTTGCCTGTCCAAAAGCTTTCACAGAACAGAGATGTAAAGAATGTCACTTTCAGTGTCCTATAAAAGAATGCAAGGATCAGATACTGTCTGCATCCTCTTAAGATTATTGGACCAAGAAAAAAGGAAATTTAAGCTTAAGAGCCTTATTAAAATTGGCACTAAATGTTGAATAGTGTGGGAGATTAAATAAGTCTTTTACAGGTATGCTCCTGAGCTTCTAGTTTTGGACCATAATAAGAAAATTAATTCAAACACTTTCTTACTGTAAATTTTATTCCAGTATTGGATCCAGATATTTTTTCATTTTTTTCAACATTTCATCTACCTGCAACATGTATATTCAAAACCAGAGATACCTTTCTTAAATGGTTCCTTAAAAAAAAAAAAAAAAAAAAAAAAANAAAAAATCAAAAAAACAAAAACAAAAAACCCAAACACCAAAAAAAACCCCACCAAAAAAACCCTATAATGTTACAGACAAAGAGAGATTAGGCTTTCTGAAGTTTTTCACAAGAGTTTGCTTGGGAAATATTTTGGTAAGTCATTATTCAGTAGATTGAAGTAATTATATAGAAACTTAGGAACTGAGCAGGAGTTGTGAATACAACACTTTTGCCAACTTATTTTCTTTTAATTTTACTTTTCTCTATAACAGGTTACTTTATTGTTGACCAAGATAGCTTATTTCATCTTCAGAGACAGCTAAAGTTATTTCTACATTTCATTAAGGAAGAAGTCATTAATTGTTACTGGCTTCTTGAAAGAAAAAATGCTTGGAGTTTGATACATTACAGTATACTTTACCTGTTTGATATAATTACTCACATGTGCATGATAATTTTTCCAAAAATCAAGTAAGGTGTATTGGTATTTTTTTGAAAACACTGATGATGGAGATGAATCTACATAAACTGTCAAATAATTTCTAAGAGTTTGTAGTCCTTGCTTCAGCATCCTGAATAGTAACCAAAACACTCATATTTGTTATACATTTTAAGTTTTTAATTTTGCTATTTGATATCAGCAGAGAGATTTTGCTATATCCTCATTTAGTCTCTAATGACTTAGGTACAAAATATTTTTAAAATTATATCTTTAATTCTGAGAGCTAGAAAACTTTAAGCCTTACAGCACAGTTTGAATTCTGATATTTGAAAAGTATGAAAATAAAATTTTGGGTCCTGGTTCAGAAGCAAAATGGATTCAGAAGAACTTTGATCAGCAAACGCTGATGGTGCAAGTGAAAAATTGAAAAATTGAATTTTTAAACTATTTTTAGAAGTAATTACTTGAGCCCTCTGACCAGCTTTAAGGTCATTTTCTTAGAACTGGTGATCAATGATACATGTGGACAGGTGATTAAAAGCCAGTGTCTTCAGCCCTCCACTTTATTGTCGCTGTCTCATTGATGGCAGTGCAGTAAAGGTTGTCTATTCACTGAGATCTGTCATCTTTAGGAAATCAGATCAGCTTATGGGGCAATTCACAAAACCAACAGTGACAACAAAGTCTTAGGTGCCTTACAAAAGAAGGATTAGGCAATTCACTAGTCATTTTGATTGGGCAGTGATAAAAGCTGATTGCTGCAGCATAGTAAGACACACTTCAAGTGATTATCATATAAAACAACTATAACTCTGTTGCTTAGTCATTGTAAAATGCAATTTTAAGCAAGGAAAACTCAATTTTGATGTTACTGGAATTTGTTTGACTGTATAGTGAAAGTACAGCCACTTGTAGAATTGTTACACAGATTTTATAGAAACTTTTTGATACACCACTTTGGGGAAATACAATTAAAATGTGGTAGATTATTGTTCTTTGACTTTTGTAAAAGATATTTGTTAAGATATTATCCTGTAATCACATTAAAAGTACCTAGGCTCTAAAAAGTGCCTAAGACTATGCTAAATTCACTGCACTTCAACCTCTTACAAGCAGAGGAAGGTGTCTAAAATGTGTCAGGACTTTGCAGATTTGTCAAAAATCACAATACTGAGCAACAACTAAAGAATCTTACTTTATTCTGTTATTTTTCAAAATGTAATGTGTTGTAAAACTATTACTTGTGTTGCATGTGTGTAGTCTGATTTGAAAATAGCCAAGAAATTAAGTGCTGTCCTTATATTACTAAATATGTCATTTATCAGTAAGAATAGAGTTTTACTATTTGCATAATTTAGTTATAACATACAGCCTTTAACATTTAGAGGTATGAAAGTAGAAAGCTGATAACTTCTATGATAATTTCATACAATATTTCAAAAGAACTCCTTTTTTTACCCAACTGATGCCTCCTAGTGTTTCACATAATAAAACACTAATGAGTCAACCATAAATGTAAACATTGTTCTTTCATTTTCTTCATCTTAAGTGGTGCATAAAATTAATATTTATGTATTTAATTTTGTATGTGTTATTTTAATCAGACAGGAAGCTCACATAAATTCAGATGTCTCATTTTAATGGATACTGAAGGTGCATTTCTATTTTCTTTCACTACAGCTTTGCCTAGCTGTGTTTTGAAAAGTTTAAGTTGTACAGAGTACATTTTATTTTTCTCCTTTTGTTTCCTATGTGCATTAAAAAAATTCTTAACAATGTATTATGAGGCTCAAACAGGAATTTTGCTAGCATGATGCTTTGAAAAGTAAGCCCTCAAAATAGGCAATAAATGCCTATTTGAAATATCCCAAGGGACTTCACAGCTAAATAAGATGAAAACCACTGGTCTATGACATGCTCACTCATGACAGTCCTCAAAGAATAGTTGTCATATTTTGAAGCTGTTCCTGATTATTTTACTGTTGTATGAGCAAGAAAACTCTATTAAGATAGTTTTCAAATTCACAAAATGTGCACCTTACTTTTTTTAGTTGTATATGGATGATCAGTACTTCTGAAAAAGAGTTCACGTGCATAAAATATTGAAGTGGTAAAGGCAGTCTCCTTTTCTTACAAGTGCAGTCTGGTCATAGAACTCTTGAATGCCTAAAAAACCCCACATTCAGCTCTATCATACTACAGTAGAATTTTTTACCTTTTATTTTATGGAAGAGTTTAATTTTCAAAAGGTTATCTAGCATCAGTGTGACAAAACAAAACCTTTGGGCCTCAGCTGTATATTGGACATGTCAGGTGTGCTCTTACAATGATAAAGAAGCAGCTAAGACTGAGAATACCCTTACACAGTTAATGCCACAGTTTTATGTATAGTATGAGATCAATTTAGTGAAAATTGAAATGGAAATAAAGCCCGGTATCTAAGACTTTCAAGAAAAACAGTGAAATTCCTTGGCATTTATTCTGTTTAAGAAGTTTTAAGAAGAAATAAATTCAGTGTGAAATTAAAAATCAAAGTTTAAGAGTTAATATGAGTAACAAAAATTTGTGTCTTCTGAATGCATATATGATAAATTAAGGGGCCTTCTTACAGAAAAATTCTGGCTGAATTCAGAGAGTTAAATCTATAGATGCAAATCTCACTAATAGGAATTACTATTTAATTTTGGAACATTTAAAAATGCATATTTTAGGATTGTGTTTTGCCATCAGCCCAATAATGTAACATTTTTCTCCCAGTAGTTTTTAAGTGCAAAGAGATCTTTTTGAGATCGGTTATTTATTTAACCCAAGAAACATCACATAGAAGCCAAACCTTTAAACTTCCGTGCATCTTGAAAATGTTTCGAAGTATGCAAGTGACACCTGTTATTCTGCCAGGAAAGCTAGCATGCTATTGATAAAATTTTCTGATATAGTTACATTGCAACTTACATTGTGAAGAGAAAGCAAATGTGGAAGAGAAAATAGAGGGAAGCAAAGCAAAAGGAATCTTTGTGTCATTTCAAGTGTAGGACTGATACTCTGAAATACTGTCAAACAGAACCCCACCCAGTATTTATACATATATGTATTTTTTTTTTTTTTAACAGCTAAATACATTTAGATTGCAGAGATATGTCCTAGGAAAGCCTACACTTAAGTTATCTGACTTAGAACAAAGTTCTGGACAAACTGTCTGAGAATTATTTTAGTATTGTATGGAATATACTAGCACAAAATGGGTTCAGTGATAACACCAGCGAGGTCTGATAGACTATGCTCCATTTGTAATCCCCTGAACAGGTGTTTTAGCAGCTACCTGCTTCAGCAGGGTAGATGTACTTACTTCTGCCTTCTGGCACCTTCCCCGATATTGGAAGCCTGCAAGATTTTGAGCAAAGAGAGCTCCAGAGATCTTCGCCAGTACAGCTGATCCTGGAAGTCAGTCAGTATCTGCTTCCTTCATTTAAGCTAACCATAAGGCAGGCCACAGATTAAGGAGAGAATTGAACAGATGGCATAAAGCTCCTCTGTCTCCTTTTCCCAGGTTATAAGGCTGATATGAAACTTAGATTCAAATCTAACAAGTCTTATCGTACTCTTGTTTCTTCAACTGTATAATTGATCAAATGAAGTTTATCATAAAAATTATTAGCCAAATACCAGTGCAAGAATTCATCTTAAATATTACCATCTCTTATTTCTCATGCTGTAAGTGGTGTGAGTGTAACTGAATTAGAAGGTGTAAGCGAACTGAATTAGAAACAACATCATTTATGTTTGCTTTTATAGATATAGGATGCATGCCCCTTGTGGAAACTATGCTCAGTTAAATTTCACTATTTACTTTTAAGTTGTCAATCAATAGCTGTTAGCAAAGTATGTACAAAGGGCAAGGAGGGAAGCTTGTGAAATTGTTTATAAAACACATCAGTACATGTCCACGAAGTGCAGAACACTATCCACGTGGAACATTAACTTTAGTAACATAAAAAGCCAAGTAACATAGTAGCATGTACTATTTATGTGATTTTGAATAACATCCTTCCCTCTAATGAAAAAAAAAATTGATATGGCATTATATTGAAATAATAGTGCATTTTCATCCAGATAGTTTAGATATTGTTGGATTATCAGAGAAATTATGTTTCAGAACATATTCACCCTGTAAGAAGCTTGACTGCAGCAGTTTTCATTTAAGAATTCAATATGGACTTCTCAATGAATACTGTTTTAAATCATTTCATCGGAGTTGGGTGGAAAACTTGTCCCTAAAGATGGGGCTAGGAGGAGAGGGCACTGTAGACAAACAGCAGGACACTGAGGTTCTGTGACCATCCTATAATACTGGCCCATGTGTCCCCTTCAGCCTTGCATTTTAGCCTAAATATTTTACTGCCAAGAACTCCCATTTGATGGCCATATCCCATGGGAATGCCTAGGCAACTACTATAAAAAATGTTAATAGTCTGGGGATATTCTGTGAAATCAGCAGGAGACAGTATGTTCTCTAGACTTAGCCTCAGGGCTGCTTTATGTTTGTCCATCTGTGTCCTGAATGCATTTCTGCTTATCCTGAATATGATAAGTGGGAGGAGAGCAATAGAGGAGGAAGGCTTCTAGGGAAGTTCAGAAGAATGTGGATGTGGTTTGTATGGTAAGACAGGATACAATGGAGGAGAGGGGTCAATACATGTTAGTTAAAGTTAAAACCTTAATCTTGCAGAATTTTTTCATTAAAAATTCCTGTTGAAGTGTATATAATTACTCTTACTGTGAATAACCTTTAATTGTTGAGAGTGCAAGATGATTTGTCTTAATGATTGTTGAATGAAATATGTTGTATAGTTGTAAAGAATTATCTTTGGAACAGTATTTGATAAGAACCTATTTTGCCAACAGAATCTTGGAGAAATCATCGGTTTTCCCTTCATCTTGTTTATGTGTATAAGATGGAGACAAGGAATTGATATAGCAGAAGAATGAGAAAAAGTCCATGTTACAATCCCAGTACAATCTATGAAATATGTGAATTGGCATACTTACTAAACTTCTTCATGATACAGTTTTTATTTCAGAATACTTAACTAGAAAATGCATCCATGCAGCGGCATACACAACATTTAACTTTATCCAAAACACACATAGATAAATTTTAGAAATTATAAATACGACCATAAATGTTGGTAAGAGCTTATAAACTGGTATGGTCATTTAAAACTAGAACAAATATCATTCATCTTCTGGAGTATACACATTTAAAAAACTATATAGCCCAGGCTAGCTCTCTTCATTATATGATGCGTAGTTAACAACTAGAAACAATAAAAATTTACACTCAAAATGTGTATCAAGTGGAAAGTAGTTTTCCAGTTTACTCTTAAAACATGATTAATGATTTCCAAGCTACCTAATTGAAGTGAACTTCCCCTAATTATGGCTGTATCCGTGGTAGGTAGAAATCTACATGTCTTCACAGGGAAAACAATGGGATCTGGTGTTCCTATTTCATTGTTGATGCTGCCATAAAAAAAGATTATGCATAGGATAGAAAGAGAAGAATGTTCTTCTGTATTTCCTCTAATATTGGCATATAAATTGGCCTAATATTTTTGTGGGTTTTCCAAAAATTGTTATTGACAAAGCAAAATGAGAATCTATTTTTAATACATGTTCCAATACTTAAATCCTCATGGAGAACCTTGTATTTAGTTCAGTTATGCTTCCAGTAGATAGTGTCACAGGCTTAGTATTACACTCAGTGGTGACCTGCAAAACAGTCATCTAGAAAGCATCCTTAATGGGTGCTGTCTTTTCTGGAATTTCATGGTTTTTAAAAATTGCATAAGGGGTGATACAGTGGTGATAGGCATAATGCAAATCATTATGACAGATAAAAAGCAAGCAATAGACAAATTATTGTTTTTGCATAACATTCTTAATGCTATTAGGATTATTTCCCCATGTTTCTAATCGTGTAGTAATATACATAACTTAGGATACAAGGATCTCTCAATGGAAGCAGGGTGTGTTTTTAATTTAACTTTTTTTTTTGTCAGTAAATAACAGTAAGAAGCAATATATCATGCAACAGAGAGGCATGACAAAAAAGAAAGACATTCTGCTCTGGTTTTAGGAGCAGTACTTGTCGTCATGTATTGCCATTGTCCACCATCTGGACAAATGGTGATTTTCCTGAGCTGCTTTCCATTACAAGTCTCTAAAAGTCACCACTGCAAAACAATAGCACTCTGTTCTACCACATTTTTATGTATGTGATTACAAGCAAACCTGTCAGGAGATCATCACTTCTTTGACAACTCCAACAGGACACTGAGTAACACTTCTACAGGTAGCTGATAAAAAGTAATTTTGAGAATAGTCAGGAAGAAAGTATTCACTCCTTTTGCTTTATTGTTTTCCAAATGTGATCAGAAAGTGGAACTTATTCCACTAATGGATCAAAAGATTGCTCTATAAATTAAATACAATTCTAAAAATACATCTCCCATGTTTCACAGATATAAATTCAAAACACAATGTGGATATATCAAAAAGGCCTCTTTAAAATCACAAGGAATCTAAAGATGCATAGTTTTGTGAGATTCTGATGATGATAATTTATGAGAGAAAGAATCATCAGCATTCTACTTTCATATGTTGGTCTACATACTATTCTTACATGCAGAATAGTTAAATGAGTATCGACTATTACGTCCATTTGCAAAGACCATTTTTAATATATCATGATCTAAACTAGATATCTAAAACTAAAATACAGGCTTTCTATTGAATAAGTGAACATACAGCACATTCAGTTTCAACGTGTCCTCCAAATTTTGAACAAGTTTCTTGAATGTAATAATTTCCAGCACTAAGTGCAACCCATCAGTTCCAATTTCCAAGGAGACAAGGGAGGATAATCCTTCAATATGAATTCCAAAACCTAAAAATATTGGGAGGATTTTAAAAATGTATGTTTATCCTTAATGTACAATTCAATAATCATCATCTCCCAAGAGATACATGAACCTTATTTGAGGCAACAGATGCAAGGTAAAATAATTGCAAGGGAAGGGCAGAAGCTGAAAAACAGTATAATACATACAGTATAAGAAAAGGGATTCAGAACTTGTTACGAAATGGCTGAGTGGAATGAAATTATCAGCTTTACCAAAACCTGAAATTTGTGCTGGGACGTATTAAGAAAATTAGAAAGTACTTAGGGCAACATCTAAAAGGGGAATTTAAGTTTTACTTTGTTGTGTCCTGTTGTCTACCAGACTCCACATCCCTAAATTAAATCTATAAATTGTTTATGAACACTGGTCTGATTTTATGGCAGAAATTCAAGAATTACGAAACCTGATGGGAAAGACTTCCTACTCTTAATATAGAGCAGTTCATGGTAAAATCTGTCTTCCATTGGTTATATAATATTCTGGGAGAAAGCTACTCTCACTTTCCAAATGTGAGGCAATTACATTTTTTGCATAGGTAATGAAATAGTCATCAAATGATGGACTGTAATTGAGTCATGTTTTGCTGGATTGCCATTGTTCCTTACTTATTGAGTTCTCTTACTAAAAAATGCAAGTCTTTCTATGTTTCTTGTCTGCAATATAGCTTTAAACTAGTTTAAACAACCAATTCTATGCCATCTTTGCTATTGCATTGTCTGAAAATTTGATTTTACTTAATAAGATACAATATATAAGAAAAAAGTTCGGTTGATTTTACCTTTATGCAAACGCATTCATCTAAATACATAAAACTTGATTATAAATACCTCTGTGACACTCTTATATAATTTTTAGGGACATCATTCTTTCATTTTAGTTTACTTTTGAGCAGATACAAATCATGCCTAATGAAGCTCTGAAATCCAGGATGAGTTAGAAACATGAAGAGGTGTTTGAATATGAGGACAGTGAGCATGCTGGACGTGAGCAATTAATTGATTATGGGGTGGCTGAGACAGGAAGTACAGCTCCAGGGTGTGATAAATCTCTCAGTCTACCTAAAAGTGTTTAATAAATCTGTATGAGGAAAACTAGTTCAAAAATAACCATTTTTTGCTTGTTCTCTCTCATCTTCACACCCAGAGTTTGGGTGGTCCTTTAGGAAAGCCCTTGTGGGCTAGCATGCATGACTCTTCAACCAGTTTCTTGTACAGTTAATATGCCTGTTGAATATGTGGGTGTGAGTCAGAAGCTGAATTTCCTGACCACATTATTATGCTTGAATTAATGAAGAAGAGTAACAACTCTGGTTAAAAAGTTGTGCAGATATTCTGTCTTGACTAGTATTTATCCAAGAGTTTGAAGCTGCTCATAAGTTATAAAAGATATGCTGCTTTTTCCTTTTCTTTTACTATAATTCAGAAGTTCTGATCTCATCAATATGAAGAGAACTTACATCCAAATATAATAATATACTTATTTAAGAATATTTCAGATGTAAATATATGGCACTATGTTCTTTGCTCATGTATTCTAGCATAACTTCACTGACTTGATGACCTACTAAAAACTGCTTTATATACAGAATTCATGCTGTTAATTAACATCCACCTCTTTTTCTCAGTTCTTCTCTGACTCTTTTCCAGATTCATTAGAAACAAAGGTATTTGAATAGAATATTTCAAAAGAAGATCTTATCATCTCTTCCGGATCACACTGGGAAAAATGTATAAAGATCTATCACTTCTTTGATCAAGAGCATTATAAGCAGACTTAAGTCCCTGTTGGGGTTTAAAGGGTGACCATGTGTGCTTGCCATTCACTCATCCTGAAGTGAGATGGAAAGTGAAGGTACATTTTATGTTTTTCTAGGCTGTTCTCAGATTAGGAGGGTATACCTCAGTTTCCGTAGGCTAGATATTAATTGTATTATGTATCAATCTGTATGGGTTTTCTAAAGTCCAAATCATTCCATTTTTCTAATGTGATTCTGAAGCACTTTTGGAGTACCAAATAATCACTGTAGTTGGAATATATACTTGCTGAGACTGCTGGCCTCACGAGACTTCCAGGTGCTCAGACCATTAGGTGTTGTATGAATCTCTACTCAGTTGGCAGTCCAGTTTTATTCCTGATGTATAAGACAAAACAGTATGTAAAACATCAGAGCAAAATTCAGAAGTGTTTGTATGTCCTTGTTACTGGAACGCTATTTTCTTAAAAAAGGAAGGCAGGCAGGAAGGAAGGAAGGCAGGTGGGTAGGAAGGAAGGCAGGAAGAAAGGAAGGCAGAGGCAGGAAGGAAGACAGAGGCGGGAAGTCAGTCAGGAAGGAAGGAAGGCAGGAAGGAAGGAAGGAAGGAGTGATCTTATTTGGTCTACCTTCAAGTATGTGGTCTGTCTTCAATTAACCAAAAGGGAAACAATGTCAATTACTTTACAGCTGAAGTAAGATGCTTTACAGTCTCATCAGAATTTCTGAATTTTTCCCAGAAAATAAGCCTGCAGTTCTGGTGCTATGATGGAAATAGCTGGAAAGTGCTTTTTACTATTACTGAAGATAAGGTTCTCCTTTTATATGAGAATACATATTTGCCACTATTTGTGGTGGCAGTTCTGTAGTGATGACTGTAACTCACTGATTCTTTTTAGAGTCATCTTGGGTTCTCAGTCCATATATTCAAGTGAAACTTGAGAACATGCAAGCAGCAATACCAAAGCTGACTCAATCACTATTTATGCTAATTCAAGTTGTCAGATGCCCTAGTCATGTAATGCTAGAGTACTAGCAGGTTATTTGTTTAGTATTGATTTTAAGTATAACGCTACTTTTGTCTGAGAGCATAGCTAAGCAGAAGAAGGATATTTTAGCATCTGTGATAGCAGCTTGGATTTGGGCAGTATGAAATTAACTCTTCCAGAACCTTTTTACATGACTGTGAAGATTTCGCTTTGCTCATGCATCAATTCCCTGTCTGTAGAATGAGATGGTATTTCTCTGAGGCAAATTCTGTGTGACCCAGGGACTGTGGTAACAGTGTCCATATGAGTACCACAGGAAGTAAACAAGGCAGTGTAGACTGTAAATATGTGTGGCTTTTAGAGAGCTGCAGTCTAAAGCAAAGCAACAGACTCTAAGAGAACTTTACTTTTGCTAGAAATCCATTTTAATTAAAGTTTAGAACTTTCTACTTCTTTCTGTCCATTTTTCTTCTACTTCTTTAGTAGCTGTGCCAAGGTATCCATGTGTGTTTCTTCCACTGTCATCTGGCTCATTCCCAGCAGATGCACACAATCTGTTTTGCTGTCATTGACAGGGCTCAATTTATGAAAAAAATGTGGCAGAACATGCTGCTGTAGTCACTTATACAGGATTCTCTTTTCTAAGTAACTGAGAAAAAATTCTTTCTCTTTACATATTGTTCAGTCATAGGGTTTTATCCAGGCTACTTTGCATTGGGTTAAACAGGGTGTTTTCATCTTAGTTTTGTTTGTTTGTTTGTTTGTGTTTTTTTGGGGGGGGAATGTTTTTTGGGTTTTTTTAATTCTTACTTTGTAGAATTAAAATTTGCCAACAATATTTATATAGAAATCACCACAGAATGCTGACAGATCTCAGTTTCAAGCGGCAGCAGTAATTTTGACCATTCTGGAGTAAATGTAGTATTCCCAACTATTTTATACAATATTGTAATGCTTCTTTTAGATTT
>WBMY01005710.1:377307-398348 GCA_013397315.1 Donacobius atricapilla
TTTATTAGGTGATGGGGTGTTCTCATTGTCTTTGCCAAAGAAAAAATTAATCAACAGCTCAGATTCTGTGTTCCTTCTTTGTTGCTTTCTACCTCTATCCCAGCAAAGGCAGGGATGACAACAGCAATTTCCACACTGGGCTACTAAGGTTACAGCCTATGCCATTAAAAATCTTTACATGTGTATTAAAAAATGGAATTTGTTTTACAAGCTGGTATTGCCTGTAATCCTTTTATTTTGATCTAATTTTTCTCTTTGAATTGTAGTTTGTTCAGACAGGTTGACATCTCTGGCTTCTTTTTTTTTTTTTATTCTACAAAAATCTCCAACAGTTAGAATCTCCATTAATTCCCCAAACTGAAAACTAGTTTAGTGAGCCTTGTGTCTTGGCTGGCTTTGAAATATCTGCATATATACATTAACATAAATTAAATATATTTACAGAATTTTGATCTGTATTTTTAGGATGTATTTTTAAACATGATTTCATTTTGGGAAAAGCCTTTATATACTTACAACTCTGAATTCACAGTGTTGTCCCTCACATAGTCGCAGATTTTGCATCATTGATAGATCATTATGTTAAAAAGGCTATCTGGAAATATGTGACAATGGTAGACTGACATGTTAACTAGGTTTGTGGTTTCTCTGTATAATTGCTTCTTATGATCATGTACATACATTTATACATATGTGTATATATATGTGTGTGTGTGTGTGTGTGCATGTGTTTTTTACAAATATATATGGTTTTGAGCTATGATTGCATGCTGCTGGGTATGCCTAAATTATAAATAAAACTTTCAAAGTGTCTCTTCACAGTTAGACCTTAGATCTCATAAAAAATAATCAGTCCATAAACATGTGATATTTTTTCTCCATATATATATGGTTACCATATGAAATTAAAGTCTTTCGTTCATTGTCCTAGATTTAAAATCCTCTGTATTATGGGTTAGAAACACAGTATTTTTTATTGGGTTTTTTGTATGTGCTTTTATATATGTTGGCGTATTNTGACAAAATAGGGTCCTCAGATGATTTCTTTTACTACCCTTATGCCTGGATTGCTAGACAGAAATATTGTTATGACTTAGCTATTACTCTTTTAAGACCAAGATTACAACACACCTATTAGTTGTTTGGGCAGCAAGAAGTGAAAGGGATAATTTAATACATTTCTAAAAGACTAGAAATTATATCCTTATATTGAGAATTGACACTTCTCCAAAGTGTCAGGAAAGATGGCAAAGGACTGTAGAATGTGTCAGTTTCTCATTATGCCACCTGTCAACCTTGACTTTTTTTTTTTTAGACACTCTGTTTTAAATTTAAGCATATTGATTATGCTTCGTTTGCTAGAAACAGAAACAAAAACAAAAACACCATAGTGCCCCCCCTAAAAAAAAAAATTTAAAAAAACCCCTTTAAAATGAACTGTAGCTTAGCATAGCAGTATATTGCATTTAGATCTAAATGCTAAACACCAGAATCTCAAAAGCATTTTCCTGTTATTTCGTGATCTTACGTGGAATCTGATATGGAAAAAAAAAGATTAAATTTATACACATCCAGACTGGACAAATTAAATGATAAATTACAAAGCTGAATACTTACTATATAGAACTCTATTTGCCTTAAGCAGTTTCAGATTCAGTTTCAGACATCAGTGCTGATCTCAGCTGTAGAAACTTAACAAGTAAGTAGATATGAAGTCAAGATGGTGTTTCAGGGTTTTTTTTTTCATTTTACATAGCTAATGGCTTTCCATGAAAAAGAAAGAAAGAAACACACAAAAATCATAAGAGAGCTGGTCAAATGATTAGTAGAAAAGCAACAGGCTGAGAGCTGCTTCTTCACAGACGCAGATTTTAATTTACAAAAAATAGAATACTTAGGTTTGCGTTCCATTTATTTTCATCACTATTGACTAGGGACCAGTATTTTAAGTCTCCCAGTAATGTTTCAGGACTAAACATTGGTACGTAAGTGATACTATGCAGATTGCTGTGTATTTTCAGATAAGCAAACAAATTTATAGAATAGGTCAGTAAATCTGGCATATATTTCCATCTTACACTTCAACAGTACTATAAATAACTTGAAGATATCATTAAAGGTATCAGTTGTATGTATGATTATACACTGGAAAATTAAGATAATATTATAAGATTACATTTTCTTGCTGTTAAGGAAGTAGAACTGTTGGGGCTTTTTCCCATGAAAATACTTTCCAGTGCCTCACCAGTAGCATGTTTCCAATGGGAGAATCACCCTCTCTAGTTGGCTGAAGCATATTTTTTCCCTGTATCAGGCTAGATGTAGACTTTTCATGAGCAGAAACAACCTATTTTTGTGATGCGAGCTGGCCTCAAAAATGTATTATTCATAGAGCATGGTTCTTCACCAGTAATGATAGCTTGAGCTAGTACTGCCCCTGGTGAAAGCACTGTTTGTATGGGGAATTTTTTTCTTTATTAAAATACACATCTCCTTTTTTAAATCTGTTTGCCTCCAGATGCAGGACAAACACATTACTCAAGAAGGTATTATACTTATCCTCAGTCTAAGAGAGAAGGGGACTGTCTGGAGGGAGACAGATCTGACCACTGACTCTTACACAGCACACAGAATTGCTGTGGTGTACAGTCATGCTACACCTGCCTAAATCTCAGAAGTTGTGTGCAAGAGATACTTTACAAATGATTAATTTTGAATCCCATCACAATATTCAACATAAAAAATATATGTACAAAAATCAATAATTTGATCAATTCTATTATGACTTCTATTTCTGTTTCAATTTGTCCTTGGCAAAAATATAGACTTTTTAGTCTAAATATAGTGCTTTGATTATAAAGTTATCATTTTGAAGAAAAATACTGTAATTTTGAGTGTACTTTTTTGTGTTATTCAGAAAATTTAAGCATGTTGACAGTGTTAATATGACTGAGGATAAAGCAGCTCTTTGGTTATAACACTTCTAGATTATCTTATATTGAGTTTAACTGACAAAGCTATTAACACTACTTCTTTTTTTTTTTTACTTAGCAATGTCCTTAAGCTTTCAAATATACTGTTTCCATAACTGTTCCAGTTTTTTATTTCTTTTGTCTAAAAAATGTAAAAATAGGAATGGACGAATAGCTTTGTTGTTTTGAAGGTCTTATAATTCCACTTAGGTTTGTTTGAAAACTTAAGTGTGAAAATATGAAAAGCAAGTGGGTGAAAGCGCATATTAAATCTTCCTGGTCGTGTAGATTCTATTGTGTAGAAAACATACATTTGATGTGATGAAATGAAACCTCTCTCTTCAGTATGTTGTTAGAAATAGCAATTTAAATTGCAATCCATTCTATAACTCTGCTTTCTTTATGTTTCTATGACAAGTCAGCAGTAAGACATAGAACTCTGTTTCTGAAAAAAATTCAAGCCAAGAAACTTCTTATTCAAATACTCCATTAAATAATTTGCATCCCAGTTAAAGCCAGGCCTATACCAGACCCACTGAGCAATTCAAGCACTGAAAGATTTTGTTGAACAAGACGAGCCAGGGAATTTCTGAAGCTAAGAAGAGAAACAGTTCATTGCAAGAAGGTAAAGCAGATGTTTAAGGAACATGTAATCTCTTGTCAGTAGGATAATTTTCAAATCTTCAATATTTCCTTAATTTTTATCATGTTTATCTATATATGGCATACAAGGCCGAGAGTTTTTCTTCTCGTGTGCATCAAGCACACTTCGTATAACCAGAAGCTGGGTTATGGAGAGAAATATTCTGTATCTTAAAATAATACATAATATATATTATTTTATAATAGTATATATTTTATGTATTATTTTAAAAAAAGAATGCTAAGCAGCAACTTTGTATCATCAAAAAGATTTTTGTCCACTACAGCTTTCAGTCAGACCGGCGCATGGTACCTTCTCAGAAAAACAGGAAACTGTAGTTATTTCAGCATTATATTAAGCTACTATTTTCTTCCCCTAAATACCCACTGTTACATAATAACACTNNNNAATATCACTGAAAAATAGTCAGCTTGTTTATACAAACTTATCTGAGAAATCTCTTCTTTAAGCAGTAAGGCCAGGTGACTGTGGAGGGTCTTTCCTGAGTGAGTAGTCTAGTTTTGGTTTCATTGCATATCTTTCTTAATAAAAAAACATATAAGCAGATTTGTACAGTTTCTATTCTGAATTGAAATGTGAGAAGACATTCTATGAAAGCCATTTCTCTTCCTAAAACTGGACAAGTGGTACGGGCTTAATTACTCAAGGAAACTTGTGTTACTATCTCCGTAAGCTTCTTCCATTTACCAAAGTCTTGCTAGCACACGAGAAACCCTTTTCCATACTAGAATATTCACCAAACATTCTGTGTTCTGGCATCTTTAAGTGTAAAATTTTCACACAGCACATTACAGAAAACTTTTAGATTCTAACGCCTCAGACTAGAAAGTTTTTTCCCGGTCTGCATGAAGCCATGACAAAGGTACCTGTTATTAAAGTGTAATTTTGTAGCGGTACATGCACAAAGGTGGTCTAAATGAGGTTTCAGGGACAGTAATCTGGGTATATTGTGTGGCTGTGTTAAGATAAAGGACCAGATTTTTAGTAGAAAACCTGAATTCTTTTCCCATCTGCTTCTGTAGACCTGCTGCCTAACTCCAAAAATTCCATTTGAAAATTTTTACTTTGGCCATAAAATTTCACCAGTGTCTATAGGTCATGAGTGAAAAGGAGGGAAAGAAAATTTTATTATATACATTATTTTATAATCACAGCACTATTTTCAGAAGCTTCCAAAAAAATAACACTTGTCACTTGAGAGCTGCAGCTGTTAGTCTGTTGAGACATAGAGGGGATGGGGCAGATATTGAATTATTCATGAAGGTTATTGCTATAGTTAACAGAAGTTCATCAGCTAATTCTCCCACTCCATTATGAACTTTCTTTCAAATTCAGTCAGGCTACAGGAGTACAAGCTGTTACATTTAATAATCATGCTACCAGAAGTTTTATAAACTGCATATATCACATAAGCTTTGTCTTTTAAGAAAGTTACTTACTGTTAGTTGGGGGTTGCTAAGTGCTTAATTTTTATTACTTTTAATACTAATTTTAATACTTTCAATACTAACAATTCGTGGAAATTGTGAATAATCTGATGTGCTTTCAAAATGTAACTTTTACAAAAAGGTTTTAAAAATGCATGTAATCTTTTTTCTTTTTCTTTTTTTTTTTTTTTACCTTAATTCAGTTTGATGAATCAAAGCCCCTGACATTTTAATTTATATTATTTCAGTTTTATATATTTATTTATATTTATGCTTTTCGTGATTTACAACACAAGGAGGTTTTGCGTGCAAATACAACATATTTTTCGGTTTATAGACCAATTCAACGTGTGTAAATGCAAGAAAAGCTTAGTTTCCCCAAGCATGAAGAAATCAAGTACTTGATATTCCAAATGCTAATTCTCTTGCTTGCATGAGGGAATTGAAGTAGATTATCTCCAGAGGCCTTTTCCAACCTTAAGTATTCTGGGATTCTGGAAGTAGCCAACGATTTTGTGGTTCAGGCTGTCAGAGTAATGATAAAACACTGACATTCAAGGTTAGTTTGGCAGACACCAAAATCATGTCATCAAGTGAGTGCTCATGGTGGTTATTGCAGGAATGTTAAATATCAAAGACTTTGTCCCAGTCTGAGTGATAAGGAGCTGGGTGACTCTCGCACAAAGGATTCCACAAATATTGCTCTTCTTTTCACATAGGCAGTATCGTCAGCTATCTCTGCTTTGGCCACAGCAAAAGCACAAATCTTACCAGCATGTATTTGATTTCTTTAGGAGATTTTGCTCTCTTTTTACACATCACTACAGTCTGATTTGGGGATTTGAGAGCAGTAATAAATTGTAGTAAAAATTTCTCATCCAGTTCATCCCCCTCTTCTATGTGGAGATTTCTGCTGTGAATGAGTTTGAAAAATGTCTGTTTAAGTGGTGTGCTTGATGCAGACAGTGCCCTTTTTTATCCTGTGATGACCAAATAGCAGCAGCAGCACATGCCCTTTTGATAGAGAGGATTATTGTAATTTCCTCCTAGAAAGGCTTCCAGCAGCTCAGCTTTGTCACTTGCAGCCTGTTCAGAATGCAGTGACACACTCCCATCCTGTCTTAAGCAAGTACAATCCTCTGCCTTGTACCTTTACTCATTTACTTTATCTGCTATGAAGTAGCTGTTTAATGTTAAAGTTTGCTGTCTTCGTTTTGAAACCTTTATGGTTCAGAAAATGACTATTTTCAAAAAACTCCTCCACAAATATCATCTTGACAGATATCACCACCCCCACAGCACATTTTAGGAAACTCAGCATCACATCTTAGGTTGGCAAGTTTTGTCCTTTGCTGTGATAGGCCTTCAGGTAAGGAACTCCCCCAGGAAACCTGTCTTGAACCATATATCCTTATCAGAAAACATTAAAATTAAATATATGATCTTGGCCAGTTTTTTTAATCTGTTTCTTATTGTTCAGTGTAATTTCTATTAGGACTATATTTATTCCAGTTCCTCTTTGTAATTCTTGGAATTTTCTGTCAAATTTTCTTTTTCCCTTATTTCCCTTCAAATTTTATTTTTCCCTAAACATACTGGTGAGGTAGTTATGGATAGTGACTTCTTAATGGCATTTCATCTTTCATGTCAAAAGCTTGAACTTTTTTGTGTTAACTTAAACAGTATGTCAACATAATTGCTTACTAAATAATACACTGGCTGTTTTTATATTTAATGCATTTCTAAAACTTGTATTTGAATATTTATTCCTCTTCTTTACAAGGAATCATCCCTTTCTTCTTCCTATTATGCATTGTAAGTCACTAGGCTTCAGCTGTACAAAGCTGTAGACAGAAAGGAATCCTCTTGTCTGCTTTTCTTGCTGTCCATCTTGTTACTTCTATTATTGTTCTTGTAATCACAGGGAGATGCTTACAGCAATGTTGGTATGGTACTTAATTTTCCTCATTAATGATAAAGTAAAAAGGCTGTATCTGAAGAAGTTGCCAAAGGTAATGGCTTCAGTGAGGTCAAATGGATTCTGCACTTGTGGGCATTCATGAAGTACATTGTAAAAGGCAATCTATTTTCTTCTGTTCCACATCCAAAATTTCAGTCTAATAATTTATAATTAATAGTCGTTTATAGCCTGAATAGAGTTGTGGAATTTGTTGGGACGCTTTTTACCAAGTTGCTCTAAATGCTGTTCCATGCACCAATAGTACCCCATTTCACTTGAATTCAGTACCATATTTAGATGCACCAAACCTGAGTCCCTCAGATGTTTACTAACTGCATGAGGGATTTGTTTTTTCATCTCTTACATATGCATTGGTTTTAGATTCTTGTTGGCTTGCTTGACTTATCAGGATACAGTAACAACATCAGTGATTTTATTCATATTAACCACTATATATGTAATTAATCTTAGGTACAAGGAGAGTTCTGCAGACCTCAGCAAACTATTCAAGTGCTTCAAATTAGGCATATGCATTCATGCTGGTAGGTTTGGGGCTACAAGCCGTAGTACTGCAAAGACTTAAGCATTTGTTCAAGTTTACTATTTTTGGACATTGTACCAATGTCACAATTAGTTTCATCATGTCAGATGGCGGCCCGTTAAGACTTTGCCCAACTGTTTGATGTGATGGTGTCTTCTTAAGTGGTTTTAAATCCATTGAATTTTACACAATCTCATGAGTGCAAGTTACTTAAATAATCCGATTTAAATTGTCACAATTCAGAATGTTTTCTAGACTGTATTATTACAGAATGAAAGCTAGTCTGAAGTGGGAAAAAATAGTTCGTGGGTGGTTTCTTCTTCTTACATCAAATTTTACAGATCAGTTATTTTCAGAAAAAAAAAAAAAAGGAAGTGGAGGAAGTTGACAAGCATACCTGAAGTTAACTTCATTACATTTAGATCTTTGTAAATCTTACTTCAGTGCAAACTCCTTGCTCTGTAAGATTAGCAAATTGATTACTTTTAAAAAAAAATTTTAGCTCGCTATTTTTAGTAGTCTTCCAATGGATTACGGTCAATATCAATGCCAAGGAACCTTTTAGCCCAAATAATTCTTATAACAATCTAATGGTATTGCATATTATTAAGCTGGGAATTTACAAATCCTTATTACTGGATAGTCTTCAGGGCAACTAACTCTTAATCATTAAGCCTTGAACCACAATCTCAGAAGAATGTGGTGTTTTTAATAGCACTGGTTCCTAAGAGCAGATTTTATTGTGGCATCATGGAATACCATGCATTCTTTTGCTTTTATTCTCCCTAGATACAAAATGGCAAAAGAGATGTGTTAGTCTATTTTTATTCAAGGTACAGAAATAGCTCTGTTACAGTTCAGGGACTGAATAACTAGTGTTAATACTACTTGTTCTTAGTCATGCTATACCTGATGTTCACAGTAAGAATGTTGATCAATTGCTGGGAAAGATATACAGCACATTTTACAGATCATTGCTACATATTACAGTCTTCTGCTTCAGTGCTCCCCAAACTGCTGAAAATCAAAAGTGTAAAACTAATACATTCAATAATAGATAATGGGTTTCAGTGCTGGTTGCGACCTTGTTCTAGAAGAGGACTCACACTGAGATGGCTCAAATTATCCTTAAAGAATAACAATATTTTATAGTATTTTTCCCTCTCATTTGGATACTTAGGTTACTTTTCTGGGATTTATTTCCTACATATGTGTTAACTTTTACAACTAAGAAAGAAGTGTGTCAGAATGCAAAATTTATCTCAAACTTGAGGGAAACTGTTATTCAATTACCTGTTTTTCAGCATGCAGTTAGAAACTGGCTGTTAGGCAGTACAGAAAGGAGAAAAAGACAGCTTATCTTGCTTGTCTAGCATTTACCAGTCTGTGGCTGATTACCCAGGCTGACCCTGACCCTGGCAGCATTGCACAAATAATCTTTATGAGAGGATAAATCTTAAGAATTTCTGTAATATATTAGACACACAAAAAAAATCCATTCCTTTAAAAACAAATATACTTTTCCCTTTTTTCTTCATATCTTGAACAAATGTATTTGGAGTAGCATCTGCCCAGGACTTTAAATTCTCAGTTTCTCTTTCAATCTCAGTCTTCATTGAGGTATGCTGGGACTTGGTGAAGTACATAAATGAAGGCCTCTTCTGAAGTCTTTTTCTGTCATTAATTTTGACATGTTCAGATTGTGTTGCTTAGTGATCTAAAGCTGGAATGTTGCATTAGAATTAACAACATGGCATCAGGGACATATTTTTAGTCTATTTAAGATGATGAACTTTTCCTCTTATCAAAGGAAATGTACTACTACAAACAAGAAAGGTAGGATGAAAGAAGGGGTGCCATGAGCATTGTCATGAGTTCAGATACCAAGATAGAACACACCAGAAAAGTCACATGATTGGATTAATCAGAACTGTTTGATTTCTTAAATCAATGTGTTTGATTCTAATGGAAGCTTTATCTCTTCAGGGCATTGCATATAATGTTTGTTTAAACTCCAGTTTTACTTAAAATATATGCAAAAGTTGGAACATTATTACACATTTTCAAAGTGATTTTCCTTTTCATTTGTGTAACTAATGTATTTATCTTTTAAGGACTGCAAAAGGGAAATAAGACACACATGCATGGAGGCAAAAAGTCAGAACAGAGACTTTAAGCTGTAATATGATCAAGGTATCAACCTGCTTCATAATCTCAGATCAAATCACTGATAAGCAGCAAGAGATTAAAAACGAACTCCTGTTGTAGAATGTATTTTCTGAAGGGCTGTGCTAATCTTTAAAAATCTTAGACTTACTGAAGACAGCAAGAGCTAAATATTATACTACAGTATTATCAGATTTTCAGTTACAGAGACTACAGTCACTCCTAAAATTCAAAGTAAGAATTTTTTCATTATTTTCTAGCTGACAGAAGAGCAAAAGGATGTAGAACTAAATCACTTATTACCAATCATTATTCCATGAACAAGGAAGAATTAAAAGAAGTCACTGCACACTCTAACAGGGGCACAGCACTGTTGAGATGAGCCATTATTCTTGTGCAATCAACGTATTTACCCTTCACACATCTTGCCTTCATAATGTGCATGACATGTAACCCTATATACAGCTACAAACCCCACAGCCATGACACTGGGCCTGCTTTCTGCAGTAAAATGTAAAAAATCCAGTGGCAGTCAAAACCAATGTGACATTTTATGTTAATATCCATTGTGAATTTAACAAAGGATTCAAGTTCATAATACTTATAAAAAAATCAATCTCACAACAGATATTGACCAAAATACATGTAATTTCTTACTAACAATCATAATGTGCTGCCTATGTTGTACCCTATTTTTCACAAGTTACATTCCTTTCAGTGACACCAGGCTCAAAATATGCCCTGTTCCATGTAATTTTAGAACTTACTGTATTCCAAAATGGTTTTTACCCTGTCAAGTAGAAAGTTTCACACATTGCATTTGAAAGATGGCCAAAATTTGGGGAGAAAACTACATAAAAATATAAGCAAATATATTACTACATTCTCATACTGATTTGACAGCAAATCAGAATCCAAAATGTAATGATGAATTATTTTGTGTAAGTGAATTCTGCCACAAGTACTTTGGAAAATGGAAGACTGATTTGATTAATTACAGGCTATAAATTTCAGGCATAAGATGTACAGCCAGTATCAAGCATTAAACAACCTACTCAAAGTCAGTGTTGGTATTTGACAAAACCGGACAGAGATTCAGCCTTGGAAAGACAATTCTAGGTTTATTCAGACAATGCTCAAGAATGAAGTATTGTCATTCCTTTAGGTTTAATCCATTGTTTTCTTTCATGAAATTGTTGTAGTCATTCATAAGCTGGTATTTCCAAAAGCTCCATGCTGTAGTCAGTTTTATCAGAATGTAGATGTTAATTTCATTTTCAGGGGGAGGTGGACGCGAAAAGTTCACACCTTCGTTAATCTTTATTAATTTGAAAGTAAGTTCTTATAATCATTTTTTTTCTGTGTTACTTTTCTAGAAAAGTAAAAGAGAAGGGCTTCACTCACTTCAGATAAGTTGAAATTCCTATTAATATAAAAGATCTCTAATTGCATATGAAATAGGCCTCTATACAACTTACTGTAAGCAAAATAGGAGCAAGGAACCCCATTCGTTCACCTGACTCTGAAAGCAGAGCCAAAGTGAGGTGTTAACACTTCAAACAGGATGAAATATTATTAAATATATCTAAGCCAAAAAGCAAAGAGTCCCCTCTTCAGCTACATTACAATTTGTTCGGCAGAACTATGATCCAGGATGGAATTTGGCCAGGATATTAGGTGCATGAAAATCATTATAGAATTAATTTGGTATCTTTAACATTCCCAACAATCAGGATCTTGGTTGTAGTTCATTAGTGACACATTCTTTTCTGTTAGCATGGTGCCTTCAAAACATCATTGGTTGAAATGTCTTTATTACCTGTACAGTTTTGGAGTCTTTTGACTGGAGACCCATTATTTAACCTATTATTCTTTGTACTAGTGGAGTTTATAGGAAGATACTGTCTCTGTCCTAAAGAATTTGCAATACATATATCTGACCCTGATTGACCCTGGTTAGTTTGTGAGAATCAACAGGATCACAGGCACATGCTGGTGTGACTGTAGCAACGTGGGGAAGTGTCTTTCATAAATCAGGGTGACCATCCACCATACAGTTTAAGAGTATTTGACACCTCTTTGGTTGAGGTTGACAAGTCTTAAAAAGATGAATATCTGATCTCATCATCTCATATGGCAGCAGAGCGTGGCTCTGACTTAGGGTTTAGGAAACAAGCAATTACTACTCTCCTCTGTGCATATCTGTCTTGATTCTATCATATTCTGATAGAATATGCTTTGTCTGTGGAAGCCTACTTAATTTTGAAAGTATCCTTACATCTGTTCCGGGCAGAGTCAGACTGTTCTTGCTACTCTTCTGCTTTTTTGTCAGATAAGCCAGGCTGAACAGAGTGAGCTGTGTTTTTAAAACTGTCGTTTATATCCATCTAAAACAAGCCTACCATGGACATGACACTGTACATCATGATCAGTGTATTTTTGACTGATGAAGGGAAATGGGTGATGCAGTGGCTTGGCCAAATTTGCAAAAGAATGCACACTGTCATGTTCCCATGCTTTTTTAGCAGACAAGGTATTGTACAGTAAGAATCACAACTACCTGTAGACACCTGAATTCATATGATAAATTCTTGCATATGTCTTGTCTGTGGTTATTTCTACAGAATCATGCAGCAGTAGGATTTCCAGAAACTATCTCATGTAGATTTGCTGCAAGCTCTATTTATGCCTGCAAGAAGTTTCAGCAGGAGCTACAGACTTACTATTGCATGGTTCTCATCTGAAGAAATTTCTCTGTGAACTGGAACAAATTATCTGGGAATCTAGCATCAAAGGATAAAAGACAGCAAACAAAAAAATACAAAAGTAAAGACTTCAACCTGAAAAAACAGCCCCAAAACCACAGTAAACCCAGCAAGAGATTTGCTTCCATCTATTAGAGTCAAGAAAAAAATGGCAGCTGAGCAACAAGATCTCCTAACATGGGAAATAAATCAGCTAGTCCTTGTCCCAGGGTGCTAGTGTTGAAAAATAAATCCATCAGCTGGTATGGGAACATGTTGCATGATTAAAATTACATTACAGTATCCAAAGTATCCCAGTAATTTTATCCCAAATTCTCAGTAATTTAGGAATTTTTGCAGCCAAAGTTGTAATTGCTAAAGGTCCTAATTTGTTCTTGAACACATTCAAAGTATTTTATAGTTGTTCCATGCAAAATTGCAGAATTAAGCCTTTGATTCCTCAGTATTCATCTCTAAGAAACAGGAGTAAAACCTTTGTATTAACATGGCATGTGGAGAGTAAGAGGATGATGACAATGATGATGAAGAATATTTCTATTTGAATGTTTTGTGCTTAATTTTTGTAATGCTTCATTACTGTATAACACTGCTGTAATCTATAAGGATTTAGAGCCTTCCACATCATGGCAGCTCATCTCTCCTTTCCACAGCCAACCAATGGATTTATTGGAAAGACTGAGAAGCACCAGCATATTTTTCTTTTATTCAAATGGGGTAATGGCATAGAGAATTGTGAATTAAGGCCATTTAGAGTCTGTAGCTTTGATATTAAAGTGGTATTGGATATTTAATACAGTATTTCTCAACTTTTTTTCCAAAGTGTCAGCTTGTAGAAATCAATAGAAAAATTCTGACAGAATTTCACATGCACATAAGCAATCAGGAAGCGGGATATTATTTTCATGAACTCTGCAACCACTCTGAATTCCGAAATAATTGTAAAAACATCTTGAATTAGTTTATAGCATGTTTTCAGTATTCCTACTTAGTAGAAGCCCTTACTGGCTTAGATAGATTTCACTTTTGCAGTGCAGCGTGTGTAGATAGAAGGAAGTATGTACTTAAAGTATTTCATCATGCATAATTTGTTATATCTGATGTAAAAAAAGAGAATGCTGGAGATTTATTACCGGGATATATTGTGATAAATAAACCACAATTTGATACATTTTCTTGGAAAATATGTTGTTTAATAGCAGTGCACTAATACTTACTGGTCATTTATGTATGACCTGGATATAAAATTATCTTCCTATTACCTACAAAGAGAGGAAATTCAAGTTTACAACTGAGGAAATCCTTCTGAAATAATTAAGAACTTGTTTCAATTATTCTGCTCTTACTGTTAGCTGAATATTTTAAAGAAGATTTATTATCGACATACTAACCTTGAATCTGTCTTATCCAAAATGTGGTTTTACTGTTAAAAAGTATAAGAAAAAGCATACAGTTCTCCTCTGACTCTTGTCTATTGTATCATTTGTAAAGTACTGCTTGTTTTGCACTTTGATTGTTACTCATCTCGAGCTCTCTCTAGGGCCAAAAGTGAACTTTCTGTTACAGACATAACAATTTAGTAGATATGGAATGTATTTTGTCCAGTCTTTTTTTTTTCTGTTCATTGCAAAATTCAAATTAATCTCTGTTACTTGAGGCTGCATAGTTTACTGCCATTAGTTGGGGACAGTAAAAGTCATGAATTTTCAGTAGTAGAGAAGCCTTGGGATTTTCAGCTGTTTCTGAGATCTTAATCAAAAATTTTACTGATTGCTTGGGAATCAATGAACACACTCCTGAGGAAAAAAAAATGGCAGCATAACCATAATATTGTTCATAATGTTTTTTTTTAAGGGACAGGAATTCATAATGATTATTTTTATCATAATGTAACATAGTGAGGAATGTCAATATTATCCATTTTTGCTCTATGTAAATGGCTCAGAAATAGAAGTGCTTTTGATCATTTTGAGACAGTCTTGCTCACACAAGTAGCTTTTAACACTTGGGTTTTCCTTTTGACTTCTCAGCAAGTTAAGTTTTAACATATTCAAAAATCTTTGCCAATTCAGGGGTTGTGAATCCATGGCTTTGTAGTCACCAAACACTTCAGTAACAATAGAATAAATTCTGGTTTAAGAGAATTAACTTTGTGCTGATGTCAGAAACTCCAGCCTGTAAGGTTAATGGAAACAGCATTTCTGAATCTTTGAAGGACTTTAAAGGTGAGAAAGGGACCTTAAAAACCATCACATTTCACTTTACTTCTACCGTTGCCATTACATTATTCTTTGTTAGCACCAACTAAAATTTGTCCATTTTTAACCATGTATGACTGAATAGGATTTAAGAATTTTTAGAAATACATTGACTAATGTCCAGTCAGACTACTGAATTTCAAAACCTAGGGGGTTTTGGATCTCTTTCAAACAGAAAAGAGGAAGTACATCCTTTTACAACGCCATGTCAAGACAAGGACACACACTGTCATATATGCACACACATACAAAAAAGGTACTATTCAAGTCACTTCAGAGTTTACTCATAGCCACATGGGATCCTAAATAATTGCAGGAAGAAAAATGCTTTGTAAAATAACAGCAGCTTATTTATGCAGTGTTTCAAGAATTAAAATATTGCTCTGCAAAATACAAGGAGTAAAGATAGTTGTTCAGACTAGGCATCACAGTCCGTATTCTGTCTTAATAAAGCAACAGGTTTTACTTTCCATGCATATATATGTGTGAACTATTTTAAATCCTTCTCTTTATAAAAATTATGGTCGTGGGCGACATTCGGATTTCATTTTCAACAGAGTAAGTATGAAATAACCAAATTGGCTGGGATGAAGTTTCACTCAGGGCCATGCATTTCAATAGCCAGGATCACAATGCTGGCCCTGGGGCTACAATGTGCATTCTTACAATGCATTTTTGGTAGCAATAAGGACATGTTTCGTTTTCAGAGGACTGTGTTGACAGCAAAGTACATTAATCAAGGCCACCTCACTCACAGTGAAGGTCTGCATTTTAAAACAGCGCTAAAGCAAAACAGCCATTGTGTTTTGACAAGGGTCTTAAATATTTATAGCAGAACAGCCAGAGCTGAAGTTAGTGCTGGATCTCTCATAACTCTAACTCCAAACCTGGAGGACATACTATTACTAGGGGCTTCCTCTTTGTAGCTTTTATAAAATACAGTCTCCATTGTCAATGCAAACATTCAGAAACCCAGGCTAATACTTATTTTTAAAATGTAGACTTGATTTATGACAGCTGCATTGGATCGTTAATCATATATTATCTTTATGGGAGCTTTTTTCTAACATATGTTAATTGGCTGTTTTCTGTGACAAATTATGAGCTCTTACTTTGATGAGGTTCAATTGCAATCATGTTGGAGTTGAGTATGTAGTTTCCAGCCCCCACTGGCTCCTTAAACCACTACAAACATCTGCACATTACTGCAGTGCTGAGTAATGGCAGGATTTGGGTTAATCTGGTCTCTGTACTGAGTTTTTTCCATGGGATATTTTCAGCTCTTTGCACTAAAACTGTTACAGAGTTTGCTGGTTTTAGCAAAAGAGCTAAAATTAATATCTTGCATGGGATCATTAGAATATAATGGGAAATAATTGACAATATACTGAAATATTTTTTCAATATTCAGAATTTTCAATGCGTTATTAGAAATTCTCTCTCGACTTTATTGCATTCAAGTTCACTGGTGTCATATAGCATTTCCTGAAGCAAAAATGCTGCCTGCTTTTCAAAGAAGTGATTTTTTAATTTTCAAATGTAATATTTGCAACTTTAAAAACAAAAAGAAAACTATTTTACTTAAGAAGTGGTTGGCCTCCCTTTAATTTATTAAATTTTTTACAAAAAAAAAGAGTGTATTTCCCAGCTCAATAGAAGACATGTCTAATTGTGTTTTACATTAACTTGCACATCTTGTTAGTAAAAAAAATTTTGCACTGAAAGTTAGTTTTTATCTTTTTTATATTAAGGAAAAGCATGCTTGCATATGTTTAGTATGTAAATTAAGAAAATTCAGAAAAGAAATAACCACAATGGAATTTGTTGCATTTTTATTTGTTACTTAATCTTTTGATGATACTTGGACACTTTATTGTATTTTATACAGTGATTCATTGGAAATATTGAGATAAAAAATATGTGCTGTAGTTTAGTATTTTTAGTCAAAGCTGTACTTTGGGTGAATGTGCAGAAATATGAAATCTTTTATGTTTTAATAGCAAGAGAGCAGACTGGTCATAAAACTGTGTCAAACAGTATCAATTACATTGCAATTAATTTAGCGGAACACTACACAGCTCAGCTTTGACCTAAACCAAATGGCATTAGATAAATCTGTCCCATTTGTTTTTCAGAGAAAAGATGGGGGTAAATTTCCAAGCAGGTGTTAAAGTTTAGAACAAGAGCCAGATGTGTACGGAAGCTACTTCAGTCTCATGAGGGTGGTTTTAATTCAGCTATTTCCCTGGAGTACTACACAATCAATGAGTTCCAAATCCAGGGGCTACCTGCCTTTATGTGAAATCATGGGAATATTTCTTCACAGATTATCACTGAACGCATATGGAAAAATTAGATCAGAAATTAAAGGTAAAAAAAATGTTAATCTCAGAATTTACATGAATATCTTATTTCTTTGAATTTCTGCAGTGGAGAGGTGACAACCAAGTGGAAATGCTTACAGAAGAGATGTATAAGGAGAACTGTAAGCAGTGCAAAACTCAGACATGGATATTTAATATGTTTCTCTAGTCACCGTTTGTTGTCAGCAGTATTTTACAAGTGAGCGTATGTAGGTCATATGCAGCACAGTGAAGATCATTAAAGATAAGTGAAGTAAATTAGAGAGAGGTTTCATAATTATGATTTTGAGTGTGTTGTCCCTATTTCAGAATGTCGGTGAAAGTAAAGTGATGCATTGTATCTTGAAATAATCTACAAATGACATTCAGTTCTACTTGCTAACATGAGCTTAGTTGGCTTTAAAAAAATAAAGCAAGGTAAAGGGAGATACACATGTGAAAGAGACAGGGTTTGGCACCTTATTGGATTTTGAGGCCTGTGAGCCATGTGTCTTAATTGGGGCCAGTTGGGATCATTTAATAATTGCTGTCAGAAGATCAAATTTAATTCTCTTTATAAAAAGACCACAGTGGGATAGAGTTAAACAAATTGTCATCTGAGATTTCAAATGAACTAAGCTTTAATTAGGTTGATTAGGGTACTGTAAGAGAGAGAAGGAAACAGGAAATTGATGTTTCTGCTGTGTACCATGATGGACCTTATATGACAGCGCCATCAAATATCTTTATTTCAAGAAGATATATATTAGCATAAAGGAAGATAGTGCTACAACAGCATGCATATATAAATGTGTTAGTACACAAGGTAGCTATAACTTTCTGAAATTAGTGGGTTTTAATATAGCTATTAATATTTTTATGGTCATAATCTTGGCCCTTACTGTTGCTTTAATATATTTTTAAATATTCTACATTATCTCCTTTATTTGTTTACATAGTCATTGATTATGCCAGATAAGAAGTATAGCCCTCAGAATTTCTCTATTGCTTAATAAATATTCACTGTACTTATTTTTCAGAACACTTGCATGAGCAAATCCACTGGTTCCTTATCCGAGATTTCTAACAGAGAAGCTGAGTAAAAAATTAAAGTGACATGAAATATTTTTGAGAGAAAAGGGAGATCTCAGATATGATTGTATCCCAACCTTGAATCCAATTCCTTGAATTGTACTGCCTGCTACTTTTGCCACAGCTGCCTGTTTCTAAGGTTATATTTTATCAGAAAACATCTTACATATCAATAGAGCTCAAAAAGTGCCATTTCTGAGAAAATGTAATGTACATTCAGAGCCCCAATAAAATTTAGCTAATGTATCTTTGTATTGATTAGGTCTTTGCTTTTTCAGCATGCTTTTAGGATAATTGTAAGATGAGCGATGCTGGCAGTGATTCTTTGAGAAAAACAAAATGCTCATTGAAGGTAGAATGGTGACTACCAAGCAAATTCCACTGTATTTTCCTTCTGCAAATTAAGAATATTTTATGTCTGTTTTTTGATATTTGTCAAGGATGTTGACTTTTTGCACTGGCTATTGCCAAATGCAATGCATTTTATATGAGTAAGAAATAAATGAATCCATTAGCTGCATGTGCTAATGGAGTGGTTACAGCTGAGGCTCTGTAAGCAGGGTGTGATGTTCACTTGTGGCTTTTGTAGTTACAGAGAGTAGCAGGTGTACCTCTGTGGTAAACACCATCCCTTTTGGTAGAAATTTTGCTTTTACAAGTCTTGAGGTGAGAGCTTAGACTCCAATTCTGTGAAAAATTAGAAGATCAAATCCACATGTGGAAAGTATGAATTAGTTACCTTGCACAGTTTTCAAGAACTAAATATGAACTATGATGTGGTTGAGCAGCACACAATGTTAGATGAGGCTATTTATGTCTTTGCAACTAATGCAGATACAAAGCTGAAGCTCTTTTAGCTCTTTATCATATCCCAGCATAACTCCCCAGTGTGTTGTATATCTTAGGTTTCTCTCTTTCCCTATTTTCATGCAAATATTGTAACAGAAGTATATCTATTGTTTGTCTGGTTTTTAACCACTAAGGACAAAAACAAAATTTGTAGAATATCCCACTAAGCTAGACTAACAGAAAAATTCTTCCTCGATAGACATTTTAAGCCAGTTATTTCAGAGAAATTTTTTTCTTCCATGAGGCTTTTTTTTTACCTTTTTGACACAGCAAATTCCAAGTTATCTTTCCTTTCTTATAAGCATCTTCATCTGTTTATGCATTTTCCTAGTTCCTAACCAGTGGGAATCCTGTTTGTATCTTCTAGCATAGAGAGATTCTTCTTTTCAAGATGCAGCCAGGAGGTAGAAAGCAAATAGCTTCAGCCAGTGATTTATGGCAGGCTAAGGCTAACAGATATGGCCACATATTTTATTTCTCGGTTGTCAGAACCTTCTATTTCTCCAACCCAACAGATGCTTCCTCCTGGACATGCAGAATTGCAGGCATGAGGCACAAGGCAATATATGTGCGAGGTTTATTTCCTATCAAGTGGCTTGTAAATTCTCTGTAATTGAAAGTGCTTTGTTGCTATACTGCCACTGTACTTTTTTTCCCTCATTCAGAGCAAATTCATTCTGAACTCCTGTGTTTCTATGTAAATTGTCTGTATTTTGTATGTTTAACAGAAGCAACCTGTCCTAATTTATGAGCTTTGCCATTAGAAAGGACACATATTTCACAGATGAAGTTACTCACTTCTCTGCAGTAAAATGAAGGTGGGGCGTTTATTTTTTATTATTAGCCTTATTATGTACCTGACATACATTTCATCTCCTTTTGTCCTTGGGAAAAAGAAATTATCTGAGTGGGATTGAAAGACTTTTGAATTGTCATGGTCATTGGGAAGATTGATATATTTCCCTTGCTTCCCCCCACCTTCCTTCTCCTCATTTTAAGCCTGCAGCTGTCTCTGGGCAAGCAGTTGTGTTCAGGGAGTGTCATAGTTTTATACTCATATTTATCATATTACCATTCATAGAAAAAGAATGAACTGTTATCAGCTTGGCAGATCCCCACAATGCTGTGCAGTCTACATTTCAGAAGAACTATATTTAATTCTTGACATTTCTGGAAAGGTGAGGATAAAGAAAAAAAAAGTGTTTCTAGAACTGAGTATACAAAAAAGAAAAGCAAAACATCTCTGTGTCTCATCATTCGTCATCAAAAAAAGAAATTGCCAGATGAATATACTGATCTGAAATTGCATTAAAAACTAATAAAGGTACTTAAACATGAGTTATATGTTTAGGTTCATGCTATAACAAAGCAACTTTTTGTTTCTGTGGTAGTACAGTTGTAGCTGAAATGGTCTAACACCACAAATTATTTCTAGACAGAGATAATATATCTCATTTTCTGGCTTCTGTAGCTGAAAATAAATGATCAATTTGGCATACACTGAGGAGCCAAAGAATTATACCACATAAAGGTAATTGATTTTTTCCAAAATTGTTAGTCTACATTGGTTACCAATTCTGCTTACAACATTTGTCTGACTTCTTTTTTCAGTACTAGTGGTGGATGTATTATTTTGTTGTGAGCTAAAAGGAGCAGAAATAGAAACCAGTAATATAGAAATCAGAACTATTCTCTAAATTTAAAGTCATGTCTGTCTGGGGCTCCTTCCATCTTTGGAGAGTGGTGGATTTGGGAGGCTGGTTGCATCATACAAGATTTAATAGCGAAAAAATAAATTTAAAAATATCTAAGCAAAAGTTTCAAGCCTGAGTAGGTGTTATCATACCGCAAAATACTGTCAAATGGCTTGAGAGTCTGGCATACAGAAATTCCATGGGACTCCAAAGGTTTGTACAGATTTTATGGAATTTCAGTGGTTCAGGGCATCTGTGAAAATGTTTCATGTTTAATTACTTCATTTCTCTGGTAGGAAGCTGAACCATGTTAA
>WBMY01005710.1:398356-413000 GCA_013397315.1 Donacobius atricapilla
GAAGCTGAACCATGTTAAGAGATATCCTGAAGAGCCATTGTCCATTTTTGGCTTGAGTAGCTAGCCAAATTCAAGGTATTATATAAGTTGTTGCCCTTAGGGCAGGGAAACTGATAAGTGACTCAAATATTTCCTTAATACTGTTTGTTTACAAAGACTTATTATATCTCTAAATGCAGCAAGCCTTGAGAATTGATGTCCATTATCAGGAATTAATTTTTGAGTTTCCTATCCCATCAGCTGAGCTCTTTACAAATGTATGTATATATTCAGCTTCTTCTTCTTATCATCACAAAGTACAAACCTCTACAAAATAATACCTAATAGAGGTCTTTGCTATGCTTCTTTTTTTTTTTTTTTTTTTTTTCTTCAAAATTTCATGATTATAAGATTGCAGAAGTTATGCTTACCAGCCTAATCCTACAACTTCTATCTCTTTCATCTTCTGGACATTACTCAAATTACTCTTAAAATGCTAACACCATAAGCCACACTTTCAATTCAGAAAAAAATGTTATGCCACCCCAACATATTTATACCGTTTTCCCATCAAGATATTTCCCATCACAAACCTGAAACATTTACTTTCATTCAAGCTTTACCGTGGTAACTTTTGTCAGTTTGATCATGTTGGAAAGGATTCCTTTCATTAACCCCTTGACAATGATTCCATAGAGTCTGTTCTCTGGTAGAGGTTTTTCTTATAATGAGGAACCTATTTGCATCTCAATTTTTTCTCTTAATTTCTACATTCATGCTCATAGTTTCATGGTATTTTCATCCAGCCTTTTCCCCTATTCTACCTGCTTAGATGATCCTTCCTAATTTTCATCTTAGTCTTTGAAGCAAATACAGTGCTCAGTCATTTATTTACTTGGTAATTTAAAGACACTTTGTGTCCTGTTATGGTTTGTTCCGTTTATTTATGCCACAAAAATACTGTTCCTAAAAGCTTTTTTCTCTAAAATCTTCCTGAAATTATTTACTTGCAAATGTGTAAGATGTTCTTTTTCAAAATATGATTATGAGGTTTCTGCAATCCAAGTCTTTGTTCCTCCTGACAGAGATGAAGTGGCAGGACAACACAAACCTGGAATAGCAGACATCAGAGATGTTGTTAAACTATAGATGTACATGATTACAGTGAGGAAAAAAGAGGATTCCTTTGGAAAATTCCAGAGGATTCTTTGGGTGAGAAGAGGATCCTGGGTCAGGGTGTATAAAATTTCTCTGGAGCTTGTTGGATGAAAACAAATAAGATGAGACCTATGTAGATCTTGACAAGTCCATCTGTTTTATCCAAAATTTAATTGTCTTCTCCATCCATTGCACCTATTGCTTCTAGACTCATCATTGACCATAGTTTAGACAGAAACTGTCTAAGTGCCTGTACCAAGTGTCTTGGCATTCAGCAAATTATAAGCAGAAAGTAATCAAAAATCTGTTAGGAAATAATCCTTTTTAGAATTAATCCATACTTTTTTCAGTAGAGGAAATCTAAAGATGCCTGTCAATGATATTGGCATTACTAAGCACTTGTACCCAAGTTCAGACTATAATTTGATGTTGTATTATATAATTTTTTCCAAAAATACCTGAAATAATCCCCTGATTCTTAAAAGCTGTTTGGGGGATTTAAGTTCCACAGACTTCCTCACACGCAAACATTAGTAACAAATCTGCACATCTAGATCTAACCACAGTCAGAGACTGCTTTCAGGTGATGCAATAACTTAACACTAGAGACCTTACATTTTCCTATAATAAGCCAATATTCTACAAAGTCCTTTGTGTTTAAGACTGCTCCCAAACTGTCACACTAGTATATTACCTGGTGTGTGATATGTCTTTCAATACAAGCAAACCAAAATCAGAGTAGCTCCAAGACCTTTTCAACTTACAAGGTGCTCAATCTTACCCTGTTGACCACTGAAGTGATTCCTCTTCTTTAGCTCAGTAAATGACAGAATGAATTTTTAAAACACCTTTCATGATATTTTTATGCATCCAGTAACTATATTCAATCCAATCAAACTATTAGCTCAAAACTTTCAAGATTATTAGGTGAATTTGTAGTGGTCCGATTTCCCAACTCTATTTTCAGTCAGGTTCCCATTCCTAGCCACTGCCTCCATTTCAGACCAATTAGGTGATTCAGTTTTCAGTACTTTTTTGTTCCCCTGTTATTATTAGTGTGGCCAATTGATTAAACTTATTCTTGAGGCAGTCTGAAGTACCTTATGGATCTTATTACATATGTATTGGTCAGACTCCCATTATGTCCATCTAGCTGCTAAGGGTACATCATGAACCTAATCATAAACATATAAACCTTTTCTTCAAACTATTTAATGTTTTTTCTTTTGAGTGATGGGTACACATGGAAATACCAGCCAATGATTATTGTAGTTTTAAAATTGGGTCTTCAAGGGTATATATTTTATACTAACATTTCACTTAATTGTTGTCCTTAAAACCTGCATTAGTGTCTGCATTTTTTGCTTTATAAATTAAATACTTCATTTCAGCAATCAGAACTGTTATAAGTTAGCCAGGTCTTCCTTTCTTCCTCAAGCATAGCAAGTACATATCTTACTGGAGTCCAGGCAATCAGTTTTCATCTGGCGGTTGCTTCTTGTGGTGCACTGCTGCAAGAAATGACTCATCATCTTAGGCAAATTCCACGATCACATGGAAGTATTTTGATCTCCTGTCATGGGTCTTTACCAGCATGACCAGGTTTGGTATAGCATGCATGCAATATTCATAACTCTTCCACCGCCGTGCTGGCTGGATGTTTGTCAGTACATATTGTGAAAGATAAGCTAACATCACTCTTTCCCTTTCATGGATTGGCTTAAACAGAGAGGCAGCTACAGACTAGATATTTTGTGTCTGCATACCTCAGTCTCTTGAAAAGCAGGGTCTGTGGCACAGTGAAATAGGGCAACTGTTAGGAAGTATCATCTTCTCTGCTATTTTGGCAATGATATTTATTTCGCTCCAAAAACTGTTCAGGGGAACTTTGCAAAACAAGAAACTCTTCCACCCATGCACAAGTTCTTGCTCTGTGAGATAATTTGGTACTGTATTTGAGTTATAAACTACATAGACCACAGTTGTCTGAAGCATTCTCACAATAAGTCTTCAGAAGATTTAGTTCTGAATTAAAAAAAACTAAATCATATTGCAAAATATTCTCATGGCTGTTCCAATGCATAGAAAATAACAGTATTGATTAAGCCAGTAACTTAGCTGCAAGAGGGGAATTTTCTGCAATTCATTGCTACATTGTCATTATACTAGGAATATGTTGAAATGTAAAGAAGCAAATAAGGTACAGCTCTGGAAGTTCAGATTTAAAATAAACCCATTCTACTATCCTTTATACATAAACAAATAAACTAATAAATGGAGTATCAGTTGCAATAATCTTACAAGTCCTGCAGAGGCTTTCAAAATCATGAGAAAAATTAATGAAATATTAATTCAAATAATTTAAGTTTTCTCTTAAAACTTTAAATAACAATTTACATATTGGGAATTTTGTAGTTTGCAACTTTATGAACATTTTAGTCCTGCCTTGGTTCAGAACTTCATTGCCGTATAATTATTCCCCATTATAAATTAAGCTCATGCCATAAATCAGAAGTCAGGTTAGATAACCGAAATGATAATAAGCCTTGATANTACATATTTGTTGGTTTGATGTACTGTCTCTCTAGTAGTCTCTGGTACTTCATCAATTACAATTATCTGTGATGGCTAAAATGTTTGTTTAATATTTCCTGTAGCCAAATGCATGATCTCTTGAGAGTTAAATTTAGTAGATTAAAATTAACTCTCTTTCAACCTTTTCATATGGCAGCCTGCCCATAAGATCAAAACACATAGGGGTAGGTTATGTTTAATTTCTAAATCAGAGTGTTGTGGACAGATGTTTGAAAGCTTAAGATGACTCAGATTCATTTTTGCATGGCTTTCTGCCTGGAGAAACATACTGTAGATCATACTATTGCTGCTTTACTGGTATATTGCCATGGTGATGACATATATAATTTTATCATAACCTTCTGTTAATGGCCCAAACTGTATCTTTTGTTATGATCATGCAACCAAACCACCATGTAAATGTAAAGAACCACAGCTATCTTTAATGTCAGCTGATCTCAGTCAGATAACGTGATAGGTAATTATTTTCACCCTTCTCTGCATTTCTTTAAATTATATCCAGCTCAAAGTGACAGACCCAAAATAACTGATGTGTTCAATTGATGCAGTATGCCAAATTGTTTCTCCACTGTGTAGCTGTCTTTGTCTGTGTGGAACGTAGTCAGTCAGGATTTTACAGAAACCAAGAGATCATTTTATCTTAATATGTGCCTCTCACTGTCAATATTCATGGTTATGTTTTTGTAGCTAATTTTTCATCAGAAAAGTAGATTATGTGTACATTCACGTTTTTAGACACAGATTCAAAACTTGTTTGAGAAAATAGGCTTACCTAAAAATATTTCGTAGATCTTTAAAGTTACTTTTATATATCAAGATAAGAATGGTAGGAGAAAGGGAATAGCACTTTTTTCTTTACTTCCTTATATCAGCTTCTAAAAAATATTGTTTTGTTCTTCAGTTTTAACTTAATTAATTCACTCAGAATGTAAACTGCATAATGGAGTAAGGACATCTTTATGACAAGTTCATTACTTTTGTAAAGCAACCATGAAAATGCTATAAACCCTAGCACATTTTAACTTGATTTTTCTCTGTCTGCCTTCGTATTTATAAATTAAATATTTTTACTGTCTTGTTTTGATACTCCTTATTTCTCCTGGTGTGACTGCTCAAAGGATTCTCTGTCTGGGTTGTTGCAGCAGAGCAGATTCAGACAGTTCTGCTCAGAGAAGGAAGTGGACAGTTTTGGTTCCCATTTTGCACTTCTGGAACAGTTTAGGGAAGGAAGCACCTTTACACCTTTTATTGTTCGTGGTTGCTGACATAATATCCTTCCCTGACTGCTCTGTGCGTGCTTCCTGCCATTCTATCAAGATTCTTCTGTGTTGCAGAGGAGGGATAGCGGGTGTGCATGTGTGTGTATGTGTGTGCATATGTCTGTGTGTCAGTGTTCAAAAGAGAGACAGGAGCGGTCAAGTGATTTGCTGCATTTTTCCTTTAGCTCTTTTCCTTTCTCAAGGCTCAGATCAATCTTCTGACAGCTAACACTGCCTCTGCCAAATCATACAATGAACAGAAGACTGCCAAAAATTAAGTTCCTCTTTTTTAAAGAGGTCTGGTTTGTTTTGGTTTTGGTAGTTCGGGGTGGTTTTTTTACTACGTGGCTTTGCAAAAAAAATGCAGAAAATTATAACAAAATAGAATTTAACTCTGTGTCTCTTTAAATGCAGTTTGTTTGCATGTGACTATATTATTAAGCTGGAAGTTTTCTTTTATGTGGAACTACTTCCACAAAGCTCCTTTTTAGAGTCTCTTGGATGATTGAAGCCTGAAATATTATTTGACTTTTGTAGTACGTGCAATTTTTCTAGTCAATGTGCTTTATTAATGTTAGTGAAATAAAGATTTACCAGTTAACAGGAACTTTAAATATTTAATACTGCAATCCTGGGTTCTGCAAGAACTTTCAAAAGGTATTGAGAGCACTGGTGAAGTCCAAAGCAGCCACAGGAAATTGTTGGTCTCCAGCATCCTTTACATTCTGTTTGACTTGGAAATTACCAGGATTTGAAGCCCTTGCATGAGATAACTTGATTTCCTTATCTGAATTTCATTGATTGGGAATCAGTCCAGCTATCTTTTTTATGTATGTACTAATGAAATATATAGAACTCTGAGCTAACCCATAGTAAGAATAGCATTTGAAGATCTATGTGTTGATAGGTGAGTGTATATATATATATATATATATATATATATATATGTGTTTGTCTGTGTGTCTGTTTAAAAGAGTGAGAGAGAGACAGGGGAATACCATAGGCTTCCCAAATTTTTGGGAAGTAAAAAAATAGCAAAAATTGGGGTTTTTTTTGAAAGGATATAAGTTTGTTACAAAAATTGAAAAACTTCTATTTCAAGTTTGACTAGTAAGCAAAATACAAACTAGGATATATAGGAAAAAATATTTTTTTTTTTAACTATGCAAGAAAATTCACTGCCGGTTGAAGCAAATTTATGTTTCTTTGAAAATTATATCTTTCATACAGATGACCTAATTATATGTTTTAAACCAAATTCTGCTTATGAAGTCTTGCATGAATTACTTTAAGATAATTTTGTGTAGATCACAGGAATTTTAAGGTTGTGACTTTAAACAGTCTGTAAAAGCTGTTGTTGTTTGAAGACTGGTCTTAAATGTTGAACTGATAAGTGTGTGGGAGGGACTCAACATACTGCTCCTCCACTGTGATTTTTTATCCTTCCTGACTGTTTTCTCAGTATTAAGTGGTTTTTTTCTGAACTCACTCAGCATCAGCATCTTGATCTGCAGAGCAGCTCATCTAACCAGCCACAACTGCTCTAATCTTCCACCCCTGACCTTCCACCCAGCAGTGAATAGAGGCTTAGGCAGACAGAGTGCTGTAAACCAATAGCGCCGCTGGCCTCAGCTGAATGAAAGGAAAGGAAGTTGTTCCATGTGCATTTGCTGTGGATTAGAGCATGTGTTTGCTTCTACAGAGAAAGCCTGTTAGACTCTTTTCAGTACTGCATGTGCATGGGAAACACCATTCTAATTTGTGCTTTGTGTTGGAGGTAAGGCTAGGAAAAACAGGAAAGAAACCCAATCCAAGGAAATGTATAACTATTTCTAAAAATAGACTGGGTTTGTTTGTCAACACGGAAAATCAGATAAGACTGTCTCCTAACTTAGTTCGGAAAAAAGATTTAAAAAATACATTTACAAAATAAATTTATTTCAAAGTTTTGGCCAACAAAAACTTTTTTGCTGTTGTTGCAAATATGATCAACAACCTTTGTATCTTTTTAAGCAGTAAGAAGCTATTGTTTTCAAATATAAAAAAGCAGCAAAGAAATTTTGCAGTCTATAATTTGTTATATTTACAATATGAATTGCTCCATGTTGTTTGTTCTGCATTATGGTAATATTCAAATACACCCAGAAAATAAGAAAAAAAGACATTAATGTACAGAAATATAGTCAGTACTGTACTTGAATATTTGTTTTAACCAAGAGATTAATTACATCATAGTGGCTAGCTAGAAAACTCAGACTGGCTGCTTTTTCATTAATTTTTCTTTTCTTAGTGATAAAGTACTTGAGCAGCTTAAAGTTTAGTATATGCTAAGAAAATGAAAAGAGAATTGAAGATCAGAAGGAGTGAGATCTAGCTTTTCTACCTCAATGGCTTTGAATCAGAGCCAAATAATGGATTAAATTACCAGAATATCAGCTTAGGGTTATGTAATATATTGTGAGAATTTATCAGGTTGGCTGAGATACTATAAGTTTAGAATAAATGAGGAAATAGCAGGCTCTAATTTAAAATTACAGATTTTTTACATCTAAGGCAATATTTTTACTACACTACGGAGCTAACATAAAAACTTCAAAAGAACATATAAGTTCACATTGTTCAGATTTCTTTTTCCTATTCTGTTTCAAAAACCTTTGTGCTGTTCTATTAAAATATATATAAATATACAAATATGGTATATTAAGAATATAAAGGGGAAAAACTTGTGTCTTTTACCTTATACTATAAAATTTTTGTAATTTTTTCCTATTTCCATCGACTCTTTTGTTGTTAAAATACTTTACATATGATAGAAATTAATTATGTTGGTTATAACATTTTGTGAAATATGCTTCCTGCATTGCATATTTTTATATACTGTACATATCTCTCCTTAGCTCTGTGACAGAGCCAGTATTGTAAAGCTCATGCATGACTAAAACAGTGAAAATATTTTTCAAAACATTCTTAAATTGTCATTTGCCTCAATTGTTCAATTTCTGTGTTTTCAGGTTATAAATCCTTTGAAGAGCAATTTAGAATTTACACTAAAATGAAATGAGGGAAAAGAGTGCTAGCATTTTCTTCAAATATCTTCAGTGATACTTTTACTAATTTATGTTCTTAAAGAATAAGTTTAAGAACTTTGGATTTAAAGTAGCTGACAACTCATATATCAAGTAACCCTTTAATAAATGTCCATCTTATTTCCACAATGAGGGAAATTATCACCTTTGCTGTCAAAACAAAAAGTTCTTTTCCCTTCAGAAATAAATTAACTGGCCTGCTTAACATACAGGGATGCAGAACAGTTCATTAACTCTCTGATTTAGGTAATTTTTCATATTACAGCTCTGAATGATATTCAAAATTAGAGTCACTTAATTCCATTAAAATTTTCACAATGTGTACTTCAGTCTTTTTCTTTATTCCTTGATATATTTGCATTTGTTGTTTTCTTTCATAAAAATAAGCCTTTGAATAATTTTTTTCCATGCGTTACTTGTTTTATAGGTACAGTAAATTTTCATTAAAATTTACTTGTACACTAAATTACAATGAGGATGCTTGGCCAGCTCCATATAATTACTTCCATATGGTTATCAATTTCATAATAACATTTGATTTCCTCTCTGTGTTCAGCAGGAACGGATGCAGGGGACTGTGAACTGAGTAGTGCAAGTGCTGAAGAAGGAGGTTTGTTTTGAGGAAACAGGAAAGAGGAATAAAAGAGAAGGAAAAAATACGTAATTTTAAGGAAGAAGGAAAGAAAAAAAAACGGGGACTATGGGGAGAAAAAAGATTCAGATTACAAGGATTATGGATGAACGTAACAGACAGGTAAGTTGCAAAAATACCTGACTTGAGCATCAGCATTAGAAGGCGACTTATTATGAAAAGTGATAAAGTTGATGAGTTTGTGTACCTATGCCTATACCAATATATATGTATATATGTACACACAATGCATGTTAGACTATCAAAGAAAAAATACTTTTGTAAACAACCTGAAACATCACACACAGTGTTTTCAAGTTCAGAACATGAACAGTTAGGAAGTTACTACTTGAGAACTTGATTCTACAAAGACTGCTATGTGTGTTCTACTCTGCACTTGCTTTGACTTCGGTCTGGAATATACATGATTAGGCACATCTGTGAGTTGCTACAGGTCACGGGCTTTTAGTATTATATTTTGTGAACTGTTATGAGTTATTATGATATGAACACTTTCATTTAAATCTGGGCATCCCAATTATTTGTGCTCCTTGACCTTTGCAGTGTCTTTATCTCTTTCATGTAAAAAAGATACTGCTTAATATAAAAGTCTCCTCTTTTCCTGTCTGAATTTTAAGAAGAATTTGAGTAGCCTACACATTCTAAATACCACATACAAAAATACTAACATCATGTAGTTATAAAACCAAGTGACCATCAGTATTTAGCTAAGGTTAATAGGTCCAACAGGACAGATTTACAAGTTTTTAACTCTACTTTAAATAAAATGGCTAGAGAGCTGTCACATATTAACAACACTATCTCTGCTAGTTAAAATATGATCATAAATTAGAGATTTTGCTTCCCTCTTTTCACAAAAATAAAATTCAATAACTGATACCTTCAAATAATATCGATGAAAATTGCTGGTGTTTACATTTGATGTAAATGAATGGATGTGGATGTTTTGCTGCAACTGGAGATACACAACCGAGAGAATCTCTCCATATAATTGTTTAATACTATGATTAATGTTCTTCATACACCTGGCTGCAATTTAGGAATAATCTTCAGTAGCTGATTTTTAAGAACTAGACACTGAGTTACTATTAATATAGTAGTACCAGTAATTTGATCTATGAATTTCTTCATATATTCAGAGATTTTTTTAAGAAGCTGGTAGTTATGGAGGATTTTATAAAGCCATAAAAAACTCAGCCTAAACATAACCAGAAATTATAGTCCTTAAATATGCTTTCCAAGATTTCTTTTTAATTTTGTAGTGTTAGTACTTTTACTAGTAGTTAGTTGTGTTTTCCCTAAAAATTGCCTGTTCTTGTGATACAAGCTGAAAATTAATAATTTTAAGCATATGGAAATATCATCATATTTATTTTAATTGTCTTATAGCTTGGAGTTGAAATTGGATTTGAAATATTGAATTGATTATTAACTATTCATTCAGTAGTAGTTTGAAACTTGCCCATGCTACAACGGTTTCTTTTTGAAAGGAAACTGAATTATTTTGTAAATGATACCACAAAATTTTGCTATTCATAACATTAGTTCATACAATAGCTTCTATCTCAACTTGCTTGCTCAAATATAGTATTTACAGAGATTTAGCCCCACTTTTGTAAAAAAAAATCTTTAAAGTAGTTAACTATACTTTTAAAAAAGAAGACAGCTAGTCTTCAAATCATTCACAGCAGAGTTTCAAGAATTCCAGAATCAGCTTTCAGAACTAATAATTATGAATAAAAACTGTAACCCTAGAATACTAACAACTGTAGTGTTAGTGAAGGAAGAGTTTGTCTCACTAGCATTTCTTAGACTCATAGAATTGCAGAATGGTTTGGGTTGGAAGAAACCTGGTTCCAACTCCACTGCCGTGAGCAGAGCCTCCTTCCAGAAGACCAGGTTGCTTAAAGCCTGACCTCAAACATTTCTAAGGAATGGGGCAGCCGCAGCTTCTCTGATCAGCCAGTACCTGTGCTTCACCACCCCCACAGTAAAAACCTTTTTCCTAATGTCTAATTTAAACCTACTTTCTGACGGCTTAAATACATTCCCCCCCTGTCCTGTCACTCCATGCCCTTGCTAAAACTCCCACTCCCTCTTTTTGGTAAACTCCCTTCAGGCACTGGAAGGCTGTAGTTAAGTCCCAGCCTTCTCTTTTCCAGGTTGAACAATCCCAATTCAATATTTGCTAATGTAGACTAGCCACGGTGAGGCTGGAGGTATAGATTCACATTATTTTACTTTCCATATTGTAAAAATGGCTTGATTTTGCGTCTTATTTCTACTAAAGTATTAATGAAGCTTTTTAAAGTATTTCTACTGACTTTGTCTTGCAATTAGTGGCCTGATTTAAAGCTTAATGAAGCAAATGAAAAGGTTTTCATTGTTTCATTGGACTGTGGGATCAGGCTTTTTAATTGTAGTAATATATATTTGATTAAATACAATGGGATTTTTAATAATAGCTGATTGTTGTTTTAACCATTTACATGAAATTTATTCTTTCACAAACCTCACCAGTTCTTGAAATATCATGAGGTATTGCTGCTTTAGCATAGCAGCATCAGTTTATTTGTCGCACCGTTCCGGTAATCTTAAAATATTACCTTGCTTATGTTCCTATATTGTCTTCTAATTTGACTGCATAAACATATACAAAAAAGAATTAAAAGGTTGCACCAGAAAAAAAATGGCTAAATGTTTCTGATTAGTGAAGCTAAGGTACCAGCTCAAACACAGTTCCACAAAGCCTATTTGTAGCTCCATTTACAGATGAAGACATTTTCTTTCTACCTCACCAAAAAACGTTTGCAAGAACAGCAGCAAGTCATTTGGCTTAGAGACTGCCTTATTGCTGCTTACATTCAGGCCTACCATGGTTTCACAATACAAGGTATGTTAGCTATGATATACCTGCATGGTGCATCTTCAGCTGTTCTCAAGCACAAAAATCCTCTGCTGTATGACACGTTAGTATAAATATGTGGAACACATAACAAATCAGGAGCTATAGCAGTAGTTTTATTATTCTGTCTCTTCTCTCAGTGCAAAGTGAATCTATTTGGAAAGCAGAATATTTGCAAATGGGTTCAAGTTGTTCCAAGGCCTGGGGAGAAAAATCCTTGTCCTTGCTTTTCCACTCACTTCCCAGCCTCCTCTTTGTCAGCCATTGAATGGCGTACTTGTTCTCCCTGTGAAACAGCTGTTTTCTTCCTCACTACTATCTTCTATAGTAGGGGACTCCCCTACTCTTCAAAGTGCTTGTATGAGTGGATTGAAGGACAAAAATAGTGTTGATCTCCCTTCAAGAGAATTTCTTCTGAGCAAGTCTGTTGGTTGGATTTGTGTACTTTAGTGACCACAGTGGCAACAAACGTAAGTTCAAACTATCCAGAGTCATATTTCTGGTGGCAAACCTCACAGAAATGTGAAATTTGAGGGTACAATCTGTGCTTTTCCAAAAACTATTTTAAGCTTTGACTTTTGGAGAGAAAGGAAAACTACTGCAAGTCAGTCATTAGAGACCTAGTCCTTTTACCCCGACCTTCTTAAGAGTTCTCACATTGACTTTAGTCAGTGCAGAATTCAGGATTTTAACTCGGAGGAGCCACTAATTTAATGCTGTTTCTTGCAGGCTGCAAGTTTGCTGTATTTTTCTAGTCCTCATTGATACCTTGTGGTGTCAAAGATGGCAAGAATGTTTGACTCTAAGAATGATCATGAATTTTCTTTGGTTGGAAAAGTTTCAGAGAAGACTATCTGAAAAATTTCATTTCCCTCTTTTTGGCACATGTAGAAGGAGGATGAATAACTTCCAGACCTAGATTAAATGTTCATTTATTTTGTGTAGTTTGGTTGCCACCTTAGTATTAAATGGAAACAAAAACCTCTCAAGCAGACAATGTGACCAAATATTTTCTTTTTATTCTAGTGATAATTCTTCAATAATATAGTCTTCATAAATGTGGAATGAATCCCTGGTAATATTGTTCAGGCTCAACAAGATTGTGAGGTTGTGCTAGCCTTGTTGTCAACCAATTTGACCATTAAAATAAGCTGTGACTGCTTACATGATATTGGTTGCACCATTAGCAGAATCAATAGCCAAAAATGTTAGCACTGACATCTGATGCTAGAAGTTTCTGACTGCTACAAATTCTTTCTGCAGAAGTTTCAATGGAGTAAATTAGAGAAGGATTCTGGTAACACTTCTAGGTTGGTTAAAAAAAAGAAAAAGAGGGAGGTCACTTGGAAAAAATGTGTGAACTTTATTTTCCTGTGTTTTATTAATTGAAAGAAATAATTCAGCTACCTTTTCTATGGTCAACACATGAAGAAAAAATTATATTCCTCTGTCTCAGAAAAGTCCTTGTTTTTTTCTGGTTTCTTTATTAGTGTGACATATTTTGCTAGTTTTAATGATAGCCTTTGGTAGTCTGCTTTAGTAGTCTGAAACTTTTTGCAGGCATCCAGACAGGGCTGTTCAGACCTAAAATAAATAGGTGTAATGACATAAATTACATTGTTTTAGTGTTATACAAGGTGTCTCAAAAAAATATCTCATTAAATCCATGGTCTGTGAGCCTAATCCAGAGGAATAAGGTTGTATTGACCCAGTGATTTTCTGGTGTTAGATCTGGAACACTCTCATAAAATCCTCATTTTTTTTCTAATTAGTATTAGGAAATATGAAGCCTTACAGGGTGATGCACCATTTTTTGTCCCTATGATTTTCTTGCTCATTAGTTTTGCATTTTTTTCCTGCTTCTGAAGAGTCACAATTACAACCGAGTTTATCATATTTAATGATTCTGCAGTGTTCATTTCTTTCACTTTGTAATGAGCTGCCAGGGTCTTAACTATATTAAATACCATAGTAAATGTACACTTCAAAATTAAGGTGTTTAACATTGAGACACCCCTTTTAAAGCATTGCATCTGTGTAAATCTGTAGGGTGCAACAGTCCTGTGTCAGAAATTTAGACATTCCAGATGTAACAAACGCTGTTTAACTTTTTCATGTCCAGGCTTTTTACTATTCTCTAATTTCAGAAAATCCATAAAGCTATAAGATGAGAAAGTTTAACTGAGTTATCAGTCCAATAGAGGACAAATCAAAGCCAATATTAAAGTGAGGTTATGAGGCAGGAGAAGAATATCCTGGGAGGAAATGACCATTTGCAGGAAGACCTAGATTTGTTCTACTGACTTTGATACCTAATGCTGCTAGTTTCAAAATTAATTTCAGGCTCATGTATCTATTTTTGTCTGTGTTTCAGCTCTATTTAAAAGGGAAGGGTAAGAGGCTATTGTCTGAATCAGAAGCTTCTCTGTAGAAAGAGTGAAGAACCTTGAATAGTAATGCTAATATGAGCACAAAATAGATAAAAAAGCATTTTTTCCTACCTGTTTACTTATATTTTCATTATTGCTTCATGGAGCATCTTTATTTTATCCAAGACATGAAATTTCCCTATCTGCCCCCAAGGAAATGTTTTCACGTTTACATGAAAACGTAACTGTTTTACTATGCACCTAAACAAAATTTTTGTTCAAATAAACTTTGTCTTAAGTATCACACTTTTTACATATTTTTATTAATTGCTTATATTAAACTGTACACAGATACATACTTGAAATATAGCATTGGGTTTTCAGAGGTAAAGTTAGGTGTCGGCAAGAAAAGAGTTGCTCCCTAAGTTTTCAAGACTCTTAATTTGTGGTGATCTCTACAACTCTGGCAACACTTTTCATGTTGTTCCACACTACTTGAGAAGTAAAACTTTAACAGAGCTACTGAAATGAACCCCAAATTTCTAGAATGCAATATTTTAAGGTTAAATGTGCTTGTATTACAAATTGCTGTTCAGAGCATAGTTTAGAGTGCATTATCATAAGGTAAATATTTAGGTCAA
>WBMY01005710.1:414795-452027 GCA_013397315.1 Donacobius atricapilla
GTGTTAGCACATATGCTGTGGCCATTAGTGACAAATACAGAGTGATGTTATGGTTCAGCCTCACACAGTTCATGAGATTTCAGAAAAAAATACTAGAAAAACCCAAATTAAAACTAAAACTAAACTAAACTGAACTAAACTAATCCCAAGCCAACTCCCACCAAAAGACACAATGATCACATGGCAAAAAAAAGATAGATATGTATCCTGAAGGCTGTATTCATTAAATAATTATATTTGTGGATGCTTGTGTTTTTTCACTGATAAATTGAAACCTATAAGAAGTATAAAATTTTTGTTACAAAATTACTTAAAGAAAGACTGTTTCCAGTGGCTAGCATCACCATTTACAAACCCACATAGCTAAACTAAAATTTTGGCAGATGAGAGAATTTGTAATTGCAACAAAGTGACAGTACCCTCTAATTTATATAGCTTAAGTTTAACTTAGTAGTGATTAAACAAGAAAGTCTTCTCTGCGCCAAATTGCCCTCAAAATTGAGCATATCCGTGTGTGACAAGCACACTCAAATTCGGAGCTTTTACAGTTTCACTTGCAGATATAGATTAAGTCATTTGAAAGCTGTTTCCACGGAACTGATGAAGACCCAGAGTTGAAGCTGAAAATCACCCTTTTAACAATTCCCTTTTTTCAATGCTCTTAGCATGTTTCACCTTTAGTTAGAACTTCATCCAAAATACATAAAAGGCTCACCTTGATTTATATCAAGGAAATTGAAAGTTGACTACTTTGCTGTAAGTATTTTATAATCAAGTAACATCTTGATTAGCTCACACCATGAAAAGTCATCAGCATTAATGCTTATTCCTATACGAAAATGTTTCAGAATTTAGTAACCAACCTTCTTGGTACCACCATTAAGAGGACAACTATATTTAAAGTAAATAAGTAAATAAAAATTAAGTAAGTAGTATAACTATAGTTCTAAGACATATATAAAAGACTAGTGGGTTTTGAGTTAATACAAAGGGATAGAATTAGGTTGTTTTTGGTAGGATTCAGAAATAAGTTTGGTGATATCTGCACCCTGTTCTTTTTGTAGTATATGTAAAACAATGCATTCAAGCGTCTCGTACAAGTATTTAGAAATTGTATCATTGTTGAAAACCTTGTGCTTTATATACATATACTTAAGAGGGTGTTAAAGACCATTGAACATTGGCCTCCTATCTGTTCAATTTTCCACTCCACTTTAATTTTCCATAATTTGCCCCCTGTCATTATAAAATATTCTATCTAAAAAGGACTTCCTAAATTTCTTATCCTTCTCCTAAAGAGAAGTAGATTTGTTAACCAAAAAACCAAAAAATTAGCAGTGATTTAGATAGTGGACTAATATTGTCAGGAAATAACATTTTGTGATTTGATTCTTGCTGCTGAAAAAAATTAAATGTTACAGAGGTAACAAACTGTATACATTTGGGGGGGGGGTGTATTATGTGAAATATGTTGATGAATTTTCTCGCTGTATGTGTGTTTTCCTTCAGTGTCACTAGTGTTGTTTATGTCAAATGACAAAGTGACATTGTCAGTTGCTATATGACACTACCAAGACTGAGTACTTTGAACACAAATTATAAGACTTTATGAACACATGAATTTTTGGTGATGTAGCTACAGTTTGTGTTCATGAAAATGTGACTGCCTTGTTCACTCTCAGCACTAAGTCAGTTCAAGCATAATCTGAGCTTTTTGAGTGTAGGTTCCACACTGCCTTCCAACTAGACAAAAGAACAGAAGTTTTAAATAATTTATGCAATTTCTACCACTCAACAAAACTTTTTCAATACTAGAATATTATCTTTACCTTAGAGAATATTTATTAGATGGTTTTTAATTTTAATTTTTTTTAGTGTGGTTGTGAATGGTTAACATAGCAAATAGTGAATAAATTGAACAAATAAAGTTAAATAATAAATATTCTGTTTACTTATATTGCTCATAAAAGTATTTTATCATATGGCATATTAATCTTCCTTATGTAGCCACATAGAAGACCATATGCAAAAAGGTAATTTTGTTTTTTAAATGGCTTGAAGAGTATTTATAATTTTTTCTGAAGTTACTGACATGATATTTCACTATACATTTGAATGTTATAAAAGCATAATAAATTTGCATCTATGGATTATGTATGTGTAAAGATAAACCACAATGAGTGATATATTCAAAAATTAAAATCCCAAATCACAAGTAGTGAAATAGTAGTAAATAAAATTGCCTTTAATTCATTTATTATCAGTTACAGAAAGCATTATCTGGTTGACTTAGAAAATATTAGAAAGATCAAGAAATTAAAACCAAATCAAATTTAGAGCAATTAAGATTGAATAATAAAGAAAGAAAAAATTGAAGTCTAGATTATTTATTGTCTGGTTTGTGGGGTTTTTTTCACTATCCATAAAATCCCTAACCAGTATCATTCTGGTGATAAGTATTGAGTTAATTATCTGTTTTGCAGCACAGCTGGATGGTCTTTCAAAATATTAAGGAGTTTTACCTAATAGTAAACACAAGCAGTGGCTTTAAGGATATTTTTGTACTGGGGTGGACTTTAATGGTGAAAAGTATGCTAAATGCAAAGATCCTCCACCTACAGCACTGTGGTCAAAAACTTGATTGAAAGGCATTTAGATGCAGAAATGGCATTAGATGCAGAAAAATATGTTGAATTAGTACCTTTTATTTGTTGTATCAATTATTTCTAAAACAAGCTTTTTTATATATATGCATAAGTATATATGTGTGTATCTTTCAACTATTTCGTTGCATTTTTCTGTAATCAGAGAAACCACTAAAGGAGTATTTAGAGGACAAGAGTTTTATTATTTTTATTATTATTATTGTTATTTTGAATTTGAGTGAACTTTTGTTACTTATTTCATTATTTGTTCCAAATATCAAAAGCCATGATAAACAAATTTAGAAATAACAGTCAATTATGCATGCTTGAGACCAGTGCTGTAGAAAATAGAAAGTGGTTTTTTAAAACACTTGAATAATTGTATTTAATGGCAATCCATATTTTCTCAACCGTATGTTGACAGAGGCTATTCCTTAAAGCAAAAGGAATAATTCAGTATGCGTTTGGGAGAATAAATGTTCACAGCATGGGCAATATATATATATACTTGGCTATACTCAAAGCCTCATCTTTCTAGGAGAGTCTAACAAATAGGGATTAGCAGTAGTTAAAAAGTCACATTTTCCTTGGCCTGACATGTTGGGATTTGAAGGTAGTCTGGGGTTGCACTTAGCATTAACTTGCATTAGAAGTGTGATAAGTTAAAACAGCAGCCATATGAATCACAGACAGACAAATCTTCTTGCCTCAGAACTGAGGTGCAGTGATACTGCTGTTTATGGTATATGAGGGATGGTAGCAACAAATGTAGAATTAGGCAGACCAATAAACTTGGTTGTGTGCCTGCCCTTGACATGCCAAATACCTTGACCGTGTGTTAAATTTGATTAATTATAGACTTAGCAAAACCATTTTGGTCTTAAAAATTCCTGTCAATGAAAATTATTTAACAGAAATTGCACATATGAAGAAATTAGTTTAAACAGCTCTTAGTAGCTTCTTATTTCAAGTCGCATGTCTTACTGGAACTTGTAAGCTAGTGCAGAAAAGCAAATGAAAAAAATTGTTTGATGTGCAGGTCTTTCAAAACAGTCCCTGTGGAAAATGATGGTTTTGTAGAGAATAATTACAATTTTCATACTGCCTGCATTTTGCATTATGTAGGGGCATTAGCTGGCCTACTGAGAACTTGCAAGCACATCCCTGTTTCTTTCCTATATAACATGAGCTAAAGCCCTTTGTACTAAAAATGCCAGTTCATGCTCCTATGCATATTGCTTGGAATTAAATAAAATATGATATATGTGTGTTCAGAAAAGACTTTGTTTCAAAGGCTGCTGACCAACCATTTTCTTCTTTCATGCTTTATAATTCTCATTTCTCACGAGTGTGATTTTTAACACTAGATACTTCTTCAAATGTATCATGTGCTTATATGAGCAATGTATCTCCTTTGCACTATTTAAATGGTCATGAAATAATTTCTTTACCTCAAAGCTAGCAGGAGTTGGAGGGCTGGAAATCAAAGTCAATTGCTATCAGAATAAAAAAATCAGAATTGAATGCACTTGTTCAAAGTATTTACAGTTGCTAATCTGAGATACATTTTGTAAGTATGATGGGAAAGATGTATGCCATCTAAAGGATATATGAATTTTTGAATTAAAGTTGCAGTATCAACACTTCATACCACCACTAAATAAAAATACCTCATGATCCTTACCTTTGTCTCATGTTTCACACAGTGATAATTAGGTATTTCTCCCTTTTGTAATACATACAAGACAGATATATATATATATATATTCAATTTTGGAACTGTATTTATGTTTATTAATTTGTTTTCTGAGCACATTTAATTCAAAAACAAAGCAGTCACACATTATAGTTCAGAAAAAAAGGAGAAAGACAACAGAGAGCACCTTGTGGATTTCTGATGGACTTTTTTGCCTTTTATTTTTTCCAGGTGACTTTTACAAAGAGGAAATTTGGGTTAATGAAGAAGGCTTATGAGCTTAGTGTTCTGTGTGACTGTGAGATTGCTCTAATCATCTTCAACAGCACCAACAAACTGTTCCAGTATGCCAGCACTGATATGGACAAAGTGTTGCTGAAATATACTGAGTATAATGAGCCGCATGAGAGCAGAACGAATTCAGATATTGTTGAGGTAAGACCTAATGTTTTGCTCTGAAATGAGGGTGCTCCAAGTAGATTGTACCTTCAAGTGACATAGCAGCAGGAGAGAAGAGCAGGACAGCAGTGTATTGGCTTGAGCATTGCAGGTGGTGAAGCCAAAGCTGCAGGAAATCTACGTCTTTTGTGAGAAGTTTTACCCTTCTGAGTCTTACAGAAACTTGTGCAAATGGATATCTGGCTCCCTGTTGTCCAGGTTGTGCTGCTTTGTCACTTTGACCCATTAATCCTCTCCATGCCTTGACCACTACCTACCAGCTGAATCTCATGCTTGTCTCCCAGTCTCTTCCAGGATCAGGGTCTCTGGAAAGCATTGCATACTTTGTATCCACAATCCAAAAGTTATAAAATTGTCTGTCCAGGAGGAATTAAGAATACATTTTAAAATATGTGGAATAAGATTTTGAACCATTTGTTGGTGGAATTTGACTGATTTTTTTTTTTAACTTTTTGATTGTTTACAGAGGATATCTAATAAAATGCCAGAAAACTTAATTTACAATCTGCACAGTAAAATTGTATCAGCAACTCATACAGAATATTACTACCATAATGTAATAGTGACAGTATCAAAGCAACACTAGAACTGCTAGAAACACTATTTAAATCTTTTTTTTAATTATAAGGAACATTTTTTATTTACAGTTACTGAAAATTATTGATTTAAATTTAAGATTTTAAAATATAAGCTTCTAATGTTTGCAGAGAAGTCAGTTTACTTTGCAATCACATTTGGATTCAAGCTATGCAAAGTACATAAGAGCTTCAATGAATTTGTTGTTACTAAGAAATCACATCTTAGACAGATATGTAAAAAATTCGTTATGTGACCTATACAACTTCTGTTTTTAAAGCCCATAACTGACCTAATGATATCAATTAAAAACATAATAGAAGGATTATGACCTATTTTAAGCATCAATGAAAATATATTCCTGAATATGTTGGTGTATATACTTAGTTTACTCCAGATCTTTATAAAGTTCGTTTCAGATTTTTGAATGATCTGGATGTTGTCTGAAACGAGACTTTGATACTTATGGAATCTTCACCAGAGTTGGTCATGTTTTTGAGACTAGCAGTGTAAGAGAGGAAGTTATTTATATATACAATATTGAAAAGGATAAAAAAATCTGCATAATTAAAATTGTTAAACTTGTTACAAAGTGTCACAGTCACACCACCTTAGATGAGCAAAGACTGCTCACGTATATCACTTCTCAGTCTGTCCTTATGTATCTAGGAAGTTACTGTTTTGCTTCCCTCCTTATTTCCCCCAGATTCTGTCCCCCCTTAGAAGAATGTGAGGTTCTGACAGCAGAGAAAAAATTTAATGAGTTAAGAGGAGTAAAGTGCATAATTTCTTCCTCCTCTCCATCATCTCTTTTCCTCTCTTACTTCAAATCTTTTGGATAGACATGAAGCCTTTCCTGCCACCTAGACCTGGGAAGCCATGTCCTGTCCAAAAGAATTCAAATTCTATGCCCAAAATAAAGTCCTGTCCTCTTTTAGTGGCAAAATGCCAGAATATTCTTAGCAGAAGTGTTTCCTGTGATATCTTTACTTCTTCCTGCATGTTTTTGTGTGGAAAGAGGTGGAAATCCATTTAGGGATTTATTACTTGCTTTACAATGAATGAATACTTTTTATCATGAAGACTCTGGTTTTCCAAAGGACTTAAATGAAAACTTTAAATTTCAAATAATGTCGAAATTTTCAGAAAAAGAACTCCCTGCGCCAGCAAAATCCCTTTCTGCATAAAGAGTGGGCCAATTTGGATAGGCTGATCAGCAGTTTTGCATGCAGATGTGTAATTTTCTGGCTATACCCCAAGTTTGGTGGGCAACCCTTTCCACTTTTCTAAAGGGAACAAAATAAAAGTGGGTAATTAAAATAAATGTTATTTAAAGGGATTAAATAGATATAAAAGGCAAAATGAAGTGAATGTTCTATCAGCTCTGAGTTTGATTTTCTGTTACATTTTTCTGTGTTCTGCCTGTAACATAAAATACTTAAAACATATCAGTAGTGGTGCAGTTTCAGAATCCAAGGAGATCTTCTCCAGCATGTAGGTTTTGAACAAGAATTCCATATTATCATGCTTTCAATGGATAATGAGCATCATGGTTATAAGTGCAGTAGAGAATAGAGCCAATGAAAATATGCAATCTGATAAATAGCTTGACTCTTAGTGTAGTTTGGTATAATTTTTGGTACAGGATATAAATCTGCCACACATTTAAATATTTTAATTGATTAGTTAAATGGACTGCATTATGCATATTTTCCTTGTAAGGAGTCAATCTTCATTTCCCTTTCAGACAGCTAGATTTCACACTTCAAATTTTTTAATCTTGTTCTTCCAGAGCAATCAACAGGAGCTGAGAAGAAGACAGTACTATTAAATCTGAACATTTTCAACCAAATGTATATTCAATAAGTATATTTTAGCATAAGAAAAGGGCATAACTGTGCTCATAGATTTCTGCACAGTATTAGAAAAATAAAACTTTTTTAGGCAGACCTATGAAAATTTGAAATAAAAGTGTCAACCATATAAAGGCCTTTAATTTAGAATCCAATTCCTGTTCACATTCAGCATAATATCAACTGTTTATTTACTCTTAAATTGTGGTAGAACTGTGTTATCAGTCATTAACATGATGTGCCTTCTTTGAACAATCTATATTCAAAGAAAATTAAAAGATCAGCTCTCTAATATGTAGTTAATTACTTTTAAGTTAACCACTACTATTCAAATAGAAAAATTACATAACTTTTCATGGCGATCTGGCTAAAGCTGTTAATTTTATTAAGCAAATGTTTCCAATGTAATTACTGAGATTAATTATATTTAGCATTTCTGAAAAAGTGAGTCTTCAGGCCATAATCTGTTACTCAAAGTATCTGAAGAAAACAAGGTCATAAATTTAACAAACACAACACTGTTTTTTAATGGAAAATTGGTTCCAACCAACTTGGAGGTATATGATGTCAATAAATCTATCATGATAAAAAATGGAATGCTGATAGAGAATTGTAAAGGCCAGTTACTGCTCTTCTTTGAGCTTTTCTGGTTAATGATTTAAACAATTAGCTCTTACTTTCTTTACATATATAGAAATTTTATTTACATGTAATAAATATAACTGAGATGATGTTTCTAGTTGCTTCATCAAAACAGAGTTGATTAACCTGCTATTTGATATATCCGAGTTTTTCAGGTCACAGAAATTGTCTACCAGGTGAATGTATTTCAGTTAAGACCCAGCAAATAAATGTACTTACAACATGCACATAAAAGTCAGTATGTACTCATGAGGGAGAAAATATATGCATTCTACTCTTACTATGTCCATTATTATATATTGTGAGTCTTACCAAAATCTGCATGAAGATATGCATTAGTTCTGGGAAACAAACAAACCAAACAAAAAAGCTGACAAAACAAAACCAAACAAACAAAAAAGGTACATTCAGAACTGGATTCCAAAATTTAAAGCTGTTATGTCCTCACCCACCAAATTACTCATACCACAGGCATCCATTCAATTTTCCTTCAGTTAAAAAATGAGCATTAGTTGCTGGATATAGTAATTTCTTTTAAGGAACAGCAGAAGCTCTGGTGAGTTCATTCAATACCGAGGAGAAATATAACATTTCATCTTTATGCTAACCTCCGAATGTGTATGTAAATTCCAACAGTCATATACTCAGCATAATTGTATAAGACTAGGCAATAACTCGTTCTGGCAATAAGGAAATGGGGAAGAAAAAATGTCAGCATTTTACAACAGTTAAGTACATGCATTATGCATTCCTTGAATTTATTAAAAATGAAGCCAGATCCTTTCCTTGTTTCTATAAAACAGAGGAGGATGTAACACACTTATTTTAGTGATATCTCACTGTTAATCTTGTGATTAACAAGAATCCAGTTTTGAAACACTGTAACCTCACTATTTAGGAGCTCGGGAAGCACATTCTCCTTAGATTGAAGGGGGACAGATTTCAGAGCAGGAATATGGGGAAATGTTTTGCTTCAAATATAATTAAAAGTCTAACCATGCTACAGAAATCTGCTGTGATTCTTCAACTAAGACATCAAGCCTTTGCTGATTTAAGGTGAAACCTCCTGCCTGTTTTCTCTTTCACTGTCCCTTTTCCCCTCTCATTTATTTCATTTCAAAGCATCAGCTACTGTCTCAACTTTAGAAGATCTCTAGTGAGTGTTCACTTACTCCTGGTTTTGATTCATTTTCTGGTATATTGAGCTTAATACACTGAGCCTTGCTCTGTGTGCACATAAATTATTTCTCCACAAATCATTCCCTACTTTATCTTTCAGCTCTTTTTAAACCCCCAATCCATCAATTTCATTGACCCCACTGCTATTGTTTTTCTTTCTTTCTCCAGCTGACTTCTCTTCATCTGCTGATTCAGTGGTCACTACCTTTAGTTTAAGTTCTCCTACTAGGTCAGCCCTTTTAAATTCATCCCATTCAACATATCTTCCATTTTCAGGCAAACATTCATGCATCTCCTCAGTTCTCCTCTACCATACCACTAATCACTAGTAGAGAAAAAAGCAAAACATGGACTTCATTCATTTTTTTTTCTCCTTGCTAACTGAGGTTCTGTGTTATGAATGCTAATCATGCACCAAATATCTTAATTTTGCAAAGTTCACTGCATAAAACCAATCATTTGTATGCACATACACACATCTGTCTGATCTTTGCAGGTCTCCATTACCTTACAAAAAATTCTCCCATGAGCTCAGTGTCTTTTGTGAAATTTCTCTCTTATTACCTGTTTTTTGATCTTTTTCTGGTACATGTCTTCAATTTCTCCTTTATTTCTCTCTCTCTGTATCTCTCTCTCTCTCTCTCTCTTTCTCTCTGTCTTTTTTTTAAATCGAGTATTAGAAGGATTTCATGGCCCTCAATATAGATTTTTACATATAGGAAGATATCAGCTGCTTCAATGTACTATCATAACTTTCGGCTTCAATAAAACCTTAACCTTATCTAGCTTCTTATCTATACATTGTCTTGCTCTGTTAGGGATTGATTTTTCCATTACATTGGACAGTCCTCCATCCTCTTTTTCCTTCTCTTTCTCATGGAAATTAGGGAAGTTTGGAAAACTTGAATTGGATGAACTCTTGCTTTTAGAGATAGTGAAGATTTCATCTAGAATTAATCTGAACTATTCTAAGGGATAAATTATTTTAGGGACATTTTGATGGGGTTGCAGGTTTCCCAGGGAAAAACAAAACAAACAAAAAAAAAGTAGTTCTAATTTGCAATAAGATGTCACACTTTAAAATGATTTATACATTATAGATAAGTTTTCATGAATAATGAGCATTTAGCATTGTCCTTTTAACTAGTTTTGCATAGGATCATACATGTTCATTCTCTAGCAACTGCTGCTGAATTGACCTTTTACAGAGTATTTTCCTTTTTCCAGTGGACTTCTATATTTGGTGGGGGAGAACAATCTGAACATAACAAAGGAAATGTGTGCCATATGCAGTTGCATTTTCCACTAAGAGGAAGAACTGAGGTTCTCAACATGTGAAATTCTCCCTGCAGATTGCCCATCCTTTGTATTTTACAACACACAGAGGAATCTTCACAGACCTTAACATTAAGATAGCAAGGAACTAAGTAATACAAAGCCCTATAGGGTGGTGGAATTCAGAATTTTTTTATTGTGTACTTTTTTCTGGTTTAAAAAAAATGTTATTCTGAGAAAATGTGTCTAATGAAGACATATAATTAGTGATTGCAATTCATTCTTCCACAGATTTGTAGAAAAGCTACTTTGAACTGAAAATCTAGTTGTTTTTAGTATGGCCAGCCACAACATGTGAGTTGGCATACTTTTAAATCTCCTTGAGGGACATGAGAGCTAAAACTTAGTACAGCTTTAGCATAGTAGAAGGTTTGATTTTATGAAAATGGTGCTCAGGTGGCTATGGGCAGTATTTGTGCCGGAGAGAAATGCCATGGTCCTGTTTTGCACATGGACTTACCACACATTATCCCATAAATCCTTACAGATGTGCTGTGGGTCCGGTAGCGCATTAGGATTAGTCACTTGATGTAGAAGTTCTGAATGAGATAAAGAGAAAAGAAATTTTCTTCTGTCAATTATTTCTAAAGGTCAGAGAGCTAATGACTAGCTAGGAGGTTAATTAGATTCTGAAAGCCTCCTCATATCAATTAAGATTCTTATCTGTATATTTGTAGTAAATAAGCCCATACAACTCTCTAAACGTTTTCTTTTTAGGAAAAGTAAGGCAACTGTTGTAGCTTGTTTAATGTAATAAGTCTATTTTGTTCTCTTGTCATCATAACATAATATTGCATATAAACAAGCTGTGAAATACACATCAATTCAGCTCCTGAGCTGCTGAAATCAAGGGATTTCTTTTAGCTACCATGGGCTGAAGATCTGGGACATTATGGAAAGTAAGCCTGTATGTAAGAAAGGTTATTCAGGGTGATCTAAAGACAGTACAGTGTATTGGATACTGCCCTGGACTAGGACTCATGAGACTTGGGTTTTATTAATAGCTTTGCCAAATGCTGTTTTGTGACCTTGGATAAGTCACATTTCCTCTGAATGCCTTGGTTTCACTATCTGTGAAACGAGGATAGCATTATTGATTTCCTTTGTAAATTAGTTGAAGACCAGTTGCTCAAAAAACAGCTAGTGTTACCTGTTTCACTGGACAGATATTTGGAAAGGGTTAACTGGCCAAAAAAATTTCTTTGGATGACTATTTAGACAAAATGCCTTTGTCTTTTTTAATTTTTAGAAAATACAAGTCAAACCATTATTGCCAACATAATGTATGACAAAGCCATAGGACTGAATTCAAGATCTTCTGCATTTGTCCTTTGGTCTTTGTTTGCCAATAGCATACTGAGCATTTGAAAAATGTGTTTGTAAACGAATGAGTATTTTCCATGTTTCTTCTAACCATGACTGGTTAAAAAAAAATCTCATAGAGAAAAATATCTTGGTTTTAAATTACTACAAGTCTGTCTATTTTATCAATTTTGATTTCATTTTTTAAAGTAATTGCTTTAGAAATACAACTTTTCTAAACAAAATCTGACATTCTTACCTAATCTTATTATTCCATCAATTTGAGATTCATGTAAATAATAGCTATTACAAGACCACAAGAAAAACTTCAAAGCTGGAAAACTATGTATGGCAATTCTATTCTATACAAAATAGTCCCTCAGATGAATTGCTGTTCTAGTCAGTGAGAGTGTCCAAAGTAGTCCTTCTACTGCACTCATTAGATAGCAATTTATTCCCTTCCTCCCACTTATCCTCATGAGATTTTTGACTCTTTATCTTCCCAGGCTATTTTCAAGCTCTCCTTGATAATTCTGCATCTCCTTGTTACTCTGCATCTAATAAGTGAGAGAATTTAGTTGCTATGCAATCTAGAAGAAGAAAAGTAGAGGATTTCTTAGATTTCAAATTAATTCAGTATGTGAAAAAATGTAGCTAAGGGAAAGTTGCATGATAAGTTTTTTCAGTTTGCTCTATCTCAAAAAGAAAAAACTTTCCATTATGACTTATTTCCGCAAAGATTTGGTTAACATGAAACATAGCTTGCAATCTGAATGTATCTCAAATGAAAGCAAAGCCCCTCACCTAAGAGCTACTTTTATATACGTGGAAGAAGAGAGAAGGAATGGAAAAAAATAAAATGGATCCAAAGTTAATTATTCTGAAGAACATGGTACATCAGAAGCTTCTTTTGAGTGCATTTAGGGGGTGATCCATACCTCCTATTTTAACCTTTTTGAGGATTGTGTCATTTTATTTTTCATTTATTATTTTGGTTTTTTGTAATAGTTTTTAGAATATTTTAATAACTTAGTAAATATTTTGGGTGGATTCTTGCAAAAATGCTGAAATTATGAAAGTGAAATATATGTGCAGAATATAAACGTTTCAAATTTTTCATTCTTCCTTTTTTTCTCACACTGGAATCTTAAAACTGTATTTCTTAGAGCAAGGTCTATTTCACAGACCACTCTTTCTTTCTCCAAAATATGATATATCTGGCTAAGGAGCTGGAAATATCTTACATGTCTGTGTAACATTCTCAGACCTTAATAGCTCCGAAGTTTTATCCCAATCTAGTCACTGGGAAATGTTCTTTGCTTTTGTAATCACTGTTTCACATAGTAACAGCTTGTTGTATTTTGGTCTGTTTGCCTGAGGGTAGGTTTATTTTTAAATCCCTGAACTCTGAATTTTCTTTATTTTTCGAAGATTGGAAGCAGCTGAAATGCCTGAAGTTACAGGTTGAAGGGTTTGCTTCACAATATAAGATGGGAAACCTCGTTCCCTCCTCCTTGTGTTTTTCTTTTTTAAAATTTTTTCCTAACAATGTCTCTTAACTGATATTTGTCTTAAAATAGAACACTGTCTCACTAAAAATAGCTTGGTGCTCAGTCTTGCCAAGGAAAATGGAGAGGAATAGGCGTGGAATAGAAGGCTGAGTAATCCAGCTCTATTCATTCACCAATCCCTTTGAGAATGCAGGCGATGATAAAGTGCCCTCAAAAAACCACAGGCCTGACTTGCTCTCTTCAGACTCCTAGGTGCCAATAAACATTTTAGCCCAAGGATATACTTTTTTTTCCTCATGGATCGTAAACACTTTCTGAAAGACAAGGCTTTGTTTCACAGAAACTAACTTACTGTCAAAAATATCTGACTTTCCTAAGGTCCATTTTTTTTTTTTACTTTCCACATGTTTTTTAATTTATTTTAAGATAAGCAATGACTGCAGTGTTCTGTCAAGAATTACCATGAAATGTCACATATCTGGTGTGAATGAATGAAAAAAATAGATGCCTTTCAACCATTTCATGTGCCCTCAAAACATCACATATTAGTAAGAAAGAAAAAATTATTACTCTGATTCAGAGCAGTAAAAATGAATTGGTAGACATTATTTCACTGAAAAAATAAATCTTAGCTGCACAGCATTTCTGCAGATATGTACATTTTTTAATTTGTAATTTTTCTGAAACTCAAATTTCACCAAGAGGCTATGGAAGATTGAAATAGAAAAGGGCAGGATCTAATTTACTTAGAAATAAACCTGTTGAGAACCTTGCAAAGCAGGAACTTCTAATTTGAAAAGCTGTCAAATTAGAGAAAGTCAACCTTCTTCTGTACTGCGGTTTTTCATATCCATTGTAGTATTGAAGTGTGAGATATCAGCAGTGCTACAGAGCAGAGGAAACAGCAGGAAGGATTGAACATGTTATTTAACACAAGACTGCATGTTGTTCTGTATGGAGTTTTTTGCATTTTGGATTTTGGGCTTTTTTTAACTTGAGTAACCTGGCAAAACACAGCAATAGGGTGTGGAAACGTCAGTGCAGTTCACAGGGTTATTTGAGCCTGAGTATTGTTTTGTTGTTCCTGTCGTGCTACTTGTGATAGGATTCTGGAGACAAAGGACGATAATTGATGGAAAGGAACTTAAATCACCCCAAAAAGAATCAAGGTCCTTGTATTTGGGTACATCAACTCTTCTGGTCTCCTTTCCCCTTGTAAAGCATTTTGTCTACTTGCATGTTGGCCCCCTCTGCTCTTTGTAACGGAGGCAGGCCACAAGTGATTCCTTTATGCAGTACACAGGGTGTTATTGTGTCTGTGTGGTGTGTTAGTAACTACCAAGGCTGAATTCTACTATTGTATCTTCACTTCAAGCACAGAAAAATAGGACACACTACCCTACATTATCATTTTCAACCTAGATAGTGAGCTACTTATAGCTGTGTTCCAGACACAAAGGCTTTTGTGAGCAAGCCCATTTTTAATTTTCATCATTAAAATATTCCTGCTTTGTAAGGCAAATACAAAATGTGGTTATTTACCCAGATTCCTACACAGTAGTGATAATGACAATGTAAAAATACTACATATTCCCTTACCTCAGAACTATCTTTGTATGTAAATTACTGACCATGCCCTTTTTTCCCCCAAGACTTTTTGTTCCACAGGGTTCCCATAAGCTCTTGAGTATTCTTTGTTAAATCAGTGTTGAAGACTATGCAACACTGAGTTTCTAGCAAAATCAGTTACCTAGTGCGCAGTTCTTCTTACGCTTACATATAGTGGGTTTTTTGATAAATGTTTCCAGATGTGGGCCCTAAGCTACCAGTCCTCAGGTTAAAAGAGCCTTATGGTATCAATAGCCAAAAATTTCTGCTATGCAAAGCCCACTATTCAGGTTTTATTAGGTCCCTGATTAAAGCCTAGGGATGTCAATGGGAGGACTCTGAGTAAATTCACATCTGCCTTGTTGCAGTTTCTAACACAGATAAAGCTTTCTATGGGTTCTGCCTGCTTTTCCTTATTTCTGAAAATAAAATCTATATATGGAAGATTTATGGAAGTCACCTTTCAGACAGTGAAACTTCTCACAAGAAGAAAACTGAATACTCCTGCAAATCTCTGCAGAATCATGGCTCTTTTTCTGAAACAGTTCCAGTGTCATTCAGTAAGGGTGACAAAGCTGGGACTTCAATAATTCATACCATGTACATATGTATTTATGTATCTATACTCAGAAGTAAAACTCCCTATCACAAAGTTGTGAATTCCCTGAGAAACAAAGGCACTCTGCAAGAGGAACATCGCCAAAGAGGATAGGGATGAAAAGTCAGTCTTGTCCTGGCTTTTTTGCCAACTTTACTTTCCTGCTAGGGAGCTGGCAGCTTAAATGTTCTGCTTAGGCTGGAACACTTTACCCATGTGATTTCTATGAAGCAAAATACCTGCATACCTCTCCTTCCCTAGACTGCATACAGATAACTATCTCTATGAGATGCTTTTCCAGAGTTTTCATAGCTCTGACAAAAGTTCTGTTAAACTTCAAAGTATGCTGACTTTTCTTGTTACATTAAGAAGGTAAAAAATTAATTATTTATTTGTGTACTATAAAATTTGTATTCATCTTCTATATACTTCATATTGATTTGACCCTGTTTTCCCTGAATTCAGAGAGACCTCTAGGTGTCTTTTTATATAAGATAATTGAAATTAATGTAAGTTACCAAAACTGAAGGGCTATAAAACCTCAAATACATATGTTTTGTTGCTCTACATTTTTAGCAATCACAAGTCTATATAGTCAGCTCTGAATCAGTGTCCATAGTCAAGAGCTGTTAAATGTTGTTAAATCTTAAATAACCATTTTTCATTGCATTAGAAAAGTGCCATTAAAACAGCTTCAATCAAGATTTGCTTTATGCAGAAACCTCTAAATTCAAACTTTAGGTGATTGTGTTTTCCTTACTTAGTTTTGCCATGAATATTTCTATATATGTTTACCATTAATGGAGAATTAAAAACTATTAAAAGATGTTGCATCATAAACATTATTGTTTATGTTCTAAACAATTAGTTAATTACTTATGTGATAGGGAAGTAAAAGTAAAAATCTGTGATACATTGGGTATGCTAACATTAAAAAAATCTCAAACTCATTTATTTGTATCATCCTGTGTGATCTATACAAGTAATTAATTATCATGCAGAATTTTATAAATTTTCATGTGCTTTACTTTGGGTTGTTCAAGTAAATGTTTATTTCTTTTGTCAAGTGTTGTGGCACACAGGCTGTTCAAAGAAAGCAAATTATATAAGAGTCAATGAAAATACTTTAAGCAACACACAGCTGCTAGAGATTGGATCAAAAGAGATCAAAATCTTGACAAAGGAGCAGTACCTAGTGGAATGTGTCATTTAAAGATTCTTACAGTATAGGCTGTTACATGAAAAACAAAAAAACCCATAAAAATTTCTTTTAATTCTTGTAGTCCAAGGATTGGTTACTACATGCTTCTAACATGTTTAATCACATATCAGTAAAATGGAAGCCTTATGGATTCTTTCCGGCTCGTACCAGTATCTGCCTCAGCATCTGAGCTACATTTCTGTGACCTGTCTGAAAAGAGGCTTGCCACCGTAGATGTAAATTTTAATGACCTACAGTTATAATTTAACTCATGAATCAAAGCTCATAATTATGCTCAGCACTTTCCATCCTGTATCTGAAAATGTTTTGCAGAAGTGTCTAAACTTGCCTTAAAATATGGCAATGGTCATTAGTCCAAAACAATTGTCTGGAGGCACATGAACATTTTAAAGTATCTGTTATTTGACCTTGAAGATTACTAGGGGCCTGTACTGTGCTTAATAAGTATTGACCCAGTGTGGGTCGAAGTTGACAGTCTTTTCCAGTCCCAGTTTAAGACCCAAAGAATTTCAACAAAAAAAATACTGTCACAAGTCAAAGAAATTCTGTCTCCTGTAAAATTCTATTTCTCAGACTGTACAAATTGTGCATTTGTTAATGCTCAAAGGCAAAATATTACGGTGAATTATATATATGTTTAACTATCTAGAACTGCTGAGAGCATAGGAAACTGAGTAAATCCTATCCCTTCTAGGAATATGGGAAGCAAAAGGTTTGAGCCTATTCAGATCAAAGAAGAAAAAGAACCTGTGTTTCCAGTTAGCATGTTTCAGTTCTATAGCTGCTATATAGAAGAAAATATCAGGAACAGAAAAATTTTCTTAGATGAGAAGAGTGATTCTTCAAGTCTTTGAGAAGTTGCATGTAGGAGAGGACAATAGGCTTCAATCAATACCCAGTAGGAATGTGAGTGAAAGCACCTCTGTAGCCCTGGCTAAGCATCTGATGCTTCTGATGAGGGATAGGATTTCTGAAAACCCTCAGAAATTTTGGGTCTGGGTGGCTCGCAATTTCATTGCATACTGCTAGGTTTAGATCCTGGTCTGTAGCACCAGATTATTCCAGTGCCTTAGATCCTAACACATAGTGAATTCCACTGTGCCTAAATAGTAGGTATTGCCAAACTGAGCTTTCTATGTCCCTAAACCATTTACTGGATCTATTCCATAGCCCTTTCCTGTCACAAGGCCTTTCTTTGCAACAAGGCAATTGCAACAGGGTGCGGACTGCTTTTATGGTTTCATTAGAAGCTCAAAGTAAGAAGGAATGCTCCTCACTGACCATTTTTTTACCATGAAGTTTAAATACTGCTTCTGTTCTGAAGAGTCCTTAGAAATAAGTGCTGTCATTCCACTGTCCTGGAGACATCTTATTAAGTTATAGGTTTCAAGATATAGGGGACAGGAAGAGGTGGGGGTTCTTCCTAATTGGCTACATTAGAAGAACCCTTGAACACTTAGGACCCATTTAGATAACTACATATATATAAATTTAACATGACAATTGTGAAATGACCTTTATCAATAATGTACATTTTATCTAGTCAGACTAAACCTACCTGATAGTAATACTTATGCAAGATTCACAACTGTATCCTGAACGAGAGAGATTTTTTATGGCTTGGACTTGAGGTGAGACACTGGATCCCAAGGGTTATAGAAAATTCTTTTGTTTGTTCCACAGATGAACTTTTTCATTCTATTCCCTCCTTTCTCATTACTGAGTCTGACAAATCCACCTACTCCTGTACAGTCTTTTTCGTAGAAGAAGTGTTCTTAATTCCACCTGCTTCTTCACGAAGGGTAATGACATGAAATAGCTGACTAAACATAAATGTTCTGAAGTCTGCTTCCTACTGATCCTACATGACCAAAGCAGTAGCAGGAATAAAGGAAGTACTCATTGGTTCCTGCTACTGCTATTTTATTTGAGGTCCTGTGATCTACCATACCCAGGAGAAATAGGAGTCTTACCAACTTTGCAACCAATGTAAGTAAGCTTTTCTGCAGTTTATTTCAAAGTTTCACAATGTTGAGAAACTCTAAACAAACCTCAGGACTGTGAACCTCTCCATAGATTCTAGATTCAAAATTTGCACTTCTGAACTGGAGAAATTCTTGTATTCTCATGGCTAATATGCCTCTTTGGCCCCTTCATGGAAAGGGTTTTCAAGCATTATTGAATTGAAATTTTAATTATTTAGGAGATTGCTGATCTCTGTCAGTACTGTTAGTCCTGTGTGAAAGACTGAGCCCACTAAAATCAGTCAGATCTCTTTGCCAAATCTTTAATTTTAATATATCAATGGGCAAAGCCATGTTAATTTTGAGGTAATCCCAGTGAATCTTATCACATCTCTGCTTTCATTGGCACAGTTAGCTTCTGATTAAATTTTTTGTATTCATTATCAATGTTAGAGAATAAATGTTAGAGAATCTGAGGTATTCCTTTATCATTCTATGTAATACTCTCTACCTTTACTCTAGGCTATTTTAGTGCACTGTAAATGCTCTCCAGAGCTTAGGAAAGAGCTCTGGCTTCTCTGGCAGCAGGTAGATTGCTGCATACAGCTGAGAAGATAGCCAAGATAATGGAATAAGTAAATTAACTCAGTTTTCTTGCCACAGAAATATCACTAAGCAATGCTATTTTTCCATCTCTCATCATAATAGCTTCAAGCTTGGTCTGTAGTTGGTCCAAGCCTCCAGCACAACAAAACTGGGAATAGTGCTTTTGCACCTATGGATTTCAACTCACTGTTGGGTAAGGACCCTGTATGGTTCTTCCTCATACACAAGCTGAGCATGTTAGGAAAAAAAATGGAACTCTAGTGGCTTCTGAATATTTTTTTAGATAGCCAGAAATCAGTGTTTACCTTTTTCTCAGGAAAACAATCCCCAAAACACTATCCATATCCGTGGTTCTTTCCACGTAGTTCATTAAAACAGATGCAGTCCACCAGGCAGCTCTGGATTCCTTTCCTTGCCTTGCCTTGCCTTGCCTTGCCTTGCCTTGCCTTGCCTTGCCTTGCCTTGCCTTCTCTTCCCCTTCCCCTCTGCTCGGCCATGATTTTTCTAGTACCCCTATAAATGGTGTCCTGAGTAGATCTTGAGTCTGCCTCTGCCATTCCTGTTTTCTCAAGCAGTGCTAAGAACTAGAAGCTGCTCTGTTTCTAATGTTTTCTTCTTTCCCAAGCAGAGCACTGAAGCTGACCATCACATTGTTAATTTAACAGCTTCAGAGGGCAGCACATAAAGCCAGGTTTTGCAGGTCTATTGTGGGGGTTGGTCTGTTTCTCGATATCAAATTTCTACTTCTGACTGAGTATACCACTTGCTTGGGTTTTCCTTCTTACAACACTCCGATTGCGGTGATGGTCATTTACCTTTTTACAGAGGGAGAACTATAGAAAAGTGAATTAACAAAGCCCATGCAGAAAGTCAGTAAAAGAAGCAGGACTCAAATTGCATCTTCTTGGTCTATACAGTAAAAGCTTAACCCTTGGATAATCTTATGTAAAGGGGCTTCTGCCTCCATGATGGCATAGTTTGCCATAGTAGAAATTTAGAATTTCCTTGACTGGAAATTATCAAAAAGCTTTCCAGAATCTGACATCTTTTTGCTAACTTTGACATTTCTGATTCTCTCCTTTTGAGAGAAGTGCTTACTCATCTCAAGGGAAGAGCACAGTGGTAGAAGCATTATGACTTTAAAGAAGTTATGCTTTAGGGAAGCAGTTGTTTTGAAGGATCAGCTTTTGAAGATAATCATCTGGTTCTGGAGTTTCATCGAGCTTCTCCATACTCCTGACTACACTTTCTCACTCCTTTTTTTGGCTAGTATTTTGTTTATTTGTCTGAAAATTTCAGCTTGTAAAGTTTCTGTCTGCATCTTACCATTCTTGTAGGATTTTCCATGGGAAAAGAAAATATCCAGTTCTTTGTTTTTAGCAGATGACACTTTGGTAAGCTGGCAAATGTGTAAAAATTTTAGCAACTGTTTAAAGATAGATACAATTTGCACAAATGTTTCTGGTAAATAACAGAACTTACGCACAGGAAAAAATAGTCATCTTAAATATGAAATTCTGCATCTTTTGAGTTGTCTGTTTCTGTAGTTAAAATCATGGGCCAATTTGGATTGTCAAATACTGTAACTTGCTTTCTCTAAACTTAGTGAAGACCCTTCCTACTCTTTCTCCTTGGTGACCGCTCTTTCAGCAGAACACACAGTTGATGATTGTTGCCTTGTGCTATTTAAGGCCTCCGTGTTGCAAAGAAACAGGAGGCTAGAGTTTCAAGGATCTAGCCTCCATTGTAATTCACCATTTTGAAAAATGTATTGCTTTGAGCATTCAATGGATAAGCAATTATAGTACTATGAAAATAAAAGGAAATGTTCTGTTTCCTATAGGAGAAACTGCTATTCAGCAACATTTGCTCATTGTCATACTGGTACTTTTTTTCATTTCTAATACCCTGTCATTTTATCTGCTATAAAATAAATTTCAGTTTCTGAGAGGAAAAACAAACCTGTTCAGAACATTGATTCATTCAAGATTTTTATGGGAGACCTCCAAAGAAAACCCAGGTGCTGAAGGAAGTGGTGTTCTTTTTTCACTGGGTGGCACTTTCAGTGCTGAGTCAGTACTGTAGAGTTCAGTGCTGCTGGAACTGTTCTGTTTTCAATGAAATAGAAAAGAAAAATGTTGTGGTCATCAGAGGTTCCCTGTCCCGTGGTTGAGGGTGAAGGCATTTGCCTCATAGTCTAGAAAAAATTGCATCCAAAGTAACATATCAGATGTTGCACTTTTATTTATCTGAGGAACCCATCGTTTCTGCTCCTGAAAACTTCAGTGACTAGCAAAGCTACACAGGTTGGAGATATATTCTTCCCAGGATGGTTACATTTTAATTATGTATGAAGCAGTCCCTAAAGGTATAATTTCATAATCCCTTATGGATCTTTTAAAGCATAAATAATACTCAAACTATATGCAAAGAACAATTCCTATCAGCTGTCATTCTTTCTCATAATAAGTTTTGTGACAAAAGATTCTGTAAAGTATTTGTGTTCTTCCGTATTTCACGTTTCTCAAGTTCTGTATTTCACTTTTAAAGTATTTTGAAGATAGCATTTAGTATTAAAGGTTCCCATTTATATAATGGGAAAACATCAGCTATGTTTGAAATAGTTAATTTTTTTCTCCAGTCATTTATATTAAGCCCTGCATACTTCAAATATTCTATATTTCAAGAGCTAGCAACAACGATGTAACAGACTTGGTAACACCACTGTACATCTAGAATATCTTGACTGGTATGTTTACAGCTGTTCCAAATCCACCTACAAATTTACACTAGTGTAAGTGAGATCTGACTTCATCCCTGTATTTGTGTGTATGTCTGACTAAATTAGACACAAATGAAAATGTTGAGGATGGTGATCCATCTGGAAGGGCTGGAGCCAGAGGAGGATTATAGACAGATGAACATAAAAAGAAAGAGTGAAATAACAACCTGTTGATGATTGCAGTTTATTTTTACAGGGCCTCATATTCCCTCACAAAATAGAAATTATTCTTCTGCACTGCTGTAAAGTTTATTTTTCAAATCATATACTTTCTGTGTCTAACAGCAAAGTCTCATACAAATTAAATGTGCTCTGTCTCACCAATATCTTGTTCTCTTTCAAAGATGCTCAATAAAGCTTAGAGAAAGCCTGGCCATTTAAAAACTTCATACATTTCAATGGGTTTGAAAATTCAGGCAGGCATATAGTGGACTGATATTTTGCTGTGATCAAGGAGAAATGGTGAGTCAGGGATGCAACTATTCTGGCTTTAGGTTATTTTTGCACCTCTCAGCTTCCAGGTCTGGCTACGGAATGGTGGTGCTCCTGCCGGTGAACTAATGGAAGTAGCCAAAATATAGAAGCTTTGTCTTCAGGGAGTTAGTTGTTCTGCAAACAGTCTGTCTCAAAAAATAGTGAGAGTCTATTTTCTGTAAAAAGATAAGAGGTGCAAAATGTGATATGTGCAACCAGGCCGTGGTGCTAGCCTTCATTCTGCAGAAAGCACACATTCACTGGAGGACAGAAAGCAGAAAGGATGACGGAAAATATAGGAGAGTAACCTCATGATTTTTTACTTTTATCTGCGTCTTCCATGTTTCCATGACTCAAAAGTAGTGCCTTGGGCCTTGGAGCCCTCAGTAAGGAGTTGGAATCAAATAGGGTACTCAAATAGGACTGGTAACTATTCCATCACCAAAACAAAAATATCCTGAGAATATCTCTGATCTAAGGTAGATAATCTGCTAAATTTATGCATAACACACTGGCAGACAGTCTCTGGACTGTTGTCAGGTGTTTTAATACAACAGTGCAGAATTTGAGTTTGTTTTCAAATACAGACTTTGCATGTAAATAGAGAATTTTACAGTAAATTTTTACTAACATTTATGAGCCAGTTTTTTTTGGTTTTAAACCTCAGATACTTTTAGAGCAGATTTGATCAGAAGCTGTAATCACAACTAGGTCTGCGTTACATTTATGTCACTAATCTTAACACCTCCTATTAATCTCACATGTGAAATCACTATTTAGAAAATGCCAACCTTGTCTGAAGAAACATATCCCTTTTTTTAACTCCAGTAATGCAGCACACCAACAATATTAAGGTAGTATTATACCGTATCATAGCAAATAGAAGCTGGTCATGCAAGTGTGAACACTGCTAAAAAATCCATCTAGATTTTAATAAAAAGGTGATGAGGTGATTTATTAGAGGGTATGTATGCATATATGTGTATGTATGTATATATATAAATGTGTAGAGATATACATACACATTTGTGTGTATATTTCTGCAAGGTGCAAACACTGCACCCCTGTGACCACACGAGAACTGAGAATTGGGACAGTGGCATGAGAGAAGACAAAAAAAGCCCAGCAGCCAGGAGCAGAGTGTCCCCAATCAGCACTGCGGCCCTGCAAACAGCCATTTATGGCCACGGGGCAGCAGGTGCTGGCACTGACAGGTGCAGATGGCAGGGATGCATGACATTTCTGGGGATTCGCTCCCTGCTGGCTGCAGCCACATCATGCCAGCCAGCAACATCAGTCACTTGATGCTCCTCTCCCCCCATGGATTCTTGGGTGGCTGAGATCAGCAGGTGCTCCTGCCATCTCCTCTTTCAGAGCCGAGGAAATGCAATCCCCTGTGTTGAGGGTTGGCGTAGGAATCTTACGTCAGATGCCTGGGGGGATTTGTGGTTTTTCAGACGTTTTGCACCATTGATGATGGCTGGGAATAAGCCTAAAGGATGAGAAAATATCCTTAATTAGAACCTCAGGAGTTATTCAGATCTAAATTCTTCTTTTAAAAACAGTTTACAAGTGATAGACAGAAGCATTTTGCATAGCTCATGAAATAATTGTGAATGTAGGGGGATCCAAGTTTACCCAGAATCACAGAATAAGCTGCATTGGAAGGGATCCACACGGGTCACCAAGTCCAACTGCTTGCTCTGCACGTCACAGACCCAAGAGTCACACCATGTGCCCAAGAATGTTGTTGAAACACTTCTTAAACTCTGTCAGGCTTGGTGTTGAGACTACTGAGGACTCTGTTCCAGCGCCCAACCACCCTCTGGAGAAGAGAACCTTTTTCTAAAAGCTGAACTAAGCCTCCTATGACACAACTTCAGGCCATTTACTCGAGTCCTGTCACTGGGCACCACAGAGAAGAGATCAGTGTCTGCCCCTTGTCTTCTCCTCATGAGGAAGTTGTAGGCTGCAATGACATCTCCCCTCAGTCTCCTCTTCACCAGCCGAACAGACCAAGTGACCATGAGTTAGCAGAAATTTTAATATAAAGCCTCAATGCTGAAGTCCGCATGCTATTTGTATTTTGCTTCTTTCAGAGAAAATCACAAAAGGTATGTGGTTTGGTTTAGCTGCTGTGAGATCTCTGAATCTGATGTATGCTTCTTACACTTAAAAAGCCAAAGTTGTCCAGTGTAATTTAAGTCAATACTAAACAGAAAAGCACTGGCAAGTTGGCACAATTGAGCATTTAAAAAAAGCTTTTGCATTCTTTCTTTTAGAGAGCCCACAAACCTCTGGAATCTTCCCATCTCCAGGCTCATCATCTCTCCAGAGGGGAGATGTAGGCACAGCAGCACAGCAAGGTGTGTTCTCTCACACCAATGCAGGAGAGGCGCTGCAGAGAGGAAGCAGGAGATGTGGTTGTGCTGACCAGTCTGCTCCAGGCTGCAAGGTCAGCGCAAACAATCAAGTCCTGGGGTCTCTGGGGATGCACCAGGTGCACTGCCTTCTAAAGGTCCCCCATACCCAAGTTAGGTAGCAGAGCTATAGGTAACAAAGAAGCAAAAATCCCACTATCCCAGTGCCCATTTTGAAAAAACAGATTTTGTTTGTACTGACACTGCAAAATATTGTAGAGATGCCTTGGCACACAGGACTGTGAGTGGAAGAGGATAGACTGAACTCTGTAATCAGGTAGAGAGCTCCTGCCCTGATGAGCTTGCAGTACGCATGTACTGTGTACTGTCAAATACACTGTTGGGTCATTTGTAAGCAGAGAGAAGCAGGTGTTACTGGCAAAGGGTGTCGGTCCTGTTTGGTTTCATAACAAGTGTGATTAGAGAAGGTACTTGAAGGTGGTGAGAATAATCACTTGGCATGTGAAAATGAAAGGCAAATCCAAGCAGAGGGTTTGGTGTAATGTTGTGAAAAGCACATTTATGTGTATTCATTTGAAGAACACAGATTTATAGTAACAGACAATGGATTTTTTTTTTCTTTGAAACTTCAGTAAAGATAAAGTAGTATCAAAAAGATTAGCATGGGGTTATAAAAGTTCAGCTTTATATAAGCTCTGCAGCTTGTTTCAAAAGGAGTTCAAACCACAAAAGCTTATTTTATTTTTGAAAAAGAAGGTAGGAAATGTTACATCTTCCTTTGTTACTTACATATATTTTTGTGTGTATGGAGTTTGTTAGATAATGTAAGAGTAATAATGTTTTATGTGATTCCCCTAAATATACAATTAAAGTACATTAGTACCAGCATACTAGTTTATGCCCATTATTAAATGTAAAAAAATAAAAATTTTATGTTCATGAAACTTGAAATTTGAGACTTTAGTTAGATATAAGTTAGGAGATTCAGATGGATGGTTCCCATAGCAACCTATCTCTTTCTCTATGTTTTTCATTTCAGTAGAACCTTTCATTACTTGATTGCACCATCCATTGTATCATGCAATTTCATCATAGAATTTCATCATTAAATAAGCAAGAAAAAAAGAGAGGAGAGTAGAGGTTTTCTTCATTCAACGCTTTCTAACTTTAATTTTTCTGTTGCACAGAGAGAAAACTGATGCTTAAATGAATCTGGCTGATATCTAAATATTTTCTGCTCTTTTGGAGGACTTCCATAAATTTGGCCAGGTTTTTTGGAATCATAGAGTGACTATATATGACAAAGAAGTTTAAATAGTAGCATGTAATTCCTTTGAAATTGGCTATTGTCTGCCTTTTCACGTAGATATGTAGCTCCAGTGAAAAGAGACAAAAGTATTTTTAATTTGTGGCTCAAAGATTTATTCCACCCAGGGATAAACTAGGAAAAAATTCCATCCAGGAATAAAACTCTCTTCACATACAGGAAAGAAAGTGCTAGTGAAAATAGAGGGCACTTGAATGTTTTTTTTCTGACAGTGAAATACAATTTATTAAATTGCAACTCTGTTGATTGTCACTAGTGGGTCTGTTAGTTAAAGATCATTGTGGTGCCTTCTAGACAACATAAAAGATATGGGAATTTTTAGAAGTAGACATTTAATTCTAAATTTTTCCATACCTTAAAATTTGATTACAGATGAAGACCCAGTGAGATCACACTTTCCATTACACAAATAAAGATAGCGATTAACCTAACCTTGTTAGGTCTTTGTTGCAGAGGATATCAAAAAGGAACATATTGGGCTGGTCTGAATCTTTTGGGAACCTTATCAACTGACCTAGTCTCTTTAATTTGGCACCTATACTGTGAGCATTTCCAAGCCCTGGAGTGCTATGAGAGGCAGTTCCACCAGATAAACCAATTAAAAAGAAAAATGAACAAAATTATAAGATAAAAAAAATCATTTCTAACCTTCTCCACTCATTCTATTAAAAAATGCTAAAAAAGATCAAAAAGAAAAACCTGGAGGATAGAACTGCAGAATCAGGGGCTAGATTAGGAAAATGGAAGGCTTTTCCTCCTCAAAAGTCTTCAAAATTACAGTGATTTTCATTGCCTTGATAAAATCAGGCCTGGGTGTTACTGGTGTATTTTCTTTTGAGCTTCCATAATGGTGATAAGTTTTGCATGAAATTAAAGCATATAGTTGTTTATACTTCATTTTACAGTGGTCAGCATGTCACTAAGTTAGCACTTCTCCTCTGAGATTTACAGAGTAGGATTTAGACTAATTGCTGACACAGCAGATTTCAGCCAAAGGTTGTTTTCATTTAACCATTTTGTTTTTCATATGCCTTGGCTGATTTTAGGTTATTGGAGTCCAATATAATTACTTGTTTAATTGCTTGGAAGGAATGGAACTTCTGTGGTTGAAAAATGGCTTATTTTCTTTAAAAATAAGTGAAATCTGGTTTAGGGATCTCTAGAATGCAATGTACTATACAATTGTGTTATTTTATCCTTTTAAAAATTCCCTGAATACTCGTTAAATCTTTGCAAACTAGCTAATCTCCAGGAGGATGTGATAGGTCTGGCTATTTTCCAGGGTTTGCAAGGGTCTATGATAACTGAACATCATAAGAAAAATTGCTTCTAAATCACTGCAAAAACTCCAGAACCAGCCTCTGTTTTCAAGAGGTGACACAAAATAGAGGAGAAGAGGAAAACTTGACACAAAGTCATCCAGAGAGCTCATAAAAGTTTCATGTAGGTCAGTTTGATATTGGTCAGTGCCACTTTTACTTGTGCTGTACAAACTTGTACAAACTTTTGTTGAAGCACACCAACAATAGAAAAAAAATGAAGAACAAAATGAAAGGTTTAATGTGGTAGTTAATGACATGAAGGAGAGAGAAATAACAAACAAGGTACTTAGACAGGGAAAACTGTAGCCTCCATGTCAAGGAGCCAGAGATAACACTAAGGTGTTCAGGGTCATTATTTCTGTCCTTGATACAACTCATTACCTTAATGCAGAGTTATAAGTGTCACTTCCAGCCTGCTCTCCTCTCCAGAGGAGGACTGTGATGTGAGCATGTGTGTTCCTGCCTCAGTGTAATCTATCAATCCGTTCTTCTGTCTTTCCCCTTAAAACTTCATTTTTTATTCAATGCCAAGCAAATCTAGTACAAATGGAGGGGGTCTCAAAGACAGTGAAATTCCAACAAGTTTCATGAAAATTCTATGTTCTTGTGCAAAAAAAGAGAACCAGAAATTACTTCCAGAAAGACACCCAGCTGAAGACAGCATTGCAGCCTGAGTCGTGAAAGACAGAAGCAGCAAAGGGTGAGCAGAAGGATAGGTACTGAGAAATCTCCAGAGACCCTGCCACCACAGATCTTCTCTGCACATTGCACTTCACCCCAAGATGCAATTCACAAGGAACCAGGCATTAGTTCCAGCATTCGCAAAGCTAGGAGCCGTGCCTCTGAGTCCAGCATATATGGAAATTCCTGTTGCCTAGCCTTAACCTATCTCATTGAAACATATTCTTGTTTTCGTTTGGGATTTGTGCGGTGTTTTGTAGGTGGGGGTTGGTGTCTGTGTGTGTTTGTTTGATTGATTGATTGGTTGATTGATTGACTGTGTTTTTTTGAGGTGTGGTGGGCAAGCATGCAAGTGGTCTATATTACTGAGCTTGATTTGCACCATCAGCCAAGGTACTAGCCAAAAACACTAGACTGATGTTTTTTTCCAAGGGAAAGGTTTGTCTCCTCTCTTTAGGGCTGAAGTTAATTTGGGGTAGAATATTGACACAGTTTATTAAATTTGGTCCTTGTCTTTTCTAGTGAAAACAGAGATTGCTTTTTCTCTGCCTGGTGTGGCAAGCAACCTGTTTTCTAAAGGTATAAATATAATATAAAAATAACTATCTAGCAAAAACCCTTCTATGATGAGAGGGAATCCAGCCCTTTGGAGACTGTTACAAGATATATGTTGGCTCACATTGCCTTTCCTCTACTGAGCATCTGAAAGGTGCAGTGCATCCCTGAACAAACCACGTGGCAACTGTTTTACCTGAGTGCTAAGGAATCATTTGCAGAACTTTAGGGCATTTGTGAGTATGCTGAGGGCAAGGTGCATCTGCTTCACACAGACACAGTCTTGTGAATGCAGCAGAAAAGGATTGTGAATGACGGGAGGGGAAAAGATTCAAAGAAGCTACAAAGCATTCCTCCTGTTCTTCACTTTTCATATTTCTTTTTGTCTGTCATCTCAAAGCCTGAAGTTGAGGAAGCCATTTTGTCCAGCTCACATCCACATCACTTCTGAGACTCCATAGGAATCAGCAGGACTCCATCAGTGAATCATATGAGCTCAGGAAATGGTCCCAGAGTGTGCTGATCTTGGTTTCATTTCTGGACAGCCTGATCTAATCTTGAAACAGAATATTTTATGTATTCAGGGGACAACTGTTTTGTCTTTATATGAAGAGAAGAATGTTAGTTGAGATTGCAATGAGACATTTTGTTTTTACTATATCTTGTTGTGTCTATTAAATCAGACAGCTGCTAGACAGCAGCTGAATGCAAAACCCTCTTTCTAATTGGCTTGTTTCAAGCTACTGGCAGTAAATATTATGTATGATTATGTCTGTTCTGCTAACTGAACATTTAACATTTGAAAGATAAAAGAGCAAGAAGAGGGAGTGGAAAAGGTGTAAGGAATCGTTCAGGTTGTTTTAGCATCTTAAGTTTTTATTCCAATGGATTACAATTTTGTTGGTGTTTCAGAAGTAGCTCATGGAATTGGCTTGAAATCTGTGTAGTTATGAAGTTTGAAAAGAAAGGTCTACATTGAGCCAGTCTTTCACAAATGCCTAATTCTGTTTCAGAGTTCTACAATGTGAGATTGGAAGGCTGAAATCTCGTAGGACCAATCACCATCACTTTGCTTAGTTGATGAAAAATGAAAGGTTCAGGGGTTTTAAAATACTATGAGAAGAAGGAACATCATAATACTTAAGGATTATATACTACTTAACAGTAGTATGCTGAACGTTCTCACAAAGAAAATAATTATGAAATATACTATTCCTGAAGGAACAAAAAGCTGATTCACAACCATTCTGAGAAGACAAGAAGAAACCAGACTATCCCACCCTGACAGACAGCATGAATTAGCCACTTATTAACACACAAAATATGTGATATTTTCATTGTAATTGAGATTATTTAGCCAGGTTTCAATACAGAATGGACTGGACGCTGACTTATAAAGTTTGTAGACAGCCAAGTGGACTTTGAACAGTTTTTGAGTGAGACATCCTTAAAGCTAAATATGAAAATTTGTGAATATATGTGCTTTATATACTATTGCTTGTACTTGAGGAGTCCACACTTTCTTCTCATATTCTTTTACCTTAATATAATCTATGACTGTTCTTTGTGTTCTGTAACAGTAGATCAGTTCAATCCTTTTTGAAGCCAGACAACTGTTCTGAATTTCAAGCTGCTGATTTCATTCTGTTTTTAAGATTTTTCAACTCTGCTGTCTTAGTGATAATCATGGTTGTGAGTATTTCAGTAGCTGAACCTGAAATTCTTTCATTTTGACTTTTCACTAAGCATATGCTTTAGCAGCACTTTTTCTTGTGCATTAAGCTCCAGCCCTGTACATTTGTAGCACTGTAAGTGTAGTCAATAAAAAGTAAACAGTATGTCTAGAAGCTCTTGATTGTTGTTTCATAGCCATATTATACACCCAGTCCTCCCTCCTGTCCTATCCAAAGCATAAGCTTAGAAACAAAATTGTTACTTACAATTCAAGTAATTTCTTGAATTCAGTTTGAGTAATTATTCTTCCTCTGTGAAGAAATGGACTCCTAAATTTGTTGTAGGTTCAATTCTTTTTCCTTTTGCTCCTCCTGCATCTTCCTTACCTTAAAAGAAAAACAGCAGCATATTCCACTGTAAACAGTATAGGAATATATGTTTAGTTTGGTTTATGTTTAAATAAATTGCATTCTGTGTTTAGCTTAAGCCCCTAATGCTGTGGTGTGGGATATGGGAATCATGAGGCAGAGGAGACACTAGCATAGGCACTATGTTAGTTTCCAGATTCATTTTTTATTGGTTGGTTCCAGCTTCAGAGGAAGGAGGTCTTGTATGGTCCTCACTTGGCACTCATGATTGAAAACCTACAGCATCAGTGCGGTGGATCGTTAGTCACTTTCTTTCCTTAAAGAGTAATGTAAAACTTTCCTATGATGAGCAGTTTGTGTTTCTTTAATGCTGCTGAGTCTTTCTTGCAACCCATGTCAAGGATTGAACTTTACAAATTATGTATTTCAGACATTGAGAAAGAAAGGACTTAATGGCTGTGACAGTCCAGACCCTGATGCAGATGATTCAGTAGGTCACAGCCCTGAGTCTGAGGACAAGTACAGAAAACTTAATGAAGATATTGATCTAATGATCAGCAGGCAAAGATTATGTGTAAGTACTCTGAGCTCCTTTTCATTTTTTTTACTTTCTGATATTTCTCTGAACCTGGCAGGCATTGCACAAGAAAGAAAACAAAGGTTGTGAAAGCCCTGATCCTGACTCCTCTTATGCTCTCACCCCACGCACTGAAGAAAAATACAAAAAAATTAATGAAGAATTTGATAATATGATCAAGAGCCATAAAATACCTGTAAGTACCAAAGGTTAGATGGCTGTCTGCTGATAACTGCTGCAGTAACAAACCATAACCCTTTCAGTTCTGGCTTCTTCAGGAGATAAATTCAGCTAGAAAGAGGATTTAATAGCCAAATATATCACTAAACGCTGTGGTCAGAATATTTCACATGGCATATTTTTCTTTCAAGTCTCTAACTCTGACATACAGACAAAGCCTATTATGGATGAAACCTATAGAAGGAAATGAAATATACATATATGAACTATAGTCACTTCATTTACAGAAGTGTTTTACCACACTACTTGCCCAAATCATCCTTAGAAATAACAGTGGAAATCTTTCTTTGTGGACAGGGTAACAAATCCACAGAATACTTTCTGTGGTGATAGAGAAAAAGAGATGTAGTACTGAAATTCCTTTATATATAGTAGTTAGCATGTTTAGTGTGTTTAACTTCAAGTCTCCATTGTCTCTGCTAAACTCAGTTGCAGCACTGAAGGGTTACAGCTACTTGCTCGCTGCAGAGAAACAGACTGCATGAGAGCCTAATGGCAGGATTCAAACATGTTTGCGTGTTGGGGTGATCTTACAGCTTTATCAGAGAATTTGCTTTGTCCTCATCAACATTACTTTAATGCTTTAACATGAGCTAAATTTTGTTTTAACCAAGTCAAAATTTCTAACAGTCATATGCCTTGCCAGATATCTAAGAGAAATAACTCCGCATGTGCTATTTGGTTTGCACAAGACATACAGATGATGAATACCTTATCATTATGTTTGATATTACATTTATAAAGACAACAAAAAGAATATGGAGGTTTGGAGGTTATATTTGGTTGGTTTTCCAAGTGTCTGTGGAAGACAAAGTGGGAAACCCAATATTCGCTCAGATCCAAAGAAGCATTTGAATTTGCATAGGTAACTGCTTATTTCTAAAAGACAAAAGATGATTTGTATGTGTTAATTTGTCATTTTTGTATTCAGGTTGTATGGTTATTTACCAAAAACATTGTGTGGGCATCCAGAATTTGCAGTGTCTTCCGTAGCGCTAGCACATACAAAATCTGACACCTAAGATGAGGATACTTCTTAAGGAGGCTCAGGTTCTGTCTTAAGCACTCTAAGTGTTCTTTCCATTAATTTTCAGCAGAAGGATTTTTCACTCTAGGTAGTTAAAATTTGAAGACATTCCTACATCAGGCCCAAAATATCTCGGAAAATTATGAGGAGACGAAATAATACTTTCCCAGAGACAAGAAGGGCACCAATTTTGTTAAAGTAATTTTTTAAATGACTGGCTAAGGGTGCCCAACATGTATATAGAATATCAGAGAGGAATACAGATGTATCCAAACTTTTTTTACCTCCCTTTTTATATGCTTCTTTTCGAAAGCCATTTTTCTCAGAACAAAAAACCTCTAAAGCTGTTACCATGAATTTGATTTCTCAGGATGCAACTCAGTTTGACAAATGATGACTGCAGCATTTAGGGAGACACTTATATGCCAGAATGCCTAACCCTTTTTCACATCAAAATCTCACCAATTTTCCTTCTTTTGCCTTTTTCAAATCAAACTGACAGAATTTTCACCAAGCTACTTTTCTGCCTTAAAAATGTATTTGGGATGATCCTTCAGAACCTCTGTTTATCCCATGCTACCTGTTTATTTTCTTTCCTAGCAAAACAGGCCACGTTATAATCATCTGAAATCTTAAGACTTAAAAAAAAGCTTGGAAAAAACTTCATTCCATCTCTTTCTTTACTTCCATAAGCATCCTGGGAAATTCGCTTTTCTGTAAACTCAAGAAATGTATGATTTGGAAACCAGGCAATCTGAGCATGATATAGGAGTTTTATTTTCCCAAAATTAATGGAATTTCTCTATGGTTACTTTGATTAAATATAACTTTTTGACATCAAATATAGTCCTACTTCAGCAATTAATTGGTAATTTAGGGTATAACTTCCTACCTCGCGAGACATTGTGAGGTGCAGTGTACTAATCTTTTTGTGCAACTACTTCAGAGACACTTCAGAGGTATTGAACAGCAAAATGTTAGCATTTTTTCATGTAAGACAGAATAGCCATTCTCTGAATACCTCACATGCAGAGCTCAGGGTCTGTTGTCCTCCATCAAGCTGCTTACCACAATAGAAAGAAACAGTAGATATTCTCTGTTAATGCAACAGAAATTCCCTTGCTTGACATAAGCAAAGATGTAACAGGCAAAGATAGAGAGCACGACTAATACATAATGGAAATTTGTAACTATCTGGTTTACATCAATATTATATATTGTATACAGTAATAACCTTAACTGGACAAATCAGAATAATTATGTCATGGAAGATACATTCATTTACTTGTGATCATCAAAGGTAGCCAAGAAAACTGAGGAGTTGAAAGCAAAATTAATCATAAAGTCACTAGGTCTCTAAATCACTACTTAAAGAATATATAAAACAATGCATTGCCTCTGCCTGCTGTTGTAACATAAAAAAGTTGCTGCAAAATGAAGAAGACATTGGCTTGTGCTCCTAACAGCTAAGCCAAACAATGTTTCCTCAGATAATTTTCTGGGGCTAAGTATTCACATTGTTCTAATACATCTGATAATAATTAGACATTTATTTGTAAATTTCATAAGAGTGCTGAAAGCAGAGGAGACAGAAATAGCCAACTAGAAGGAAGCTATAAGTATCTCTGTCTCTAAATAAATGAAGGCCTGGTTGAATATGGGAGGGATAAAACCAATATTTAACACAGACTGTTTGGTCCATTAAGTTCCAAGGGGGTTGAATGTCCAACATTTTGTTTGGCATCATGTACCACAGCTTGTGGGATGAAGATCTAACACTGTGTGCTGTACATGGGCAGTGTTGTCTCTGATTAGCCATCTGTGCTCCATAGCATTAGTGTCCAAAGGAGAAAAAAAACAAAGGAAGGGGGAAAAATGGCAAAATGTGGCAAGCCTTATACACGACAGGCTTTGTGTACATTAGAATTAGCAAAAAAAGCAAAAAACACACTGAAGCAGCGTGAAGTGTGCTTATCTCTGAGGTGAATTCTATGAGCAGTCCCCAGCAGGCTTTTAACACCTTTTGATGTCAAATAACGTTCTCCCAGACAATTTCCTAATTTTGTATGGTTGTTAGTCCAGGCCAGGAACAATTCCCAATTGTCAGTCTAAATGTAGTCATGATGCTTTTGAGGTTGAGAAAGCTTAATGGTATGGACATGAGCTGCCCTGTGGCCTCAGCTGGCCTCAGTTCCTCCCTAGTTCTTACTAATATAGGTATTACACAAGTGCATCAGAAACTTTAACATCCATCAAGCTGAAATGGAATCAATAAGAACCATGGCTTACCAGCAGGAATGACTTGGGAATCTGCAGGACATTGCAGTTCTTGGAGAGGAATGTGTAACACTTTAATGAAGTTAGACAAACAGAGAAAACTGTAGCTGGAGATGTAGTGTTTAATACTGATGTTTATCCAGTCAAACTCCTCTTTCTAACTTCTGACTGTGGAGAAGAAGAAATAAAAACTACTGTATTTCAGATATAGCATATTGTGCTGAAAAGCAGAGCGTAAACTCATTTTTCCCTGATAAAATTGCCTATGAAGTGCTCTGTAAACAGATGTAGGTAAATCCAGATTGTAGGCAAAATGATGAAAACTAGCGATTAGTACAGAAATTAAACAAATAATTCAACTACCTTAAAAATATATTTTTAAATGACAAAATGAAACCTAAGTAACATTTTTCATGACTAGGGAGACTGGCAATCCAAAGAGCAAACAAGATTGGAGCTCTTTCATGTTGCACAAATGTAGAAAAGAAGAATCTTGAACAGTTTGATTTGAACATGGAAGGAGAAGCATAGTGATTAAAGCAAACAAGCTTTTAGAATTCTGGCAAGATGTTCAGTTTTGCGTTTGTACTGGTGTTTTAGTTTAGATAATAGAAATTTAGGTTAGGAAAAGATATTAAGAAAATAGAGACAATTATAGTCTCTACCCAGACTCAGGGGGCAGATTTCATAGGTCTTGAGACACAGGGTGAAGTAAACCTTATGCAAAGTGCTCGCCTGTGGATGACAGTCAATGCAACATGGGCTGGCACGCATGTAGGCAGGACCATGCACGTTCTCAAAGCCACCAAGTGGAGAGAACTCCATCTCATCCCTGGTTGTTGCAATAACCAGAAACTCCATGTTGGCTTATTCATGTCTCACATCAGGCTATAACTGGGATTGAAACATGGAGAGCTATTCACATGCTCCTGTGAATTCACTGGCTAAAACCTTTTGAAAAGGTAGGAATTAGCAGCAGCAGCAACAGCTGACTTTGAGCTCCACAGTCATGTGCTTCTGACTAAGGTGCGATTTAGGAACATTTTAGGTCCTTCTGTGGCCAGTAAAAAGAAATACTTGCTTCATAACATACCTTCAAACTGATAAAATGTTTCAGATTATACTATGTGACCCTATTTCCACGGAGCCTAGAGCTGAGTCATAAGGGTGCAGATTACATGTAAATTCCTATATCTGTAGATTAGATTTAAAACATGTGGGTTCCCAAAACACCTCAGCTTCCTTTCCTACCTGTGCTGAAATCAATACCTCTATGAAAAATACAGCCCTTGGAGTGTGCTTCAGCTTCTCAGCAAAAGGAAGCAAATTCCCATGTGCTCCCCAGACTGGGGAGCACTGCCAGCAGGAGCATCCACTCAGCTACTGTTGCTATGGCTGTCTCTCTCAAAAAGGAGGCCACAGGCTATGGAGAGAGTGTCAAGGCTAAATTAACACTTCGAAATGATTCAAAAGCATTTTTGTAAAGTATCCTTAACATCATACCATGAAAATCCTGCTCTGTGTTTCAGTGGTTAGCCAAAATAATTCCTCTATATTTAGACTAAAATTTTCTCCATCCCTAGAAAAAACTAAGAAAGAAAAAAAAACAACCTTCAGAGATAACTGTAATTTGATGGATAGTGCTGTAATACACAGGGCATAGCCAACAGCTCCAGTCAGAGAAGAGACATGGGTGACACAAGGTCAGGGTGCCTCGGTTGCCTGACAAGCAGCTGATATGTCCAGTTCTCTGTGTATTTGTCCTAGGTCCTTGAAGATACACCAGTACTATCAGCTGCCAACAATAAAACTAAAACTTTTGACTTCCTCCCTCAGAATATGTTACCAAGCTATTTTAAAGAATTTTTTTGACGTGTTTAAGCTCATTTTTGATGTGTTGAAGCTTGTAAGATTTCTGAATTGCAAATTGAGGAGTACTTGGTCTGTATTCACGTATTGAATACTTAAAATGTTGACCGGTAATTCTGAAAAGGTTTTTCTGATCAAAAAGGCAATAAATTAATAATTTTAAAAACAAATAAATTGAATATGGATTTTTAATGTAGTTATAACTTTTATAGAAATTCAAGCAACTGCTACCTGAGAACCCCCAACCTACAAACTCACAACCAACCAAGAAAGCCTGAACTGAGCTTCCTAAGAGCATAATGCACCTTCTCATGACCTCTCTTAGTGTGGTACATTACTTGGTGGGGGGGCATTTTGAGAAGCATTTTTGCAAAGGCAGTTGGCTCAGGAGAAGATCTTGCCTTTAGGTATGAAAACAGGATATTGAAAAGGCATCACTAAACACCACCTCAACCCAACACTTCCCCCAATCCCCCCCCCCA
>WBMY01005712.1:1593-39884 GCA_013397315.1 Donacobius atricapilla
GGTAACAACAGAACTAAACCAAGGCAAGTATTTTTCCTAATTCTGAAGTAAAGACACTCAGAGACACACAGCCATGTTGCAAGTCATTAATGACTAAAACAAATACGTAGAAATCCTTCGGAAGGTTTTTTTTCCCCTCATGGACTGCTGAAATATTGGACTGGGATAAATCTGCATTTCCACCAGTCACTAATATGAATTGGATTGATTCAGAAGTTGCAGTTTTGGGCACAGGAAAATGGTTTTGTCCATGGAGACAGAATTGGAACGGGACTGGCAGGACAAGGAGGAATGGCTTCAAACTGAAAGAGAGCAAGTTTAGATTGGATATTAGGAAGAAATTCTTTCCTGTGAGGGTGAGGAGGCCTGGCACAGGTTGCACAGAGAAGCTGTGGCTGCTCCATCCCTGGAATTGTCCAAGGCCGCGTTGGATGGGACTTGGAGCAACCTGGGATACTGGAAGGTGTCCCTGTCCATGGAAGAGGGTTGGAAGGAGATGATTTAAAGTCCCTTCCTTTGTGGAAAGCAGTTGGCATCCATTTACTCCAAAACATCAGCAGGTATTTAGGAGCTCAATACCTGACTTTGTTATCCAGACACTCACAACTGCCCTGGAGGCAACAGAAAAAACCAGAATTGTTTGCTCTCAAATGGGTGACTGTGGATGAGTGTGTGGAGAACTCTGTTAGGTGCTGTGTGGACAGATAATTTCCAAGTGCCTACACAGGATGTGTTTCCCCTTCAGAGTGATCACAGCATGTGAGCACAAGTAGGTCAAAGAAGTTTTTTTCTGGAGTGGGGCTCCACAACTCAATAAATGAGGCTGAGCTGTAAAATCAAACTTTGGACTTTGACGGTTGGGGGTGAGGGGGAAGGTTGCTGGGGAGAAATCTCATGAAGGTGATGGTATGAGATCATATGAAGGTGATGACTGTTTCCTCTGAGTGTTGCTGGAAAGAGAAATCCTAGTAAAACTCTGAGGAAAACCAGAATTTTAAGCTGGTTCCATCCCCCAGAACAGGAGGATGGAAAGCAATTGAGGCTCCCTGTGACCTGCAGTGTAAAACTTAGATTTATGGCCCGGTAGTTGAGTTGCCTTCTGCACTTCTCATGCCTTTTCAGGACAAGGAGAATCACTTGAGGCTTAACGAGTGATTTGTCATCCTTTCTAATCAAATGAGTGGAAATAAACACAATGTCTAAGTACATTCTGAAAAGAAATCTTTGTTTAGGAGCCATTATCAATTGTATTGATCAAAGGGGCTTAATCACAGCTGTGATTTGATGTGTCAGGCAGATTAGTCACTTGTTCAGAGCACTTGATGGTGGTGCTGAGGTTGATCACTGGCTTGGGTTAAGCAGGTAGATTTCCACTGATAAACAGTAATATCCTTCTTAACCCTCTTTTTTTTTTGGTCTTCAAACATCTACCCCTTCCTCACAGGGGCTGAACATGCACGGACTTCAGGTTTCTTTGCAGATTAAACTTCTTCCATCCCTGGAAGTGCCCAAGGCCAGGTTGGACAGGGCTTGGAGCAAGTTGGGATAGTGGAAGGTGCCCCTGCCCATGGCAGGGTGTTGGAAGGAGATGATCCATGTGGATCCCTCTATTCCCTGTTAGGAGTGTGATTCAGTACCTGCGGAATTACACATATCTGAGGAGGGTTGACAATTGGACTTGATAATTTTAAAGGTCTCTTCCAACCCTGATGGTTCCATGATTCTACAGCCCGGGGGTCATTAAACATTGCCCAGCTCTGAAGCTGGTTTAGTTTGTTTTCCAGCACAGGAAAGGCTGCAGAGGATGCAGTGAGGGGGAAATCCACAGGGAAAAGCAGTTGAAGCTGGCAGTACATACAGAGGAGAACCAAATGGCAGCAAGATCGAAGTCTGAGCTTTTAAGGGAATTTTTGACCATCACAGAACACCCAACAGCCTCTCTGCAGGTCTGCAAGAAGGGGAGTTTTATGGACTTCGTGGCAGAGCTTGCCCAGTCCCCGGAAGGGTGTGTGGGATGCAGCTGTGCTGCAGCACAGGGCTGGATTTCGTGAGCAGGATTGGCCTGGCACTCCCGTGCCCTGGTGTGGTCTAACTCCATACTGAAATGACTAGCAAAGGCACCAAATAACAGATGTGATTCAACAGAGGAGTGGATTTTTTGCCATTAAAATCAGGAATAGATAGACAAAGACCAGATTCACATGGGCAAACAGCCATGGAATGACTTTTGGTGAGGGATTTCCACTGGGTTTTGGGTATTTCTGGTGTGTTCTGGCCAGGTGCAGGCATCTCTTTCAGGGTATGATGAATCCTGTTCAGATTGTCTCACCTGTTGTCAAAATATTTAAAGTGAGGAGAATCTTAGTAAGCAGCTCAGGAGTGTAGGAAAAAAACCCCCACATTTCATAGATAATCTCAGTGAATCTGGTGCTCACTGGCTTGGAGGGGATTTGGCCAGATGAGGTGAAATCACGGCAAGGGGGCTGAAGAAGATGACCTTTATAGGTCCCTTTCAACCCAAACTATTCCATGATTCTGTATTTCAGGTGTGCAAGTGAGGAATGCAATCCCAACCTCACTGAAAATTGGGGTTTAGTTCCAGATGCTTTTCCAGCTGGGACATATGTGTGCAACACAGTGGCTGCTCAGCTGATGGCGCACTGGGCGGCAGTAGGGAAGCTCTCCCAAGGGTTGGGATGAGGGGATTTGCTTCCCAGGCTCACAGACAGAGGCAAATCCCTGTCTGGGAAGTGTGGCTGCGCTCCCGAAGGCTGCAAGGCAGGAATCACCACTGCACTGCTTCCTGCTGGCTTTCGCCTGCCTCTTTTATGTCGTGGTCCCAGAGCACAGAGGAGAATTTCTGGGTTTGTTTTTCAGAAAGCTTCGCTTCTTCACAGTTGTGATTTACAAACAGTTCAGCTTAGACTGAAGCACACAAATGAAATGATAATAAATAAAAAGAACTAGCCCTCTCTTTGTTATAAGGGCAGGAAAATCAATCAGGCCTAGGTCAGCTGGCTCAGCTCATTATCTGTTTATCCCATTATTGCTAATTAATTTGCTCTGCAATCAGATACTCTTTCAGAAGCAGGAGAGTTATTTAGGGATAACAGCTGAATAAGGAACTGTGGCTCGTGTCTGGGTGGGATGAGCAGCTCTGGAGACCCAAGAGCTGGGCAGGAAGCACAGCCTTTGTGGAATCACAGAATCATGGAACGGTTTGGGTTGGAAGGGACCTTAAAGCTCATCTCATCCCAACCCCCTGCCATGGGCAGGGACACCTTCCACCATCCCAGGTTGCTCCAAGCCCCGTCCAACCTGACCTGAAAACCCTAGTCCTTCAACATTTCATTTTTTTTGTTTGCTCTCTAGCCCGGTCTGTCTTGGAAACAGAATAAAAGCCAATAAAAAAAAAGTCTGGAAAATGGAAAACATGGGAAAAAAATTGTGCCATTCCCTCACCCAATGCCTGTTCACATCTGCTTAACTTGTACATGCCTCACCCTTGTTGTGAGATAGAGATGAGTCCTGCAAGCTCATCATCACCATTGTCATATGAAAAAAAAAAATTCCAGGTGGGAAATGGCCCATGCTGTTTAAACTCTGGATATTGCTTTTGCTGTTCCACAGTGGAGACTGGCTTGAAAAACCAAATTTGGAGCCTGGGGCGGGGGGTGGGGTTGGTGTCTTTGTCAGTTCCCCCTCAAGAAATCAAAGCAAGTTTGATGGGAGGAGAAGCGTTGAACATGTGGAAATTAAAACTCAAGCTACAAAAAAAAAAAAATTGATGAAGTTTAAATTAGGAGCCTGTTTATTCATCACCATCTGTTTATAGTGCTGCAAGATAAGAAATAATTAATAGTTCCCTGCTTGGAAAAGTTCAAGTGAATTCTCACCTCCCAGTTGCATGAGCCCTGCTGGGGCAGATGAGGTGTCAGTGGGATTTGTGGGACAATCCTGGTATCAGCAGCTCTCCAGGTGCTGGAGAAGGCACCATGTGGCTGGTCCAGCTCAAGAGATCCAGAGAGTGCCCTAAGTAGGGTGGGGAAAAACTTTGGATGTGGCACTTGAGGGCCTGCATCAGTGGGGAACGTGGTGGGGCTGGGCTGGTGGTTGGATTTGGTGACCTTAGGGGGTCTTTCCCCACCTCAAAGATTCTGTGATTCTGTCACTTCAGAGTTGTGTAGAGCTCTCAAAAGGCTTGTACAGTATTCATCAACCTCTTAAAAAATCCTGGGACAACAGGAATGGTATTAAATGACAGCTGTTGGTCTGCTAAATCAAACCTTTATCAACAAACTAAAAAAAAAAAAAAAAAAGTTTAGCTCAGTCTGAAATATGTTTGATTTTGACGGTATCTCTAAAGGCAAAAGCACCTGCTGGACTTTCTGCCATATTCTCCCTTTTTAAATTTTTAATTTATTTTTTTCCTACTACTCCAGCCTAGGTGATACAAAGGGCCTCTTAGTTCCATTCCAGCTCAGACAGCAGCACTGGGCAACTCCCAGACATGACATCAGTCCCCTCCACTCCCTGACAGGGTGGCCTCTCCTACAGCAGTAGAAAATTCAGCCATGGGGCATCAAGACCTTAAACCCCAGACTTTCATGCGGGATCAGTACCAAAGTCAAGCTCCCTTTTATTTAACAGGAATTTTTCTCCCAGTTCTTTGGCAATGGTCACGATACACAGTAGGACAGGTCCTTCCAAATGGTCTTCTGTGGGTTTGTTGTCTTCTTTTCTTCTGTTGTTAGAGCCAGGATTAAATGCTTGAGAGATGTTGTTTTGTGCTCGGATTCAGATGTTTATTAATTCTTTTCTATAGTACAGTCTCACAAGCAGTGAGTTCTAGCTAACAAAGTGGAAAATGGCTCTGTCTCTAACCCTTTCCAAGATCTTTTAAGCCAATTATGAGATAACACCTAAATTATTTTTACTTTTAACCCAAATCTCTGTGGCCTGAAATGCAGATTTTTTCACCCAATTACAATATACCCATGAAGAAGAAGGTGAAAGAATAAAAACTTGGCCTAGGCCCTAAATCCTCCATCTTGCTTTATATATATATATATATATATTACGATATTCTAAAATCTAAGTTTCCCACCCTGTGATATCACACACTTCTATTCAAACTCCACACCCACAATCCCAGTGCTGTCACTCAATTTTGGAAGCCTGTTCCATGGCCTCAGGTCAGTGCAGGGTTTGCTTGGGGGTCAGTGCCTGTCAGCACAGAAAGTCTGAAATTCTCAGTGCCCAGGGTTCCAAGAGTTTTCCTTCACCATTCCTTTACCTCTCTGGGACTCTTCCCGAACACCTTCATACTGCAGCTCTTACAGAGGTGGAACCCCCTCTCTGGAAACTCAAGGTAAAGAAATCTGCCTTGGGTTCTCCTCTGCCTTCAGAGGAGAACCTTTGCAGTCTCTGCTGTGGAAGTTGGCCCCTGAAACATGAGAGGGAGCGGTGATGTCACAGTGGTAAAGCCAGCCTGAGCCCTGAGAACCAGCCCCAGACTTTGGTGTTGGCTGCTTTGATCTGGCCTGATGCCGATGCTGTTCTTCCAGATCAGGATTTTCTTTCTGAGGAAACAGTAATCAGCAAAATTTTCCCTAAAAATGGTTCTTTTTCTGCCCGTCCTTGCTCCGTGACCCACTGCCCACTTCTCCAGTGAGCACTGCTCATTCCCAGCTGAGTTTTGGGGATGTCGTGTAGTGATGAACACGATGATGACGCTGGCCTCAATGGCTTTAAAATGTGTTTCCAGCCTTACTGAGCCCGTGTTTCCAACAGTGGTCCCTCGCTTGCTTTTCTGAGCCCGCCCACCCACCTGAAGTGCCAAACGCCCACCCAAAACCAGGATGAAATTCCAACACAGACCCACACAGCACCTCATCCATCCCCCCTGTGGAGCTAAGAGCTGATTTTTGCCTTGACCTCGCTGTTCCACAGACATTAGGACATTCCAACATCTGTTTTCTGCCTTAAAACACAGCAGGGGTGGAGGCTTTGCCTTGGTTTTGCCTGTTGCTGACTCCTGGCTGGAAGCTCTCTAACAAGCAGCAGGGTTTGTTTGACTGCAGAACAGCTGTCCCGGGGTTTTTTGGGATTAGCAGCCACTTAGTGGACATAAATTTGTGTTGGAAAAGGCATTTTAGTTTGGAGCATGTGTCTTATTTTTAAATGCCAGCAGAGGTTATGGTTCCTTTTTTATTTTAGCATGGAATAATAGATAAATGCACACAGCCTTAGCCGTGCCAAGGTTATAGAAATAAGGAGAAAGTGCCATTGCTGCAGGCCAATGGAAAATAAATTTAAAGTATTTTCAAAGCTCTGGATAGTGGCTAAGATTAAAGCCATTTATGCAGAGGTTTTGTTTCTGACAGCAGCCTGTGTTTGTCCCTCTCACATCCCATGAGATTTCTGGTTAAAAAAAAAAATCTCTCCTTCCTCATATTTTCTCTTGCGTTTTTCTGTTATTATTGACTGCATCAGAGCACTGTCGTGATGGTATCCACCCCCTTTACCTGGGATAAGCTCACTGGGGAATATTGCTTACACCATGAGTGGTGCTGGAAAAATCATTCCTAGAGGTTGAGCCACACGTCTTCGCTATGAATTTCTTTCTGGAGACGCCAATATGGGAAAAACATCTAGGAAGGTACCTGAATTCAAAGTCTGATTCTCTATAAATCCAGTTGTCTACAACTCCTGGAAGAGCAGAGGGATTTGAGTGAGGAAACCCTGGAATAATCCTTTAAGCAAGCTCTATGTCAGAACACTGGAGATCTTTAGAGGCTGATGAAGAGATAAGTCATGTTTTTGGCACCGCCCTGTGTAAACCTCCATCTGAAATCTTGGATCTTTTCTTTAAGTTAACATGTTCTGGAGTTAGGCAGAAGGGTTCAGCTCACAAATTTGATTTATGAAAAGGACTTTTTAAAGTGAAGTGTTAATTTAGTTTGTTGGTTAAAAAAGGCTGAAAGATTGCAAACTTTTATCAAAAAATGAAATTGTTTCCTCATAGATGTTGTGGATGGAAAATCTCATAGGATTTTCGTGCTTAAAAATCATCCTCCAGCAACAGTGACTGGTGATTTCTTTCATGCTGGTTAAAATGACTCAGTCTGGGGCCTTTAAGGTGAGGTTTCCTTCGGATGTCTTTGAGTCAAATTTTTGCAAACATTTAGGAAGAAAGTTATTTTTTAATATATTCCTGTTGAGTGCTTGGATAGTTTCTGCTTGCAGAACTGTAAAGCAGGTTTTATAGTTGTCACCCCGATTTTTTTAGCCTTCTCTTCTTTCACAGTTTTCATGGTTTGGGTTTTTTCTCACGCTCTGATCTGTAAACAATGGCAAATGTTTTCATAAATTCAAGGTAGGTTTCATTCCTGTTCTTAGAGATATGGACGGCTGATGGACAGTTGTCTTGACCAATGGGATGGGGAGAGGTGTCAACCTTCTCCCCCAGTCCCTGGCCTTTGTAGAAATACTATAAAATGGAGTCAGATCTTTTTAAATAAATAGTTAGTTCATGCCTTCTCACCAAAAGTGTGTGTGTGTGTGCATCTGTGTGACGAACAGCGTCATACAGTAATTTATTGTGTTCTTGTTATAGAATCATGGAGTTGTTAAGGTTGGAAAAGACCTCTAAGATTATGAAATCCAATTTGCACAGAGTGGGAAAAATGAAATCACAATCTCTGTCTTGCCACAGATACTGAGGCAAAGTCCAAAGCAAACTCTTTTCACTTATCCTGAATTTTGGGATCCTTCTTGCTTTCTGTGATTGCCCAAGTCCCTTTTGTGCTGGATTGGAGCTGCAAATCCCTCCGTGAGCGATGAGCTCGGGAGCGTCAGAGCACCAGCAGAGCTCATGGGTGGTGGGAAGGAAATGCCACCCTGGCAGGGGTCACATCCCCGGCAGGACTGTGGCTTTCCTTCAGCTGCGTGGATTCCCTGTCACATCCTGCCTGCGGTGCTGGAGTGAGAGCAGGCAGCACAACAGGCAGGAAATTCAAGAAAAGGCTGTGGAAAGCTGGAAGGGGAGCTCTGAGGGGATGGGGTTGCTGCAGAGCAGAGTGTCAGCGGTGATACAAATAAAAAAGGGGATGAGATGGAGCTGGGGGAAGGAGAGATGCCCAAAGGATGCTGGAGTGTGAGTGAAACTGGGGACGGGAGGGCACAGCAGTGACTTTTTCATTGAAGAGAGGGAGGATGCACGTAGCAAAACCTCAGAGCCAAGGTAAAACCCAGTCAAACCCAATCTGTCACAGAAAAACAGGGAAAAACCCTACTCTGCAAGCCCAGGGCAGGATGAGGTAGAATTAAACCCACCAAAGACACTAGGGAGAAATGATAGGGAGCTGTTTCCATGCTGGAAGCTGCTAAATAAGCTGGGACACTTCAGCTAGAAAAAGAGATGCCTGAGGAGGGATATTAAAGAGGATTTTATGGGTTTTCTCTCCAGGGAAAGGGATATTGTGGTTAGGCTGTGAATATTTTTGTCTTTGTAAAAGAATGGAGCAATTCCTAGTGAAACCAGCAATAAGCAGGTTCAAAGTGAATTCAGAAAAGGATATGGTCTTTCTGCCAGTGGACAGTAAAACCCTGCAATGCCTTGGCACGGGAGGTTGCGAATTCTAAAGATTTTCCTGGGTTCAGAATCAAAATCCAATTGCATTTAATTTACAAGATTTACGGGAGGACAATAATCTATCTATGGTATTTTTTTATTATTTCACACAATATTTAAAAAGAAAATTATCCCTCATTTGGGAGGTCTCTGCTCCCTGGAGCCTGTAGCAGCAGTGGTGGTCCAAGGCTGATGGTGGGTTTTCCTGCACTGAGATTGAATTCCAGCTGCCTGGGTGGTGCTGAGTTATGGATTGGTGAAGGCACCATCCTTTAGAGTCTGTTTCCTTCAGTCGGGCAAGAGATCAGCGCTCAGCCGGGGCAGAGAGATTGATGCAGGGATAATTGGTTGTAATGAGATGTTTGTAACGAGGCAAGCCACGGGTGAGCACCAAGGCTGGGCTTGTCAGGGGGACAATAAATGTCACCCCACGGCTGTTTACAGCCCTGAGAGCTTGGAAACTGCCTGCTGGTATGAAATTGGAGTGGAAATGAGATTTTATTGCAGCACACCAGGCTGTGATGGTGCCCTGGGGTAGCTCAGCCTGGCTTAACTGAGCTGTGCCTTTGCCTTGCTGTTATCCCTGTGGTTGCTGAGAGCTCCTGAGGTACCCCAGGCACCGAATGGGCATCTCTGCATCTGAACGGGGATTCCAAGAGCAAAATGTGTGGGAATGTCTTTCAGAAGAGACCTGGAGTAGCACCTCATCCATTAGGGAGAATTTGGTGTGGGGGTTTGGGGGGTGGTGTTCGAACAAAGGCTGGACTTGATGTCCTTGGAGGTCTTTTCCAACCTTAATGATTCCATGATTCAGTGAAAGACTGATGTGCTGGAAGGGTTTTTCCCTGAACTGGGAGTTCACCGGGCTTCAGAGCGTGCCTGGCACCAGCCTGCTGCCATTCATTGCTTTCCTCAGCCAAACCAAGTCCCATCTCAGGGCTGTGCCAAAGCTCTGGAATTCATGTTTATTCATGAGGGAAAGTCATTCTCTGCTGCTTCCTAGATAAGCTTTGGCCACAATTTGCTGTAAAGTGCAGATATCACTTCAGTAAATGGGTTTTTATGCTCCAGTCTGCCGGTTCTGCAAACCAGAGTGCCTCGTGAGAATTGACCTGTTTTCTGCTTATTAACCTTTCAAAGGGAGAGGAAATGAGAGCTCTGGTCCCCTTTTAGCAGAGACAGTGGGAAAGGTGTGCTGGGGGCTCCTCATGCCCTGCAGCCAGCACCGTGTCACTGGTCTTCGGCTGCTTCTGAGCCAGAACCTCTTAGAGGAGGGCTCTGAGTGAGGCTGATGCAGCCCTTGCCTTGCCTGGGGGGTATTTGGCTTGCAGAGAGGAAGGCTGAGCTGCTGGATGGAGGGATCTGAGCTCCAGCATCTTCAGAGGCATGAAGGATTTCTCCCTGCAGCCCTCCAGAAGATATTCAGCTCCAGAGAGCACTTCATGGTCTGAAAAGGAAGGGCAGGGAAAAGCTGAGGGTGTAGGAGTCACAGTTAAAATAATTAAAATGGAAAAAAAACCCCTCCTCTTGAAAAATAAAATATTTTACGTTTTAAAGTTTATTTTTATAATTACAAGTTTATTTTTATATTCTTAAAGACTGCACCTGAGGTGCCCAGAGAGGTGGTAAGTGCTGCTGACTTGGAAAAGCCACAAATTTATTTTTATTCATCTCCTCCAGATTCGCCTGGGATCCTTCCCAGGGCCAAGCACAGCCCTTGGCAGGGTGTATCCCGTGGCTTTTTTTGGGACAGGCACATGAGCAGAGCAGTTATTTTGATGGAAATGGAGAGTAGGTGTGTTTTTAACTCATTGGCACTTGCAGCACTGGGTGAGGATTGATAAATACCTTCGCATCCTCCCTGCAGACATTTGACTGCTAGGTAGAAGACAATATTTATAATTAATTAATGTGGAAGCACTTATCAATCCCCAAGCACGACGTGATCAGGCCAGACTTGTCATCTCTGCTGCATCCAAGTGATGCCATGGGGAAGAGAGGGATTTCCTTCTTTCAAGGCGCAGTGCAGCTGTTTCCACCCTCGGATAGCTTTTTGCCTGCTAACCCCCCCAATCCCAGCAGTTTTCCAGGATAAAGACTGTCAGTTTGGGAGGAAGAAAAGCATTTTCTGGAAGGCTCCTTGATAAATGAAGCTGTGAATATTTTTGTCTTTGTAAAAGAATGGAGCAATTCCTAGTGAAACCAGCAATAAGCAGGTTCCAACTGAATTCAGCAAAGGATATAATTTTTCTGTCAGTGGACACTTAAACCCTGCAATGCCTTGGCAAAGGAGGTTGTGAATTCTAAAGATTTTCCTGGGTTCAGAATCAAAATCCAATTGCATTTAATTTACGAGATTTATGGGAGAAAAAGATTCAATCTATGGTATTTTTTTATTATTTCACACAATATTTAAAAAGAAAATTATCCCTCATTTGGGAGGTCTCTGCTCCCTGGAGTCTGTGGTGGCAGTGGTGGTCCAAGGCTGATAGTGGGCTGATGGTTGTTTTTTTTTCCTGCCAACACCTTGATTCCTGCAGTTTTCCAGAAAAAAGTCTATCAGTTTGGGAGGAGGAAATGCATTTTCTGGAAGGCTCCTTGATAAAGGTTGTCTGTGTGCTGGGTCAGATGAAAGGGCGCAAAGTTTTACCTGAAGCTGTGATGGGATGCTTACAGCATTGGACTTTGCATGTAAAGCATTTTGCAGGTATCAATCTTCAGCTGTTCCAATTCTTGAAACTCCAGTTATTCTCTTCTACTCCCTAGAAATTATTGTTTTTCCTGAACTTCATATAATTAGCACAGGAAAGACCTGTTAGAACAGACCCAGAGAAGCTGTGGCTGCCCCATCCCTGGAAGTGTCCAAAGCCAGGCTGGACGGGGCTTGGAGCAGCCTGGGATAGTGGCAGGGATTTGTAATGAGATAATCTTTAGGGTCCATTCCAACCCAAACCATTCCAAGATTTGCTGATCCTGTGGTGACAGGCACTGCCAGCCAGAGTTCAGGTTTCCATTGCCTCCTTTATTTATTGCAGAAATATTTTCAGCATGTCCGGGGCAGCAGTGAGGAAGATTGGTGTTGTAAGAGCTAATGGGCAGGTACAAGGTGTGTTTACACAAGCAATAATTTGTAAAAATACACCTTATGTGTCTCACAAGGCCAGTTTCACTTCCTTTTGATCAGAAAAAAAAAAGGCTTTTGATACCAAAGCGAGCACCTAAAAGCTCTCTTCAGACATCACAGGTGGTGCTGAAAAATGTCAACAGAGGAAAAGATACTGATCACCAAAACTCTCAGAGTGCATAATTCAGAGCATTTAAAAAGCCATCTGATGCTATCAGATGGCTTTTATTTTGTATTATAACCTATCATGAGGTAACGGCTGCACCCTAATTTACTGCAGTTGGCAGAGGAAAAGATTGTAGAATGTGAAATACTCCGTCATGGAATTATTTTCCATGGAATCTTTAATATCCTGACAGTTTTGGAGGTGCTGGCTGTTTGATGGGAGATAAGTGTGAGGCTGTGAGAACTGAGCTGGGCACCCAACATAAGGACCTGAAACCTGACTTTTAATGCTCTCTGCAGGAGAGCTGCGTGAAGGAGATACCATCAGTTATTCCATTTTTCAGGCTCCAATAAACTCAGCTCAGGGCTTCGTTTGAAACGTTCAGTTTGTTCAGGAAAGAAGGGTCGGGGGGGGAACCCCGTGAAATTACTTTGAAAGCGAGCTAAGGGTTCTTTTTCAGCTTCAAAGCATTTCTGTGTGCTCCCTGTTGATCTGAGCTGGATCTGCACAGGCTGGTGATGACACCAGCCCTTTCCTTAGCTCAAGGAGTAAAAGATGATTTAAAGGAGGAATTTCAGAGCCGGGTGTAACTGCCAGCAAGTGCAGCCTGACGGGGTTTTCATAGCTCCCTTTGCTGGCATGTGAGAAGTATTTCCTCAACATCTCCTCGCCACTTTGTTCTTCACATCCCATCTCATGTGGGGCTGCTGACCTCAACAGCGCATGAGCCACACTTGGGGGAGCGTCTCCATCTGATGGGGCATGACAAACAACTGAGAGCAGAGGTGCTGGGGAAAGGGAGCTCTGCTGCCAGCCCATCCATCCCACCCAGGCAGCAACTGAAGTGCCTGGCTGTTGGAAATATAAAGCAGGGGGGGAAATGTCAAAATTCTGCTAAGAACTCTAAAATGGTAACGTGTCAACGTAAAAATGTGTTTGGTTCCTTTTTTTTTTTTTTTAATTCAGATCTGCCAACTCCTTTTGGCTTCAGCACTGATGTTACGTGATCCAACAATGCGGCATGCATGGGGTATTATTAATGCCTTTTGAGAAATAAAAGGGCAAAATCAGAACATTAGAAATCTGTGGAAAGGACACGGCATTTTTTTTCTTTCCACGAAAGCTTTTATTCTACCCAGAAAATCTTCAGCGATGCCTCATTTTGACAAAACCCTGTGTTTCCTCCCTGTGTTGCTTATTCCTTCATTCCTAGCTTGGATAGCTCAGGATGTGCCACCTTCCCTCACTGTTCCATAGGGATCACCTCCTGGCCACAGCACCAGCCCTGCTCAGCCTCCAGCAGGGTTTTGTGCCTTTTCCCTTTTAAAGAAGAAATCTGCTTCTGATGAAGGGACTTTGGTCCTTGATCCCTTGATTGTCATCCTCGTCCCCTTCCTGCTGTGAGAGCTGCACAATCATTGCAATGGGAAGAAAAAGATGATGGCATTTGGGGGAAACAGAGAAGGAAGGGGACGATGTCTCACAGGTTCAGATCAGCTGTTTCAATGCAACAGGGAGTGCTAAGGGCAAGGAAGACAGATATTTAAATAGGAATTTCTGCCTTTTTAATCTAGGAGAAGACACTGTTCTTGTATCAAGGCTGATTTGCTGCTTTTTTTTTTGTTGTGGTTTTTTTNTTTTTTTTTTTTTTTTTTTTTCTTTTTTTTTTTTTTTTCTTCTTCCCCTAATATGCTGTACTTTCCATCCTGATTTCTGGAAAATAATGATGCTGAGTTTTAGGGACTGGGGGAGCTAAAATCTGCGTGTTTAAGGAGATATTTCGGTGGGGTTTCATTCCAAAAGGTGCCTGTGCCAGGGTGAGGGGATCTACACGTCACCCCGATTTTTTCAGCCTTCTTATGTCCCACGGTTTCATAGTTCTTAGGTTGTTTCTCACACACAGGTGTTATAAATAGAAGCAATGTTGTCCTTAATTCTAGGTAGTTTACATTCTTTGTCTTAGAGATATGGACAGTTGTCTTCACCAATGGGATGAGGAGAGGTTTCAACCTTCTCCCCCAGTCCCTGGCCTTTGTAGAAATACTATAAAATTGGAGTCAGATCTTTTAATAAACAGTTCATGCCTTCTCACCGAAGTGTGTGTGTGTGTGTCTGTGTGTTGAACAACAACGTACACACCTTTGCAGAGCTGCTCTGCAGCACCCAGCGCTCCTGAGTGCTTCATTCACCATCTGCTTTTCTCTCTTCCCCAGGCTGCAGGAGGCAGTGGGACAACATCACATGCTGGCCTGAAGCAGAGGTGGGAGAAGTCGTGGTACGGCCGTGCCCCAAGTACTTCAGGTTCCTGACGTCCTTCCTGGGTAAGCAAATCCCAAAACAGCTCCAAGACTTCACTCCCAGCGGGGTCTCTCATCATTCCACGGGGGGAACATCTCAATAAAGAGCGAGAAATCTGCTCTTAGCCTGAGCTAAGGGAGGTTTCCAAGCCATACATGAATTGCCAAACATCAAAACATCCTCCCTGCACTTCCAGCACCACTACTGCGGATCACAGAGGTGCAAAAATGGCTCCTGGTGAAAGCCAATAACGTGGATGTTGTGCAGTGAAAACTGAACCAACCTGTGGAACACTTGTGTTTGTTGCGCAAAATGAGCAGTGGAGCACAATCATTAATTAAGTCTCTGACAGAAAATAAACAAGCTGGAACTGTACGTAATAAAGATGGGGGGGTTTGGGTTTTTTTTTTCTGCTGGAATGACAAACCTGGCCACGGGCCAAGGAATTAACCTGACAAATAATGAGCACGGGGAGGTTAATGGAGGAGGTAGTTTAACTCACTGTTCAGGGTGTTCTGAGAAGCTTTAGTTTAAAACTCAGGTCTCAAGGGGCCATGCAGCAACAGGGCTGATTGTGTCTCCTGGTAGTTATAGTTATTTTTCATTATTTTTGTTATAGAAGCCCTGCAGGCCTTTACAGAGAATTAAATTCTTTTGCAGTGGAGATCCTGCATTGAGCTGACCCTCCATTTTTAAAGCCTTGTAGTGCAAACACACAGGATAAAATAGGAATGGGGATAAGGACACAAATTCATCCCTGTTCAACAGCCCTGGGCACTGCACTCATTAACCAGCACATGCTGATTACATGACTTGCCCAAGGCCACACCAAAATTCTTTGCAGGCACAGAAGGGGAATTCAAAACCCCTGGAGTCCTACCCCAGGGCTGACTTCCTAATTTCCAAAACTCCCTGGTAGCTCATCACTCCTGTGTCAACACCCAGGGAGAGGAGGCAGAAGCTGCTGTGATGTCATGCCTTGCAGGACAAGACCCCTGTGCATTGCATCAGCCACGTGCAATGATTTCCTGCTGTTCCTGCTCTGTGCCCTCCCCTGAGCACAGCATTCCCTCACAGCATTCACATTCTATACCAGCAGAGTTCGTGAAACACAAAGAAAAATCCCTTAAAAACGCTTTCTAGGACATCATCCCACCAGAGCTGAGCGATGAGGAAAATATTGTGTAAATGTGATTATATATAGAGATCAAGCACTGGAACAGGCTGCCCAGGGAAGTGGTGGATTCATTACCCAGGGAAGAGTTCAAAAACAGGAACAAGGTTTAGTCTGGACCTGGCAGTGTTGGGTTAATGGTTGGACCTGATGTTCTCAGAGGTTTTTTTAAACCTCAGTGACTCTAAGATTCCATTTTATGTATATATATATCTCTATATTTCCTTTTAAATCATTGTGACTGTGTTGGACTTAAGCTGAGGAAAGTGGGATATCCTTGATTTTGTGGCAGAATGGGTTTATGAGACCCAATAAATTTGCCTGTTCAGGTGCAACTGCTGTTCTCTGAGATGTCCCAGGACATCCTGGTCTCCAAGTTCCCCTGCAGAAAGGTGCAGATCTCTCATAGTTTCTGTGTCATTGGATCTGTCAGGTGCTTCAGAGTATCTCAAAAAACCTTAGGCTGGGTGAGGGCTCTGTTCCCAAGGAACAAGGGAGAGGACAAGAGGAAATGGCCCCAGGCTGTGCCAGGGGAGGCTCAGGTCGGACATCAGGATGATTTTTTTTCATGGAAAGGGTGGTCAGGCATTAGAAGGGGCTGGGTCCAGGGAGGTTTGGAGTCCCCATCCCTGGGGGTGTCCAAGGAAGGGCTGGAGGTGGCACTCAGTGCTCCGGGCTGGGGACAAGGTGGGGATCAGTCACAGTTGGAACTGGTGACCTTGGAGGTCTTTCCCAACCTGAGTGATTTGTGACTCTGTGCAGTGAATGATTCTTATTCTGGGAGAAACCCAGAATTCCCTCAGAGCACTCAGGGCATCACCTGGGCTCTCTGTGCCCTCATCTCAGCGTGCCCAGCCAAGACAGAGCCTCAGACGTGACCCCTCCCTGCACACCCCCGTGGCCAGTTGTGCTCTTCTGGGAGCCATGACCTCAGCAAATGTCACCCAGCCTTGCAGCTGGCAAGGTCAGGAGCCTTCTGGGGCAATTTCACCTTGCTTTGGAGGAGTTTAACGTGGTTCTCTGCTTCTGGCTGTCACCCAGGGATTCCAGTCACTGGAAAACTGGCTGGTTTGAAGGAGGGTATGGAGTGATAGAAAAAGGGGGAATGGTTTTAAACTGACAAAGGGCTGGGTTGGATTAGATTTTAGGAAGGAATTCTTCCCTGTGAGGGTGGGCAGGCCNAATCCATTCTATGATTTTATGATTGGTTTGGTCAGTGATTCATCTCGACTTGAATTAGCCATTTACAGTGACCAGAGGCTCACTAACAGCATGAAAATTCCTGTTTGGTAAAGCACGGGGTGAGTTTCTTTGGAGAAAGAGGAGTCAGGACTCTTAATTTCTGCTGTTTGTGAAGCAGGGGTGTCTGTACAGGACTGGTGTCCAGGACCCCATTAATGTCCACAGAAATCTGGTCAGCACTGGCTAAAGACGCTGGGGAGGTACCTGAACAGCTCTGGAGGGGCCGTGGGCTCTATTGATGAAGTTTCTGTTGACTGGAGTAGGAATGCACATACTGAGCTCACAGAGAGGCACCCGCAGCACAGACACTGTGGGCTCCACTCAGGTTTTTAGTCATAAACATCTGGTATCATTTGATAAATGCTGGAAGATCTAAAATCCACAAGGATTCCTCAGCTGGTGTTAAGATACCTGCGTTCAGGATTTTCAACCTGAAGTGGCATTTGTATCAAATTTCCAACCTAAAACGGCATTTGTATGAACTGATTTTAGAGTTTTCCATAAGTCAACCTATCTCTGAGCTGGTTTTACAGTCAGAGGTGAGGAGCAGACTCCTTAGAGGTACACTTCAGCTGTTTTTTTTAGATTCCCACTCCAGGATGAGTTTAATACCATCCAAAAACCACATATTTCTCTCCATTTGCAATCAAAATATTGATTGGAGTGGCTCTGGCAGATGGGAATGTCTCCCAACAGGACTGAATTCCGCCTCAGCAGAGCACCAACAGAACAAATGATGCCATTTCCCAAGCAGAAGCAGCAGCTTTGATTCTCTCTGAGTCAGACACTCTGTACAACCATTAACAAACAGGGAAAGCAGTGATGGCCTTAAATAAAGGGAGGGGAAGATTGCCTCCTGGTTTATAGGATTTGTTGCAAAATTAATGCCATTAAAGGTTGTGAAGCAGCTCTTCCTTTGTAGCAGTGGGTGTCACTGAGCAGCTCTCAAGGAGCTCAATCATCTGGGTAATGTTTGTGTCGTACTCTTTGATCCCTTTTGCAGGAACGCGAAAGCTTTTATCAAGTTGTAAGCCAGATAAAACCTTTTAAATGTATTTATAGCAGGAAAAGAGTGCAATACTAGGAAACAAAGAGTCAATGTGATTTTCCTGCCTCATGGAAAATAAGCTCCCCCAAATGACTAATATCCCATCTCATGGCTAATAAAGGATAAAATATCTTGTGGCATTTTAAAAACTTAAACTGTCCTGATGTCATTTGACATTAATTTTTTATGGCATTCACAGATCCAGAAAATTTTCATTATTTCATGACGTTCGTCAGTGCCATGTGAGGGAGATGGATGAAAATATTTTTGGCACCTTTCATTATTAAAGTGCATTGCTTTCCACCCCTTGACCAGAGCGTTCCAGCTCTCTTTCCATGCATGGAGGATGACATTTCTGATAGAGATTTATGTCTCATGGTTTCTCCAAAAGCAAATTGTCCACTATGCACAAGTTAAATTAACCCTGGCAGTTTTTAAGCTTCAGCTCTGAGATTAATTGACCTAAGGGGGTGGGGATGGGCACAACACAAGCTCTGGATCCCACTCAGGGAGGTGAGATCCATCTGAGTTTGGCTTGCTAAACTCCTTTTTTCCTCGGGTGATCTAAATTTATTTCCCCCCTCCCTTCCCCTCCTTCGTAAACACTTTTTATTCTGCATTGTTTCTGAAACTGGAACAAAAATTGAATAAAATGAGAATAGGGATGAGCAGAGAGCAGCAGATAAGAAGAAGACATCACAGTTTCTCTGAAGAACCCCCAAATGAACCATACCCATTATTTATTTGCTACAATGGTCATTAAAATACCCAAGAAGTTGAGTGTGTTTTTTGTGGAGTTCTCTTCACTGAGAGCTCGAGCTGCTCATGTGCTCTGCTGTCCGCATGTGCCTTCCTATCAAAAAGGCAAAATTACCTGGAGAAAAGGAGGCCCGGAGAGGGCATCACCATCCCTGTAAGTGTCCAAAAACGTGTGGGTGTGGCGCCTGGGGACATGGTTTGATGGTGGCCTTGGCAGTGTGGGGTTAATGACTGGGCTCGATGACCTTGGAGGGCTTTTCCAACCCAAACCATTCTGTGATTCCGTGATTTATTTGCACCTGAGGTATCACAACACTTGTGCCCCGCTCCTCTGAAGGACTGGAGCTACACCTCCACCTCTCCCCAAAAATGTACATCCTCTTCTCGTGAATGTTTCCTGGAATCCTATAATTGCAGTGTCAAAAGATCTAGTGAGAATTTTGTCCTAAAATTTGACATCTCTGTTTTTAGGATAAGAAAAATGGTTTGCAAAAGGTGCCTAATCAAGGGGAACATTGGTATTGTTAAGAAAGGGGAAATTATCTGTATTTATTAAGGGGCAGGATCTTTACTCTTAGAAGTGAAATGTGCAGGAAGGGGGAAAGAAAATAAGGGAAAATTGAGTTTGGCCACAAAAACGGGGTGCAGGAAGTTTCAGGGCACTGGACATGTGGCAGTAATATCTGCAGGCCAAGTGATGTGAAAAACAACAAAGGAAGAAAATTGAGTCAGTCTTGTTTGATGTGCTGACCCAATGCCACAAGTTCTACTATGACACGAAGTTATGAAATACAAAAATATAGAATAACATTAAACACTGGGCAGAAATTGCACTGAAAGAATGACCTTGTGAGACCAAAACCGAGGCAGAGAAAGCAAATTGGGAAATTATCCTGTCACGACTTTCCCCACAAGTTTTCCCAGGCCTAAGCACTTCAGCATCCAGCTAAGTGCAAGCAGCCTGCAAGTTTCAAGGGTTTCCCAGGAACAGTGGGGCAGATCAATAATAAAAATGAAAGCAGAGATGTGCCAGTGGGCTCAGCAGGGTCTTAGGAATGGTAAATAATAGAAGTGTCACTGCTTTAATATTTTCTGCTTGAAAAAATCGATTTATGTCCATGCAATATGATGCTAGAGAAGCAGGACTGATTGCTGGGCGGAGCACACCTTCCCCTCTGCTTTAGAAGTTGTTAAGAGAAAAGGGCAGGGAAAGCAAGAGGGGGGCAGAACTCAGCAGCCCTGAGACATGATTGACCTCAGATCTTTTTGTCCTAATTCAAACTCACATTAAAAGCCAATAAGAAGTTTTTTTCCAAGATCAAAGAGGTAAAACTTCACCTGTAACATGAACTTTCAGACATGTCTCAGAGTTTGAGTTTGTGTTTGAAACAGATGAGCGGCAGGGAGAAATTAAGTAAGAGAAAAAATTCAAATGAGCATGGCACAGACAACAGCTCCGTGCATTTATTCCGTTCATCTGTTCAGTGTTTCACTCCTACCCAGATCAAACACCTCTGATAAAGAAAATGTTCTGGTTTTATCTCTGCTCCACAGACTCCTCCCTCCTCTTCTGCTGTGTCATGAATAAATCATGTCAAATGGAAGGAAATTCCTCTTGGTGATACAAGGGGGTCTCGTGAGAGGTTCCCTGCCCATGGCAGAGGGGTTGGAACTGGACTTTGGGGTCCCTTCCAACCCAAATCATTCTATGATGATTTTATGATTCTAAATTCTGAGACGAGTTTTGCTCGTGCAGTCTCCATCCTTGAAGGATCCTGGGAATATCCAAAAGGCATCTAGTCATGCTTCTGTTTCAGGAGACCACACCTGAGCAGGGGTTTTGGGCCAGGTGACCTCCAGAAGCCCCTCCCGACCTCAGCCATTCTGAAAGCAGGGCACTGAGCTCTTACCAGGCATTATGAGGTTATTATCAAAATAAATGAATTGTGGCTTCTTCAATTTTTTTTTTAATGGAAAACCTCACCTCATTGCCTTTAAGAACAGATGCAGCAGTTCAACAGTGGTAACATTGATCAAATTAAATACAAACCCCACAGAAAAAAACCCAGATTAATTCATGGCTTTAACTAATACCATGAGAATGAGGGGACTCTGTTCTCACCAGGGACTTGCCTCTTCTTTTTCCACAACACGGAGGAGAGCTTGGAGCACAAACCTGCTGGCACTGGGACGTTCCCCGTCTCTCAATGAATCTTCTCCACTCTGCATTGCTAATTATATGTAGTTATAAACCCCTGGTCTCTTTTCTCATTAAATCTCCAGGAGTACTGTTTGAAAATTTTAGCTCCAGTCTGACAGGAAATGGGAAAATTTGGGAAATCTGGTGAACCTTGAAAGACTGGAGATAAATTCCAAGTGCAGAAACTTTGTGTTTTCTGATACTGCATTTTTCAATGTACTCAAGATTTCAATGTGATACAGATTTTCAATCTACTCCACTGGTGCTCATTTTAGGGAGAATTTGTGTTACACAAATTAGTGAGAAAGAGCTCTGGAAAATAGCAAACACCATTTCTGGTGCTTTGAAAAAATTGCCTTTCCATTGACAAATAATTCAACTTTATTACCAAAGTCTGGAAAAACCGAGAGCCAGGGAGACCACAAGAACTGTCTCATTTTCATCAGGGATCTGTGGCAGAGCTGGGATTTGACCTTGGAACATAAAAATCTCTGTAATACGTCAGTCTAACCTGAGCCTGTAAACCTCAGTGGAAGGCTAAGCTTGAGGGGCACTTTCCCAAACTTTACGCTCATTTTCAGTATAGAAAGTGCTATTTTAAATAGCAGTAATTAGAAATGTTATGTGGTCTGAGCAGAGACATCATCCTTTACTTGAGCCAAATTGTGGTGTGATAAAATGTTTGTTTTCTAACCTTGTACTTTTTGTACCTCTCAGACGTCAGGTGAACATGAGAGGTTTTAGGAAGGTGTCTTGTATCATACCATGTGTGTGAATTTCCACATCTAAAAGTGACATGAGCAGCGAAGGGTGGTAAAAAATTTTCTCCGGGAAGTGAGTTTCCCTAAAATCAGAGTAATTTTTATTACTATTTTTTTTAATCCCACTGATGCTCTGTCGTTGTTTGTCCCTCTACCTTGTTTTCCACTTCTGCTAAAGCATTGGGACAATTTTTCAAAGTATTGAGAGTGGTGAGAATTTTTAAATAGTCATAAAATTGTGAGGAAGTGCAATTAAAAAGAAGAAATAGGAGAAAATTAAGCTGAAGGAAGCACACCTGAGCTCCCTGAGAAAAAGAAACAAACAATTAAAACCACCATGAAATCTTAAGAGAGGAGGAGTTTTGAGCAGGAAATGGGAAGCTATGAAGTTCAGATAATGGGATCCATTGTAATGAAGAAGAAATAATAGAAATTACATAACACCTCAAAAGAACTGGGAGTACTGAACAGTCGCGTCCTTGATTTGTTTGCACAAGATCCTTTATGGTCCCGATATGAACCCTGGCGGAAAGAACTGCGAGCAGTGGCCGTGCAGGGAAAGCCTGGGAACAGCAGCCCACGGAGCTGGGCTGAACTTGCTTCTTCGGGAGCAGCTGTGAAAATGAACAGAGGCACCTTCGAGAGCCCTCCTGGGTTCAGATCTGTTGCAAAGACAGATTAAAGGGGCAAGTTTCAGCGTGGAAATCCACCTGTCACAGGGGCTCGAGAAGTGACTTCGGGCAGGGGATTGTCTGCTGCTGATTTCAGTGCAGAGCAGGCCCGTGGCTGGGAGGATGTTCAGATGTGTCAGAAACCGCTGGAGGTGATACTCGAACGTTTCTGTGGCTCACAGCCGCATAACTGATTTGCTCGCATTCCCAGGAGTTTCCTTACTCTTGCCTGCAAGGAGCTCTCTTGTTGGAAATGTTGGCGAAGCTCTTTGAGCTTCACTGGTGCCATCTTTGACCTTGAGAAGCAAGGTTTGACTGCTGCTTGCTCATTCTGGTGTACGGACCAGTTTTCCAGTTCTGTGTGNGTGTTGATGGTCAGAGAAGGTGCTGGGGGAAGTTACAATATGCTGTTGGGTGTATTTCTGCTTTGTTGTTTATTGACAAACCCATATCGGCCTTTTTTGCCTACAAACCTCTCGGGGTAAGGCTTATCCTGAGCGCTGGTCTCTCCTCCTTTGGCTGGATTAAGCCAGTGTTCGAGGGAACAGGGGGGACAGGAAGCAGAGATGTTTTACAAAGTGAGAAGTTTCCTGTCCAGCTGAGACGGGAAGCAAGAGATGTTTTATAAAGTGAGAAGCGCTTTGCACTTGAGATCCTGGATGGATCAGGCAGTTCTGAGTACCAAAGAGCCATGTGAACGTCAGTTTTGACAGTTTGGCAGAAGGAGCAAGATGTTCTTGTGTTAATTAAAGCTCTTTTTAGCTGGTCAGAAGCCCCAGGCACTCAGCGAGCTTGGCAGTCCAGAAAATCTTCCTACCCTGGAGTATACAAGTTAAAACAGGCAACACAGGTTGTGGGGTTTTTTCCTGTGTGGATTTTCTCCCTTCACAGCCAAATTTTGAGGTATTTTGTTCACAAACAAGAGTACAGTACGTTTCCCAGGAACCACATTTCATCAGGGCTCAATTGTAGGCAAAATGTGGGTGAGGAGGACTGGATTTAGTTCCCAGACCCCCAGCCTTATCTGCATCGTGTAAAATGAGCACTTTATCTATCCCTGTCCTGGCTTCTCACAGGCAGAGTGAGAGGCATAAATACTTCACTGCTCTGTTTAGATAAAAATTTTCCAGGAACAAAGTCAATGTGACAATGAAACATTCAAACAATACTGGAGCAGTGCCAGCAGCCAGAGGTCTTGGGTACAAGTGGCAGTATGGTGCCACTAGAAGAGATGTTTTGTGCGCACCTCTGTTATTAAAATGTACTTTTTAACTGAAGTCTGGACTTTGAAACACAATGGATGCCTCCTATTTGTGAGTTCTGTGTAATATGAAAAATTTATAACAGGGAAAAAGGATGAGAGTTTTACTCTAAGTGTTACAAGAGCTGTGCTTTGGCATTTATACCACAAAAGGCAGAAGTTGTTCTAACAGTGAGCTGAAGGGCTCTTTTTAAATCATGTTTTTTTTCTTTTCTTCCAGGGAACGTGACCAGGAATTGTACAAGACTGGGCTGGTCGGATGTGTACCCTGCACCCTACGCCGTGGCTTGTGGATACGATTCCAACAGCACTCCAGGGGAAGAGGTTTGTAAACCTGGATGGGGGCGCATCAAGATTTAACAGGGATCAGTATCAGAATTTTATGATCTTCCCATGCCCAATTTTTCCCATTCCCCCTCAGATTCCTCAAGAGGAAAGGATCCTCTTGAGGATCCTTGGAAGCAGAGTTCAAGTGTTTGGTCAAGGAAATGATCTTCCCTTTGATGTCATAGACTCACGGAGTTATGGAATGGCTTGGGATGGAGGGGAACTTAAGGATCATCCCATTCCATCCCTGCAGTGGGCAGGAACACCTTCCACTAGACCAGGCTGTTCCAAACCTGGCCTTGAACACTTCCAGGGATGGGACATCCAAAATTTCAAGCACGTCAGGACCTGAGAAGATCAGACCATTGTCTGTGTGATGCCCACTCATAACTTCGGGGCTTTTATTTGCCACAGCACACTTTGAGACAAGCCCTCCACATTTATATTTATGCTTAAGTAGTTATGGTGACTCCAGTCTTTCTGCAGCAACGTAAGCATCAAAAGCTCAAAATTATATTTTGCTGCTCTGCAGATTTCAACCAGCTAAATGTCTAGAGCAATGTAGGGAACACACATTTTCATGAAATTTTACTAAATTCTGATAGGAAATCCAAAAGTTCTCTGGGATATTGCTTGTGTATAAATTAGCAATCGCTGACCTAGGTATGATTAGCTTTACAGAGTATTGTCATTCCACAGGAAGGAGTTTGTTACTGGTTTCCTGCATGCTGAGACATGAAGGGTAAAGTCTACAGAGGATGACAAATGTTAGAAGCAAGATTCACCTCACCTAACTCAAAGTTCAGCATCTAATCTAAACTAATCACCTGTAGCAGTCCCATAGTCAACAAGAAAAAGCTGATGCCAGAAAAGTTATATTTGACTGCAATCATAAGTTACAGTATTTATATTTTTATATAATAATTATATTTTATATAATATTTTATATTATATATAATATTTTTATATAATGTATTTACATTCAACTTCTGCCCATGCTTTTTTTGTTGTTGTTGTTGTTGAAGACATACCTCAGTGTTAGTGAATGTTGGATACAGGAATCTCAATAATTAATTGTTATGTGTTTCCAGTATTTAAAAGGGGCTTACAAAAAGGCTGGAGTTGCCAGAGTGCTGCGTTACCAGGAGAACCTCTATTGTGTTCTTTTAATTCTTTCTTAATTATTTTCCCTTGATTTCCACAGTTTTTTCCTGCTGTTAAAGTACAGTTTGTGTGAAAGGTGGCTGAGGGGGGTGAACATGCAGTAGCAGCTTGTGAGTAAGAATAGATTTTTGTTTTGTTGTTGTTGAACCGGTGGTGAGTTTGGGGAGTGAGAAGTAAAGGGAGTAGGAAAAAACCAGCAGGCTGTACAGGACATGAGGTCCAGGAAAGACTGATAAGCTTCCAGGAGTAAAACACTTCATGAACTTTGGATCTCAGGCCAGAAACAACCAGAAAAAATATGAAAAAATAAATAAGGGCAGTGTGTAAGGTTTCTGCTGTGAATTCTGGTAGTCCCTGAAGTAGCAGATGATGTAGGCACCAAAGTGTTGCTCTTGGTCCATGCAGGGATGATGAGCCCTTCTCCAAGCTGACCTTTAAAAGTGGTGCGTTAGCAAAGGGGAGTGGTGTTGTTATCCTGCTCCTCTGTCGGATGTGGTGCTCTTCTCCCTTGTGTGCTTCCATCTGCTCAGAGGGACTGTGACTGCTCAGGGTCTCTGTGGGTTCTGCTTGAAGATGCTGAAATAAAGAGATGCCTCCAGAGGTCAGTTCAGCCCACATTTCTCTCCAAAGAAATTTCATTTAGTCTCGAGTGAACCCCGATGGCTTTGGGCTGGATGACATGAACCCCAAAACATTTGGCTCCTGAAAGACTTTATATCAGTATTTCTCTTCTTTTTCTTTCAAAATATGTTTCCCATTGTCAACCAAGGGACAAATGTTGAAATAGAAACGGAATAGAAACCAAGGAAAATAAATCTCAGTTAATCTCAATTTAGCACCTACCTCAAATAATTGTTATTATCACACTCCTGTGAAATTAAGCAGAAGCTTTTAGAAGTCAAAGAGACAATGATTAAGTTGCCTGATTTCATTCTGTAAATCAGTGAGGCATCCTGGCATGTATTGCCTTCACTTATCTACATCCCTTTCTTTTCTAATAAGAATATTTTATAATCTGGACCCTGAGTGAAATTTCAATTCCATTTATGATCTTGGGTCAAATTCTCTGCTCTGATATCTCTAAAATATGAACCAATTGTCATTGGCAAGTGCAGTGAGGAGTGAGAAGTCATTATGTGCTGTTTCCAGAGCAGAGATGACCCCACACCCTGCATTAAAGCTGAATGCAGAACCATCTCTCTCTGCACCAGAAGGATTAGTCACCTCATAAAATATGAGGGGAGAAAGCAGGGAATTGCTTGTTGAATAACACCAGGAACTTTCTGTGCATAGCTTGCTCCTGGGAATAACTTAGGAAGCAGGAGGCCTATTTTTCTCTGGAGTGTGGGACAACCTCTTCCTCCTACAGTGCCCTACCACGAGCTCCTTCCTTCTGCCGGCCAAGGCTTTCCTGCAACAGTTCTGCTCTGGTGGCAGCAAAAATAGAGATAATAGAGAAAGATGAAATCAACTTGGGGGAGTTTGACTGCTTTAATTAGAAAAGTCAGAGCTGCCTTTGGGATCCCAAACTCCAGGAAGGCTGGAAAGAAGACTTTATCTTGGGGGTGCTGGTGGATGAGAGGCTGGATATGTGCTGATCATGTGCACCTCTAGCCCAGAAATCCAGCTGTATCCTGGGCTGATCCCACAGCCTGGGCAGCAGGGAAAGAGGGGATTCTGCCCCTCTGCTCTCCCTTCACGTGAGGCCCCACCTGCAGAGCTTTATCTGGGCAAGACCAGGCAAATAAATCATCCTGAAACTCTTGAATTATCAATTCAGAGTGACCCAAAGCTCTCAGTGGTGTGGCTGTAAGGACATGGTGCTTTAACCACCTCTGAGGTCTGTGGTTGAAGATATGGCCAGCGTTATCTCTGAAAACTCTCCTGTTTCAACACCCCTCCAAGCTCGCTTGTGCAAATGCTAAAGGATTGAAACTCATCCCAGCCTCACTGGTTCTGTAAAGTGCCAAATACTTGTCAAAGCCTGTGAAAATAGCACTTAAAAATGTCAACTCTCAATGTTATGGAAGAGTGTTTCTCCAAACAAGGTTGGGTTTAGATCTTCTGTCCAACCTGTTCTTTGTGGTTTTGGTTGTTCGGGTTTTTTATAGAAGATGGTGACAAGGAGGGCAGAGGAGTGTCAATCGAGAGCTGGAAAAAAATAAAATTTTGCATAAACTGAGTTAGATTCTCATAAAAAAAAACTTAGATTATTTTTTAATTGATAAATGTCTAAATAATTTTACCTCTAGATTTTTTCTTCTTTATATTTTTTTTAAGCTGAAAATCAAAATCTATTGATTTAGAGTGTTGCTAGAGAGCTTCGGAGAGCTTTTTTTTCCATTTAATTTAGACTAGGATTCCCTGCTGGATCCAAGCGCTGCAGTGCCCCGTGCTCAGAGATTCCCTCTGTGTGCAGAGAGAAAAACCATGAACCGCTTTCCAACTTAGCATATATTTCTGAGTTAACCATGAGAACGTTTTAAGTTTTTACTTGCCTAAACACAGTGTAAATCCCACAAAAGTCAACCAATTTTCCAGACAGCCCTGCCCCCAGACCTCCTTAATTAAATCAGCCTCACCGCGCTCACCACGTCAGACCCAGTGCTGTGCACTCTTTAGCTGAGCATTGGTCACTCCTGTTCCAGGAGGTTTTAGGCTGCAGCTGTCTCTGCAGGTGTCAAATCAGCCTCCTTCCAGCAGGAACCTTCCCCTTGTGTAACTTTACCCTGGGTTTGGAGAGGTCCAAGCCCTGCTGCAACCAGACGCGTTCTCCACACACACACCAGCGGTGTTTGAGTCACACGCGCTGCTGGATGGGATTTTAAAGGGTGAAGGAGCCAGAGGTGCCTCAAAAGGATGGAGAAGGACAATTTCCTTGTCCCAGCAGAGTGATGCTGTGCTTAGGAGTGCATTTTGTGCCTCTCTGAAAGCTCTGTTTTCTTTCTTTCACACCAGCAAACGGCGTTCTATGGAACGGTCAAGACCGGCTACACCATCGGGCACACGTTATCCCTCATCACCCTCACGGCTGCCATGATCATTCTCTGTCTCTTCAGGTAAGACCACGAGCAGAAAAAGGCACAGGGAAGGTGTCTTAGTTTGGAAAGACAGGTGTCTGCCGGGGAAAAGCCAGAGCATCCCTTGGACTGGAGAATGAAAACCCCCTCCCTCCGAATTATTATAATTTTGAAATTAAGGGAGCTTTCAGGCAAAGGTACGGGGATAGGAATGACAGTTCTTTACTAGGAATAATAAAAATGCAGCAGTACAAAAAAGCAAACAAACAAACAAAAAAAAAGAAAAACACTGACAGAGTCAGAACACGACCTGACACCCTGTTGGTCAGCATGTTGGGAGCAATCCTTAAAATTCCTCCTGCAGTGACAGATGTGGCTCTGTTGGAGCAATGATCCTGTACAAGGGTGCAGTTTTCCTCTGAAGGTCCAGTGGTGCTGAGATGGGTCTGTTTTATTTCTGGGAACCAAGTGCAAACAGGCTGTGCTGGTGTTCTGACTCTCAGGTTTTATCCAGGTGGGAATGCTTGGCTCCTCCCCATGGGTGGAGCCTCTCCCAATGGATGATGTAATGTTATCAGTGAGCCTGGATGGCCCATGGACAGCAGAGATCCCCTGGAGGGAGGATGGGTCCTGGAAGGGATAAAGAACACTGCCCCACCTGGTTTTAACAGCTGCCCATGAACAGAAAGACAACCCCCCCTCCTCCCCCCAGGAGTTATGAGATAAAGAAAAAAAACACCTCTTCAACCAGTTTCAACAGATGGGAATAGAATACATTTTGTATTTGCAATCCAGGACAGAAGGGGATGACTCAAAGGCTGGTAATTTACAGGCTGTAGAGGCTATGAGTGTCACAGGGAGATGCCCAAGATTTCTGTCAATCAGCGTTGGATTGGGGAGGAAGGCTTCTCTATCTTTCAGTGTCACGGTGTTTTGGTATGTGGTTTGTGACCTCTGTGTGAGAGCTGCAACCTAAATACAGTTATTCAGGTGGATTCATCTCACCAAAGGCAGATTGTTCTCTGATGGATCTCTGCTGGGGAGTCACAGTCCATAGAGTCCTAGAATGCTGTGTATGGATACCATGGAATTTCTACCTAAAGTGGATTTCAAAATGGTATTCAAAATTGAATCCAAAAACATCCAGGGTCACAAAATCCCAGAACGGTTTGTGTTGGAAGGGACCTTAATGATCGTCTCATTCCATCCCCTGCCACGGGCAGGGACACCTTCCACTATCCCAGGTTGCTTCAAGCTCCATCCAGCCTGGCCTTGGACACTTCTAGGGATGGAACATCCACAGTTTTTCTGGGCAAACTGTTTCCTCCCGACGCTTCCTGCTGCCACTCTATGGCAAGGCAGAGACACCCAGGGCCATTTAAACCTGCTGGTGTCCCTGAGATATGCACAAATGTGGAAGAAATGGTGCAGGTCCTTCAAGAGACCCAGGGCATCACGGATGGGTGGGCAGATGTGTGCAGCTCAAGTGGCATTACAATCCCAGATCGCAGCAAATGGGTTAATTCTTGCTCTCTATTGTTCGTAATAGACTCAGGCATCTAAATTTGGGTGCCTCTGATGAAAAAGTCTGCACATATGTAATCTCCTATTATAAATCCACTTATGTAAAGGGGGACCAGCAAAAAGCAGACCTGTATGAGATGGAAGAACCCTTTGGATGAGGTTCCATCTCCTCATGTAAGACAGAGCGCATTTTCTTAGGGTATCTCTCACACCAAGGCTGGCCTCACCCTTCAGGAGCTTTGCACTTCTCCCACGTGGTCTCTCCACTCCTCTTACAATGGAGGAGTCAGTCAGACATGTGGGAAATAGGAAAAGCAGAAAGCTTTCTTAGCAGTGCAGATGTGGGACTAAAGTTAAAAGGACACGAGAATAAGGACACAGAACAATAAGACTGTGTTTCTGTGCTGTGTACAGTTAGACCTTAGCAAGTAGAAAAATACGTTAAGCAAGATCATAGAAAATTTTAATAATGAGGTCCTGTGCTTTGTTTATAGAAGACTACTAGAAGTTTCTGAGTAATAAGAAAAATGAAACAACCACCTATTGTTAGATATAAGGTATACATGTAATTTTAATGATTGGTTTATGCAGATGTCTATAAGCCCTTAACAGTTTGCTATTGGTTGGAAAACTTTTAAAAGGCCTCATAACACAGAGAATTTCAGCTGCTGTTGGCAAGATGTGAGCTGTTGCCATCTTTCAGTTGTCCCACCCTGTCCTGAGGCTGATGTTACAATAAAAGCTGGAGGAACGTCTCCCAGCAGTCCCGTCCCGTTATTCAGAAACATTAATATCCAACACAGACACATGCAAATTACCTCCACAAGCTACAGGGTGCCAGCCAGGCTGGTGAAACCATTGAGGATTCTGTTTTTCCTTTGTGGGAAACAGCTCAGCTTGGCGTGCCTTGGCCTGCAGGCACAGAGGATTCAGCTCAGCCCCATTATCTTGTCATCATCGGAGATGAGGAGCACAACCTCTGCCAGTGCACAGGTTAAGAGGTGGTAATTTGATTGTGTGGCTGAGTGAGGTCTGGTGTGGTTCTGGTGTCTGTACAAAGCACCCATTCCCAGATTATTAGGTCTTTCACTTTAGCTGATAAAGTCTCTCTTGGCGAAGAAAAAAAAAAAAAAACTACTCAGCATTCGTCATCAAAATATTAGCAGGCAAGGGATAGAAGAACTCCGGTGTAGTTCTCAGTATCATTAACAAGCAGTAGTTTTTAAGTGAAAATACAGTCCATATTGCTCCAGAAAGCCTGTAATATGTGTTAATTCTGGCAACAGATGGTAAGAATTTATTTGTCTGCTTGAAGACACGTTTCACTTTGAAAAGAATTATTGTAGCAGAAACATTCTGTAGAAAATAGCCTTTTATCATGAGCACAGTCTGCTTAATCAAAAACATTTCTTTTCCCATGGAGAGCAGTGGGATGGACCCGTTTTCTGTCATCCTGTATTTTTTCCTGCTTTTCTGAGGATTGAAAAAACAGCAGTACTGCTGCAGATACGTGGATTGCCACGTTCTGTGGAGTTAAAGAGGCATAAGTGAATTTGTGGTGATGTTCATTAGACCAGAGCCGGTCTCAGGGTTTCTAATGTTTAATTGGGACTCTGTGTATTGGCAGAAGAAATGTACAAATATAAAAAAATGCTTTTGAGAAGACTCACTATTCAGAAATGTTTCATTTCTTCCCAACAGAAAACTACACTGTACTCGAAACTACATTCACATGCACCTCTTCATGTCCTTCATCATGAGAGCCATCGCAGTCTTCGTAAAGGATGTCATCCTGTTCGAAAGTGGGGAATCTGAGCACTGCTTCGTGAGCTCTGTAAGTCGCCCTGCACTCAAAATTTCCACCTCATTTTCCTGTCCCTCTTAAGCAATGCACCAAAAATTACCTCGCAAAAGCATGTGAGGCAGTACTTCGGGAACATTTCAAATCCTTTTCTCATTTGAAAGGAAAAAATAATCCATGATTGCTGCCATTTGACTTATATGGAGAAGGAATAAATTGATTATCAGAGTCCAAAATGTATATATTTATATTTTATATCTGGTCCTTTCTGAAGTTGGACTTGATGGTCTTGGAGGGCTAAACCCACAAGTGAGGTTGTACAGGATTTGGGGGCTCATGTCAGCCCTGTGTCCATCTCCCAGCCACATGGTAATTTTTTGGATACCCTGGTCAAAGGAAGTTTGGGTTTGGGGATTCAATAAAACCTTTTCCTTCAGAGAGGATGGGAGTCAGATCCAAATTCACATAACTAATTTTAGTCCTCTGTGGGGTAAGCACCTACACGTGAGCCACGTGTGTAAAGTGCATCCATAGATAGCGGGCTCTAATTCTTCTGTTCCAGTAGTCTGGAATGCTGTTCAATCCTTTGGGAGAAGGCACCTGCATGTGGGTGATTCTCTGGGCCCCAGTGACCAGATCCCTGCAGGACTTCAGGCAGGAAATCTATGTGCAGACAGCATCACCCATTTTTCATCTGAATCAGTATCCCACGCTTGCTGTCTGCAACTGTGAGATTTCCCTACTGGGAAGACAAATAAGGGGAATAAAGGAGCTGGGTTATTTTTTTGCCTTTCAAACTCAGTGTTATCAGCTGGCTCAAACATTAAGGAGGGAGAAGGGCTGTTTATCTAAAGGCCACACTGACGTAAGAGGACACCAGTCATGAATAAATTCAGGCAGGAAATTGAAATCACCAAAATGAAGAGATGCGATTAGAAGTTATCCAGGGGGAAAAAAAAAGCAACCAACAAAACACACAAACAAAGAAACAAACAAACAAAAACACAATCCCAAAAAAACAAAACACAGGAACCCTCCATAGTAAATTCAGAGCATTAGATGAGCTGTTTGCTGATAATAGCAGGGGACTGGGCACAGCACTCCAGCAGATCCCTTCTGGACCTGCTTTTTATGTCATACAACACCGGAAAAAAAGATTCTCTTTTCCATCCACCCAGTTTTTCCCTGGCTTGCTGGCTTTCCTGTATCCTTACCCTGAGTCCTCTCCCTGCTGTTATAATGCCATTTCTGCTTGAGCATCTCTCAGCTGAAACCCAGAGCAGCCTCCTCTCAGCTTTTCCCAAGAACTGTGTGCAGCATGATTCGCCCCCTTTGGAATGTCCCTGTGTGGTTCTTCCTCTCTGTGATTCACTAGGATCTGTATTCTTGGAATGGGATTTTCTTGTGAAGGTCCATGAATGGGTAGAAAGACACGGAAACTGGAATAAATTGCCACAGATTAATTCCCAATGCCAATTGGCAGAGGAGCCAAGATAGGACAGGCCATGGAGTGTGAACCAACCTCTCATCCCTGGGGGAGTTTGCACGGGATTTTGCTGGATCAGGGCTGAGGCACAGTTGCAGAGAGCTGAGTGAGAGGTGTTTGCTTCTCATCCATCCAGAAACATTTCTGGGTGTAAATGCAGAATTTTCCTGCAGGATCCAGAATACCTGCGCTTTCAGGAAGCCCCATGGCTACAACATTTTTGTGTTTCTACCCATCAGAAGATTATTGAGTTAATTGCCAGCTCAGGGTGAACAGCTGGATGATACATAACAGTTATAAAATTATGTGGGACAAATCTGTCTCCACCACATTGGGCTGAGCATACCCCTTGCAAAATCTGCACCAGTCTTGAACCAGCATTTTGGACAACTTTTTAGGTCCCAGTATAAAAATACTGACACAAAATGCCTCTCCTAAAGTTCATCTGATAGGAAAAAAAAGTTGTAAGATCCATTGCGTTCCTTTGGGGTTGGTTGGGTCAGGTTAGGTTGGCTTGAGTTAAGTTTGTGCTTTGAACTTGCAGGATAAAGCTTGACTTGGGAGACCTGGTGCTAATTGTTATACTCAGGATTTTATACACAATTCACTGAGGGCCGCGTGGTCGTGGCCTTGAGCTCGTTCAGTCTGGGGAGAGATTTGAACCAACAATTTTCTGAATGCTACTCTGGTTTAGAACAGGGCAAACCCAAAGCAATAGAATTGTTTCATTAGGAGAGAAACTGCACTCAGTTCCTTCAGGCAATGAAAGGGTAGACACCCCCCTTCCAGAACAGATTTAGGGCTAGAAAATCCTAGTGAATAGAAACCTCTCCCAGCATTTCTCAGGAAGGCACCAAAGTTCTCAATTTGATATTACCTGCTGCAGTAAGAAGACTTTAAGTCATGTTTTGTGCTCCAGCCACACAAAAATACATTAAGCTCTCCACCAACAAATGTTTCAGTGCTTCAATCAGTCAGGAACTCCAACACAGGAAGATGCATATGCAATTTAAAAACCCTTTTTAATAGGCTTTACTGCATTTTTACTTCATTTTACCTAGTTTGGGACACTTGAGGTGTGGTGTTAACTCTCCACCATTTTAAATTAGAAGAGTTTTGGATTGCCAGTGAGTTTAACATGAACAAACACCCTGAAAAATTAATTTATTGGGCATTTCTGTGGGCCAGAGTGCCTGAGAATGTGGCTGTAAGCATCTCAGGGCCAGTGCAGCCAAAATATATGTGATGATTATCACTGAGTCATGGTGTGAGCCAGCACGGGGTGATGTTTGCAGAGTGATGCGTGGCACCCATAGCCTCCTTGAGTTCCTTGGTCCTGCTTTATGGATTTACTCACTCCTGGGGGAAAGAAAAGTCTTGCTGCTTGGGTGAAAAAATCAACCTGTTTTCATTGGGCAGAAACGCTGAGCTGACAAGCAGGGCTTGTTTCTGTGACTAAATGGGGCAGGTTTAAGTGATCTTTAAACCCAGAAGCTGCACAAGGCCCCTTGTCCCACAGCAAGGCAACTCAGCAACAGTGGCTTTGAAATCATCCCTCACTCCTCCTCCTCTTCCCTGGTGTCCAAATTTCTTTCTAGGCACAGCGTGGGGCATTTGGCTCATGGAGGATCCTTAGGCTGACCTCTTCCAAAAGTAGATTTTTGTGGGATTTTCCAGTAAGAAACAAAACGTCACAAAACCCTTGAATTTTCTAGAGGGGTACAAACAGCAGAGGGGTGTGATACACAGGCACAACCTTTTGCTCAAGGTACCATGAGGAGAACAAACCCACTTCCCCCCTCTCCCTCATAAAGTATTCATATAGCTTTTTAATTGTAATTATAGGCAACTGAATCATCCTATTGGCTCAAATGGATTAAAAGCAGGCAGCTGTGTTTGTCAGCTGGGGCTTCAAGCACTTGGATGTGGAGATGATCAGGCTCAGAGGGCTCTGTGGAGCCACCCACTCAGACTTCTTCAAGAACTCTTGGTTTTGACTCATTCAGGTTATGTTCTGCCTCACTAATTGGCCATTTCTGATGGAAAACTCGCCTCTCGTGGCTTTGTTACCTCTGCAAATTGTTCACAGTGTGTGAAAAATTGCACCATTTTACAGTCTGGATTTGCCTTTTTTTTTCTGGTTTGTTGGGGTTTTTTTAGTGGTTTTTGTTTGTTTGTTTGTTTGTTGTTTTTTTTTTTCCTGTCAGACTCAAGAAGTTTTTGTTTTTCACACTGATTTCCTTAGGTTTAGTGCCCTTCCCTCTTGTCATTCCCACAGTTTGTCTTCCCCTTTCCTTCTCTCCCCTGGGGAACACCCTGTAAAAAACAACAGTCAAAACAACAAATGTGGTAGAAGGATTGAACTGAACACTTCAACTGTTGTTTTATTTAATTTTTTGTGGGTTTTAGGGATAGGTTTTGAGATCGTTTCATTACTGTCATATCTGAATGGCATTATAATGATGAGCACTTACATTTTCAGCCTTGCTGAAGACAAAGCCAACAGTTTGCTGTAAACAAAGATCAGGTTCTACAGGTTAAATTCAAGCTGACTTTTTTTCTGAGCTCTGCAAGTTTGCCCTTGCTGGAGATTCATCACATCATTTATCTTTTCCCTTTTGTATTATTCCAGTAAAACAAAAAATTCCAGCACAAAAATCATTCTTTGCAGAGGAGAGTGGGAGTTCAGCAGTTGAGAATTTGCATGCATATCTCATATTTTCAGAGTGAAAAATTGGTTGGTTTTTTATGTTCATTCCCTCAGGACAAACTGATAAGACCTACATGCCCCTAAATGAATTTTATTTATGGAAGTTGAAGACAGATGCATTTTCATTTCCAGCAGTGAGGCTACTCAGATCCACGTGGGGAGCACCAAGATAATGCAGGCTGATGGAGAAATGGAACAGCAGAAGGGGTTTTGTGCACTTGTGTTAAAGGAAAACAAACATTCGAGAGTCAGTTGTTTCCTTGGGTGATATCTGATGATCACTGCTACAATCTAAGGTTTACAGCAAAACAGAAGGGAAGGAAAAAAAAAGAACCAAACCAAACAAAAAACCCCAAACAAGCCCTAGAGAAAGGCCCTGTAAATCATGCAAAAAAACAGAAAGGGAGCAAAGGGAAGGAATGGAGGCATCCTGGAAATAACCCAGGACTGAGGGCAGAAGGTCAGACTCTGGCAGAGGTCTGGAGGAGGAATTTTCTTTACTTAAGTGACTCTATAATCCTGGGCACAGCAGTGCCACCGTCATGGGCTGGCACCTTAACAAGCTGCAGTTGCCAAAAAAGAGGGAAAATGGGAAAAATGTCAGGAAGGGCTTTATTAAAACCCTGATCAGCTTCTCTTTTTTGTTGCTGCCTTGTGGTTGACTTGGCTTATCACTGAAGATGTGCTCGTGAGTGGCCATTATTCTGTGATCGATGAGCACAAAACAGGCACAGTTAACCCATTTACCAAGATAATTCTATTTTTACATCTGAACTCAACTCTGAGTCATCTGACACCCAGGTTAGACCAGCCAGAGCTAATCAGCATCTCAAAAATACTCACAAGACGGCTCCCAAAAAATCAAACAAGAATTCCTAAGAGGCAAAATAGAAAGGCTGAGTCCTTCAAGACTGGCAATTACATAACCCCTGTTAAAATCAGCAAAGAGAAATTCTTAAATTGCCATGAGGATCACAGTCATGGGGCTTAAAGTTGCTTCTCATGTGAGGGAAAGCAGAGGTAAGAGTTTCTTCCTGAGTCCAACAGGACAGTGTTGGATTTGGGAAGGCTGCGTGGGAAGTGGGCAAGGCATGAAGGGCAGCCATGTGCACCACATTTTTCATCAGTGTAAACTGGAGCAACTCCACTTATTTTAATACAAAATTTACTAGGGCAACTCCATTAGTTTCAATACAAATTTTGCTGGTGCAGCTCCATTAGTTTCAGTACAAATTTTACTGGTGCAGCTACATTTGTTTCAATACAAAATTCACTGGTGCAACTCAAATTATTTTAATCAGTGCAGGATCTGCCCCTGCCATGCTTTGCATGTGAAATAGAGGCTGTCTCATCTAACTTCCTTGTAAATCCTCACCTCACCCCTGGAAGAGTCCCAGGCCAGGCTGGATGGGGTTTGGAGCACCCTGGGATAGTGGAGGGTGCCCCTGCCCAGGACAGGGGGTGACACTGGTTGATCTTTAAGGTCCCTTCCAACCCAAACCATTCTGGGATTTTGTTTCTATAAATAAATGCCTTGCCCATTTTCAACTGGCTCTGAGGAAGTGAAAGTACAGAGAAAAGCACAGTTTATCTCTCGGGACCTTGGATTTCACCTGACTTTGGATTGAGCTCTTTCTGCAGAAATAATTCTCTAATGAGGGATGAATTTCTCCATCCATGTTCATTAGTGGCCCAACCTTGTTGCAGGTGGAAGAGGCACAGGAAAGAAATAGAGCTTGATCCAAAAGCTTTCCTCCTGATGTCCCCATTGGTGCACAGTTTTGATGGGAGCAGGAAAGCCTTACCTGGCTGAGGCAGGGGCTGTGTGCCTGGGTCAGGCTTATCCATCTGGGAATGGCATTGCTGCTTTATGAAGTGGCAGCAAATCCACGAGCCCAGACACAAATCCAGGCTATAATGGCTTCATAAATTGCCCAATGACAGCTGACATGGGGCAAGTATTCCAGGGCATGCTCTTAGGGCAATGATGTGTGCATGAAAATGTAATGGATTGTGACCTGAAGGAAAGCAGGTTAAGAGAAATTGAATTAATTAGCCACTGCCAAGGCTTTAGAGTGCACTTGCATAACGTTTCTGGGGCACCGTGGGTGCAGAGCAGGCAGTTAACAGGGAAAATGTGGGTTTGGGACCTCTTCTCCTTGTGTCTGAGACAGGCAGTGACCATGAATCCAGTTAAATTGATCTGTCTGTACTCTTAATAATATATTTTTATACTTAGGCTTGAAGCCTCTGGAGGATTCATCATCAAGACATAAGATTACTATTCCCATGAAGGTCTTTTATTTTTCGTAAGTCCTGATAGATCATAAATAGCTTGAACAGAGACTTTCAGAGTGGAGTCTATGTACTTCCATCATGAGCCACTTTGCTTCTGTCAAGATGGCCTTTTAAGAATTTCTTGAGTCACACTTCTTCATTCATAGATATTGTTCTTAACAGCCTGAATTTCTGTGCATCTTCCAGGAAAACCTGCAGAGCCACCCACTAGTGCAGCAATTTATTGTTTGAAATTCTCTGCTTGTCACTCCCAGTGATAGGGAGGGAGAGAGGGAAGGAGTCAAAGGCACCCAGTGGATTTAGGAGGAGTTTTCTCCTTTGAGTATTTGAAGACAATTCACTTTCATTCTCGAACATAAACTTTCTGGGGTTTTTTTTNCAGCTCAGCAAATTGGTTTGACCCAAGAGCTCATTTTGGGAGGAACAGAGTCCACCCACTAGGGAACCATTCTATTTCTGCCCACAATTTCCATTGCCACCATCCCAAATTTCTACAAATTCAGCCTCCAGCACCAAAATTGAAGTCATCAGGGGCTTTGCCCTTAGCTTCTGTCAGGTGAAAAGCTGCTGTAGACAACAAAAACCCCTACTTGAGAGGACAAGAAGGACACTGAGGGGCTGG
>WBMY01005712.1:46159-70225 GCA_013397315.1 Donacobius atricapilla
TTATATTGTATGTATATTGTTATATATAAAACTATAAATAATATATGTATTATTAACGAGGTGTCATCTCGTTATTGGATAATTAGTGTTTAGAAGACCATGGAAAGGGTTAGAGACAGAGCCATTTTCTACCTCGCTGGCTGGAACTCACAGTTTGTGAGGCTGTACTGTAGATAAGAATTAATAAACACCTGAGCCTGAACACGAGAAAACTGCGCCTCCCATGCTTTAATCCCAGCTCTAGCAGATGAAAAGAAGACAAGAAACCCACAGTTCACCACTGTTTATTTCTTCTCTTCCAGGTGGGCTGCAAGGCCATGATGGTTTTCTTCCAGTACTGTGTCATGGCCAACTTCTTCTGGCTGCTGGTGGAGGGGTTGTACCTTCACACCCTGCTGGTCATCTCCTTCTTCTCGGAGAGGAAGTACTTCTGGTGGTACATCCTGATCGGCTGGGGTATGCATCCGTCCTGGTTTAGGGCAGATTTGGGAGGAAACCTCCAAATGGGGTCCCTCTGGGAAGCAAACACAAACAGCCCCTTCCCCAACTGTTACGGGGGAAAAAAATCTCCTTAGAAGAAAGTGGAAAAGAATATTTATTTTACAAACAAAGTGTCTGCAAGAGTAAAAAATTAATAATATAGAAAAATAAAACCTCTTGTTCTGAAGAGAGATGGCAAAATTGAGAAAGTCCTTGCTGTGGATTAGCTCGGCTTTCCCAGTCTTTTGCCAGTCTCTCAAGTGCTGGAAAATGCTGAGGCCCAGGCCCCAGTGGGGCACAGGGGTGAGATCCGGGTGCTTTTTCTGTGTTTTCAGTCCAGGACAGGTTTAAACAGTCCTGAGAAAAAGAAAAAAAACAGTCCAGGGAGCTTCTCTGCCTCAGCTAGCTAAAAACTNGAGGAAACCTCCAAATGGGGTCCCTCTGGGAAGCAAACACAAACAGCCCCTTCCCCAACTGTTACGGGGGAAAAAAATCTCCTTAGAAGAAAGTGGAAAAGAATATTTATTTTACAAACAAAGTGTCTGCAAGAGTAAAAAATTAATAATATAGAAAAATAAAACCTCTTGTTCTGAAGAGAGATGGCAAAATTGAGAAAGTCCTTGCTGTGGATTAGCTCGGCTTTCCCAGTCTTTTGCCAGTCTCTCAAGTGCTGGAAAATGCTGAGGCCCAGGCCCCAGTGGGGCACAGGGGTGAGATCCGGGTGCTTTTTCTGTGTTTTCAGTCCAGGACAGGTTTAAACAGTCCTGAGAAAAAGAAAAAAAACAGTCCAGGGAGCTTCTCTGCCTCAGCTAGCTAAAAACTAACTAAAAGCAAAGAATCTCTGTCCCGCTGTCTGTCCGTGCTGCAGACAGCACAGTCCAGGAGCAGGATGCAGAGGAGTGAGTGCTGCTTCTGAAAACAAACTCCACACTTCTTCTTTCCCCCCTTTGCTCTCAGAACCAGTCTGAAAGGTACAGAACGCGATATCCAACCTGAACAGAACAGACAACGGGGGATACAAGCGTCAAAAAGTNCTTTGATCCTGACTGGGATCCCGAGTTTGATATCATGCATTGAAAATTGTGAAGGTGGATCCCAGTAAAGCAGAACTCCTGGACTGAGCCGGACACTGAATTCAGGCCAGGCAGCTGCCCTGAGAGCCCATCACCAGTGTGCTGGTGCTGATAACACTCTGCTCACTGCATTGGTGATTTCTTCAGCCTTAATGCAAATCCAGTCTCAAACACATCAAATAAAATTAAATTAAAATCATATAATAAAAACAAAATAAAAGATAAAAGGTAAAAGATAATAAAATAAAAGTAAAATAAAATAAAATAAAATAAATGGTAAGGAAGAGAGAATTAAGCTCAAAGTAACTCACAACTGAATTGCTGACTTATGCAAATTAATCCTACCAGATCAACTCCTTTTATTTCTCCAAAAAGGAGACAGAGATCTTTTTTCCCCTTTCATGCCATTTAGTTGAAGATTTATATTTAAGTAAGCAAATAACTTTCTACTGCCTGCTGTCAATAGCTGAAACTGAGAAATAATATGAGCAGGGAAGAATCTTGAGAAGAAAAGGTAAAATGAAATTGTGCCATGTCCAGGGACGCTCCTGGGCTCAGGATTTGATCAATTATCCATGCAGCAACTTCCATGGAAAGTGACAGGAGGTCACACTTTGCTTCACACTGGAAAGGAGAGATGATTCTCCGTGCTCTGAGCAGAAGGAGGGATGATGGGAGAAGGTCTTGTTTCAGTTACTCGGGTCAGACCTTCTTTAAACTCACCCTGTGCTCCAGATATTCTTTATTTCGGCACCGGAGAGCTGGCAGGTTTGAAAGAAAAATGCTCAGAGGTAACGGTTTAAATCAAAGGAAATTTCTTGCACTCCTAATGTGTCCTGAGGTTGCTTGGGTAGAGAAGGGCAATTCCAGAACATGGCAAGTGCTTGAGGGAACTTCTGGCCTTTCAGTCATCCATCATTTGCAAGAGCATCAGGGATGGATCTGGAATGGGTTACACATTAATTAATAATTTGGATGCACTAATTACAGTTTTAACCGATCTCAGTATGATTGCATTTGGAAATTACTGGTAATAAAGTGCACAGAGTCTGTGAGTAACACAGGGCAAAGAGACGTGTCCTCCCTGGAATGTTTCCAACCTAAACCCAGTCAAAGACAAGAGAGAGAAAAGAGCCAGCACAAGGAGGGGAACAAGACCACCCTAATCTGGGAGATCACGGAGTGAGGAGCAGAGGCAGCTTCACCTGGCCAGCTACAGACAGCTGTGTGTGAACTTGGCACTCGAGGCTCCCTTACAGGGCAAAAGAGTCCAGGGATATTTCATATTTATTGTTCTAAATAAAACATTTAACATAGCTGGGTGACCTGTGAGTGAGAAACGTGTAATTCTGCCCTGTGATGCTAAAAGGAGCCTGTGGTGACCTCCTTAAATACAAATATCTACACTGTAGGTGTCTCAAGTGATCCCTGTTCCTTGAATATCACCACTGGAAGTTTTTTCTAGGCACTGCAGCAGAAATATCGACGTGCTGGGAGCAGTTCCAGAGAGCTGATCTTGCACGGCCACAGGGAGGGAAAGGCAACGTTGCCTGTTTGGCACGTGAGGGTTGAAAATGTGGAGTATTTTCCCACCCCTGAGGGAAAGAATCCCCTCAGTCACTCAGAAGAGATGGAGAGGGAGGCAGAACAGCCCTGAGAAACGAGGCATTTAAATAATCTGGTAATGAAATCAGGTAACCATTTGATTGTGATTTCTGACAGCAACACCATCTCCTCTCTCCTCAGGTGCCCCCTCCGTGTTCATCACTGCCTGGACTATTGTCAGGATTTACTTTTTCGATGTTGGGTAAGCCTGTGCTCTCAGTTATCTCTCCTTTATAAATCTGCTTTCCTTTACGGCCAAGGAAAGCCCTGCAGCCTCAGTAGCCCAAAACCCAGCAGCAGTGGCACCTCTCCCCTGCCACCAGGAACCAGGCAACACTCCAAAATCTCCCCAAAACTGATTTTAGGCCAATTGCTGACCCTCTTTGCTTCCCAGTGCCTTGGTCAGGATATTTGCAGGGAATCTAAGTGGACCTTGATGGTTGCATTTGGCCCCGTGCTCAGAGCAGAGCTTTGCTAAACACGCAGAAGAAAATTAATAAACACACCCAATTCTCTCCCACTGGAAAAGGCTGAAAAAAATATATTTTTCTCTCAAGCAGATTTTAGGATCTGTTCTTCATCCCTTCTAACCTAGCAGCAGCCTTTGATATTTTGTATAAGCAGCAGATAGAATGCAGCTAAGAGAATGAGGCAGGTAGCAGAGTTATCCAAGGATATGTGCAAGTAAAGAGGGCTTGATCCTGAAATCCTCATTCTTGCCTTTATTCAAGCAGTCAGACTGCAGTAATTGGAAAAGGTTTTGTAGGAAAACACCACAGAGAGATGCAGAATCAAGTGCTTATTCTGTCCTTAGTGTGCATTCCCTCACTTCTTGCATTTGCATCCTGGAGTTAAATCCATTCTTCCCCTCCAAATGTGTCCTGATTTGCCCTTTTTTCGGTACGAGAAGCAGCTCAGATTTCTCACTGCATTTTTGACTTTTAGTCACGCCAGCACATTTCCTGAGGGCTACTCACTTCCTTTATGGTTTCACTCTATCTGCATAAAACTGACCTTATTTACTCTGTTAATAAATAGCCTCTACAATGAGACAGAGACAGGAGGATTTAACCATTCTGGACACCAGTTTTTCTTGCTATATATTCCCATTCATATCCAACAATTCTTAATAAGAATACAGAATTCTTTGCATTTCTGGGGGCTTTAAAGCCCTACATTTTTGTGCTGAGTAAAACAAAGCATGAATTTACAGAATATATTAATGCCTAACACAGATTTTTTTCATTACCTGCAGAGAAAAATGACAGGAAATTTATCCAGATTAAATAAACCCTAATTAGGTAAGATTGGTTAAACAACACTAAGCCTTTATTTAAACATTCTAACTTCAGGTGAAAGTGACCTTCATTCAGAGTGTCTCAATTTATTTCAAAAATGAAGTGCACTAGACATAATTAGGGCCACTTTAATTCAAAATGGAAGGGCAGCATACACCTAACTGGAAGCATCTGCATGTGAGCAATTGGCTCCATCTCCCTGTAGAGTTAGGGCAGATTTAATCAGTGTAGTCTATGGAGTGCAATTTTATATCATCCTAAAGCTGATGTTTAAAATAGGTCTCAGGAACTGTGCCCTAGAAGTGCCTCTCCTCATCTCCTTCTGCCTTCACTGCCAACATTTGGAATTAGAGGAGCTGAATCTGGGTGAAATTGTCTACAGCGGGCTCCAGTAATTTATTCTTACATGAAAGCAGCCCAATTTCCATCCACGCTTTCCTAAAAATGCACCTTCTACCACCCGACTGTGCAGATAAATGTGTCCCAGGCAGTATCAGTCATTTCCACACCAGTCCTTTCCTCTCATTTCCTCGTTGGCTTTAAAATGCAGTCCCAGGTGAGCGGTGGTGTGTGCAGACAGCTCTGGCCTCGGGATGAAATAAATCCCACCCTGGACCCTGTGGGCTTTTCTAACTCAATCCATAGCTCAGGTACAACTGACTGGGTTTAGTGGGACCAGCCCCACCACTGGCTGTTATTTTTTTCAGAAGGACATGATGCTTTTTTGGGTTTGGGGGTTTGTTTGTTTGTTTGTTTTGTGGTGGGATTTTTTGGTTTTTTGGTTTTTTTCTGCTGGTGCCAATTGCTCTATGCTTATTATCAAACCTCCTCCATCCAGGATGGTGGAGAGCACTGGAGCCCTGATGAATCTTTTCATAGATTTTGATCGATTTTCATAGTTTCTATAGAATGTCCCTGCAGCAGAGCTCAGTATAGGAGAAATTAAGAAAATCACCATCCTACACCACATTCACCCTGCCTAACATCCTGCAGTCCATTCCATGGCCAAGGGGAAAATTTGGCATTACATCTGGGATATCTGGCACCTGCCAGTGCTCACAGCCACTGCCAAGCAAGTTTTGCCCATCCCCAGTCCATACACATGAGGTTTAATCCTCTTCACACAACCCAGCCTGGCAAAACTTAGCTTTTAGGGAAAGCTGAGAAGGTGACAGACCTGCTTGCTGTGCTTGATGTTTTAAGTCTGGCTTTGTTTCTTTTTAGGTGCTGGGAGGAAATAGTGGAATCCCCATTCTGGTGGATCATTAAAACTCCTATTTTGGTGTCTATTTTGGTAAAGTATCAGCACATTCTGCTGGCTGCAAAGCCATCTTTAGTCCTAACTGGGGAGGGGTGAAGGGGTGAAGTGTCCTGTAAATGCCCATGGAAAATGCACTGCCAGGTAAAATCCCACTGTACGCTGAACATTTGCTTTAAGATGAGGAAATTCCTCCTCCAAATAAACACCCTCACCTGCAGCACTGACCATGGGAGAGGTCTGAGTGACCAGGCCAACAGGGTGGAGCTCACTTGATGTAGTTTTGACCACCTCCATCTCCTTAGTGGAGTGGCCACGGGAGTGTGAGGCCGCAGGAGGTCAAGGAATGTGGTTGGACATCCAGGAAAGACTCATTTTGCCCAAGGAATCCGAGGATGCCTGAATTCCATCAGATGGCTCATGCTAAGAGTGGTTTTGTTTCTCTGAGCTGGCCAGGATCGCTTGTTCAGTTGTAGATGTCAGCACTACAAATTAACCTGAGATGAGTCTCACCGTGAATTTCCACTCAGACAAAAAGGGAGTAGATTAATTCCCTCAGGAATTTGCCTCCTGCATCCAGTATGGGGTTGCATTCCAGCCGCATAATTTTGGAGTAAGTTCTACAGGAGCCTGGCTAAGTTCCAGAAAAATCAACAGAAGTATTTCATTTTAATTCTCTGGATATGATCAATCTGGACCACAGAAACCAGGACACTTCTCAGGAACTCTGGGCCCTTCTGTCTTTGTTCAACACTGCTCTGTTGGGCATGGATCCAAAGCTTAAAAGCAAATAAATTGGAGTTAAACTTAGTTTTGAGTTTTCTTAAATTAAGTCAAGGATGTGGGAAGGGAAGCAAAAAAAAATTGCAACAAATCAAATCAAATCAAATCAAATCAAATCAAATCAATCTCTTTTAAACAGAAATCTTTCCTTAGACATTCTTCTTATTCCATGTACATTATGACCTTTACAAGAAGACTTATTTTTTTCTGTAGCATTTATCATTCAGGGATTCCATACTGAAGGTTTCAATAATGACATCTTGCTCTGTTTACCTCACTAGAAAGAAATACAATACTTAAATGACACATCTCCAAATATTTATATCATCCTGAAAAGCTATAAATAGTATTTTCCCTTTCCTGAGATAAGCTTTCAGTCAAAAAACACACCCTTTTATTCTCCTCAGATCAATGGGTCTGTATTTTCTTTTGGCCAATAAATCTTCTCCTCATTGCCAAACAGAACTTACCCAGCAGTTCCTGATTTTCCTTTAGCTGATATCCTATAAATCTGTCCTAAAGGAAAGGCATGATAGCCACTGGCTGATGAACAGCAGGTTTCTCCAGGGGGTAATGCAGCATTTCTTCCAAATCCGTGGGAATACAGCTGATATCTCGGTGTAAGCAAGAAATACATATACAAGATCTGTAAGATCTTTAAGGTACATGAGATATATCTTGTGTACAAGGCGTTGAGCACTGGGAACACACTGATTACCTTTGATTATACTCTAGGGATAAAAAAATAATGTAAACAACTTTTCCAATATCCCGATTCCTGTATCTTCTGCCATGGAATTCCCAGTTTATACCAAGCCAATATATCACACTCCACTCCGTGTTAGCTCTTGACCACTCCAAGCCAACAGTCAGAATTTAATTGCTCCATTCCTGCCTTCCTTGTGTGTTATCAATGCTCATCAGTGTAATTGATCTAGATAATACTGGTTTGGACTAATAAATTTCACTTGCCATCAAATCAGACACACAAACCAGTTTTTTTGAGGAAATAAATACAAACAGTAACTGTGATAAATGGCTCAGGATAGGTAAGAAGTGATTAAGCAATGCATCATAACCATGAAATGCAATTAATATCCAATCACTCATAGGTTTTGAAAATAGAATGTCTATTTGAGAGATGGGCTTCAGTCTGTTTTATTCATCTATTGTTGTGATGAGTGTAGGAACTGCTGGAAGAAATCTTATAATCTATTTTTGCAGGGAATCAGATTGGCTGGTTTAACACAATCCCTTCCAGCTGCTGAACCTCTAAAAATCAGAATCGTTTGCACATTCACTGACCATGAAAGCATAAAAGAAGGGGTTGTGTGCCAAACTAAAACCGAACTAAGTCCCCAGAGATCTGTCATTGCTTTTCTGTTGCCTGTGTTGCGTGAGTAATAGGATGACTCAATGGAGAGGGCCTTGAAAGAAGCAGATTTGCATTCAATTCATGCCATCAGGACATTCCCATTCCCAGCTCTACACCTTTGCTGTTGAATAAGGTTCACATGGCTTGAGTACATTGGTAGAGCACTGTGAGATTCTGGGGTGAAAAGAACCACCTAAAATGTGGGTATCAGCCAGACTGCTCTGGTCTAACATCCCAGGAGGGGACGTTCCCTGCTGCCCTGCTGAGGTCTATCCCTTGCTGCACGAGGTCTCCAGACAGGACGTGGCCAGTGTGATGCCTTGGAGTGGCTGCCCAGAACAAGGTCTAGACAAGATCAAGAGAATAAAAGCGGGTATTTGTTAAAGGCCTTCCATAGGTGCACCTTGGGCAGTCAAAAGCCTCTGAGGGGCTACCCCCAAGATGGACAATGGAGCTTTTCATACAGCTGTAGGTTTGGTCCATTTACATACCAGGGGTTAATCCCCCCATTACAGCTTCAGGTAATGAAGTCACGTACCCTCAGTTTGCTCCCCGCTCCAATTCACTTTTGTTTATACTTTTAGGGCCTGAGACAGTAAGGTGCCCTTGAGTTTCAGCCCAGAGAGGAACTGTTTTGTCTGGATAAAACGGGAGAACAGCAGCTGACAGGCTATGGAGTTTACAGCTATACACTAATGCAGGACAGGATCTGAAAAATACAAAAAGCTAAAACCCTACGGCTATTGGAATTCTCGTCGAGCCAGATGTTTTTAGCTCTGTGAGGGTTCAATACACTCTGAGGGTTCCCAGCACTTCTCAGAATGGCTTAGAATAATTTGTGAGGCGGCTCTACAGGTGTGTTTTGTACAGCAAAGGTTTTAATAAAAGAGAAAATAACAAATGATACAGAAGCAAAACAGGAGCTCTGCTCAGGCACAGGGAAACCCCTACACCCCAAAAAGCACTTGAGCACCTCTGTGCTCCTTCTTGAGCACACAACCATCAAGGAGGGACAATCTGGCTTGCTGCCAGTAGAAACAGCTGCAGGTTTTGAGGAACATTTCCAAAGCCCAACCATCGCCCCTGCTCTGGCGCCGGGCCAACCACGGTGAGCAGAACGCAGAAAGTTGCGGTGCTTTCCCATAAAAGTCAGGGGTAAAACTGAAACCCCTTTTCCTCATTTGGGAACCCCCACCTGGCTGTGGGGAGGGGGTGGCGCAGCGCAACACCAAATGGGATTGAGCAGAGGCCCTCTGGAGTGGATCCTGCCCGGTGTTTTGGTTTGGTTTCCCTGGCTCACCGCGCCCGGCAGCCGCCCCGTGTCGCCGACTCTCTCGCGCGCGCAGCAGGACGTCGTGCGGAGCTGTGCTCGATGGGCTTGACATCATCATACTTGGGATGTATGACACGAAGTCCCAAGCAGGCTGATGTCAGGCCCAAGATGCCATCCTGTTGTCGGTTTTCCATGTGCTCCCCCCCGCCCCCGGGGCTGGGCTCTCTGCTCATGGCTTGTTAAAGGGCAGCTCTCTCCATGGCAAAAAAAGAATTCCAGAGAGAGGAATTCCCCTCTAGTGATGGGGTCTTCTCCCTGGAGAAAAGTGCTGATGTTTTACCCCTCTCTTCCCATCTCAACAGGTGAACTTCATCCTCTTCATCTGCATCATCCGTATCTTGGTCCAGAAGCTGCATTCCCCAGATGTTGGGCACAATGAAACCAGCCAATATTCGTAAGTCCCAGACTTTTCCAGCCCTATCCTCTGTTTTTTGGGAAACCTGCCTGGCTGCCTCATAGGTCATTATTGCGCCTTGGTTCATGATTGCGTCTGTCTGCCCGGATCAAAATCAATTAATTTTAATTGCTTAAAGAAGATTAGAAATCAGGAAGAGGAGCATTTGCTAAAACAGCTGGGCAGGTTTTATGTCAGTCTGTGGCAGGTAAGAGGGATTTCTCCTGGGATTAATGATGAAGAAATGAGAGTAATAATAATGATCATGAAGCCAAATATAATTTTTCTTTGAATATTTAATATTTATTGGATTCTGAAGGTAGAAGGACCCTAATGGAAAACAAAAAGTTGCTCTCCGCAGAGTACAGGCCTTTTTTTTTTCCTGACTCTTTGTTTTAAAGAAGGAGGGATCTAGAAAATTACCATTCAGTAGGATCTATGACAAATTTTCCTTATCCTAAAAGAGATCTCTAAACAAGATTAGTTTAACTCAATACATTTAGCTTCTCTGTTGAGAAGGATTGCTGTCTTAGAAGTTTTACTTGACGTAATACTTTTATTCCAGGGATATGAGGTTGACCTTAATGGGGCTTTATATAATGAACAACACACAAGAGAGATCAACATCTCTCTCCGTGGCCAAGGCTGGTCTCAGCTGCAGTATTTTAAGAGTGAAAGAAATACCTATCTGCATGGATTTATTCTGGCTTCAATGCAAATAAAATAGAAATCCAGACCAGCTTATTTTTGATTCTTCCCACTGTTCTGGCTCCATTTTTCAGCTATCCTGGATATTTATTAAATGTTTCCTATGAAAGAATTTAATAAAGAAAGTCCAGTGTCTGCACGGCCACTACTCATAAATCTTCATTGTCAGAGGGAGCTGTGCTTTTGGGTACCCTGAAAAATCTCAGTTCATCTTCCTGCAGGATGGAAAACAGTAACAATATGTTCCTTAAATCCTGCCCAGCCACAGCACTGAGACTTTCTCTCTGGTGATGGTGAATTATTCATTTAATCTGCCTCAAGAGATTCTCAGACTTATGAAAGGAAATGCCAGTTTTTGACCTTAATTTTCCTGGCAGCAGCCAAAGCCGATTACCTATTTTTCTGTCGTCACAGCACACCAACATTACCAGACACTGCGCTTTCCACCATCTCCCCCTCTGGATTTCCAATTGGGAATTTTATCTTTGAACCCCAGGTTTGCAGCAGGTGCATAGATTAAATCAGCATATTTAAATATGTTCTGGTACTGAGCAGCATCCTGGCACTGCTGGCTCCTGCTCTCCTCAGGAAAAGTGCTGCCAACGGGCATCTGAAGAGTTATGCCCAGATTATCTCAGAGGTCCTGCTGGGCTTTGGGTTCAGGACACATCTTCCAGTGAGGTGGGAGCTGCCAGGAAAGCTTTTTTTTGTCTCATAAACAAATGCAGGACACGTTGGTGAAACACAGAGTTCCCCTCACTGACCTGCCCAACAGAGGGTTCTGCTGAAGGAGAACTGATCCTGGCACCTACAGATCCTCACCTTCCTTCACCACCTGGAAAGATGGCTCAGTTCCATTAGGGAATGAACCAGTTGCTCACTTCACAGAGTCATAGAGTCCCACAGCGTTTTGGGTTGGAAGGGACCTTAAAGCTCATCTGGTTCCAACCCCCTGCCATCAGCAGAGTCACCTTCTACTATCCCACGCTGCTCAGAGCTCCTTCCAACCTGACCTTAAAGTTTTAGGTTTCCCAGCCACATGAGGTGCTTTGGGACACTTACGGTGCTTGCGTGGACCTGTCACACAGGACACAGGATCTATGGGACACTTGTCCCCTTGCGCAGTGGCACCTGCCCACCAGCCACATCTCTGTTGACTGTGCTCGCTGCACTAGGTACAAGACACCACACTTTACTACGGAAACAAATATTAATTGTCTGAAACTGAAGGTTAGATCCCAGCAAGGCAAGTTCTCGGCGTGGCTCTAAGGTTTTTACTTTTAGGCAGCAATCTGTGGGGCCTTCTGGGGTTTGACTGCAGGACCCAACAGTTCTCAGCAAGAAAACTGCTGCTGAAATGTTGAGGGAGCTGGGAGTGTTTAGCCTGGAGAAACGGAGGCTCAGGGTGACTCTGAGCTCTCCACAACTCCTGAAAAGGAGGTTGGAACCAGATGGGAATCGAGCTCTGCTCCCAGGCAACAAGTGACAGGATCAGAGGAAATGGCCTCAGGTTGTGCCTGGGGAGGTTCAGGCTGGACATCAGGAGGAATTTCTTCTCCAAAAGGGCTGTGAAGCATTGGCAGGGGCTGCCCAGGGAGGCTGTGGACTCCCCATGCCTGGAGGTGTCCCAGGAAGGCCTGGACATGGCACTCAGTGCTCTGGGCTGGGGACAGGGTGGGGATCAGGCACAGCTTGGACTCGATGGTCTTGGAGTTGGGTCCTTTCCCAACCCAAAGGACTCTGAGATTCTGTGTGGGTTCCTCCTTCCAAATCTGAGACAAATCTGTTTTAAACCAACAGCAACCTGGATATCCCATTTGCATTTCTCCCTCCTTCTGATGTGTTTATTATACGGTTTATTTTCTACAAACACAGCCTGCTGACATGCTGATGGCATTGTTAAGCTCCAAAAGGTCTGAGTTTAGCTGCAGGCTGGAAGTTCACGTCTGCTGCTGGTTCCCTCATTAATGCTGCAGACAGGGAGCTGGGCTTTCATGTACTGGAAGCTCTGAAAACAAGTCTCCCGAAACAGTTTTCTGGAAATGACAGGAACATCTGCAGGAATGGGACAGCAATATTTCAGGCAAATAGAATTTGTCTTCTGCAACAGAAGACTTGAGCAAAATTCATCTCTCCATTCTGTCCATGTCCCTGGATCAATATTGTCATCAAAGTCCTCGGAGTAATTTTTCCATTATGATTTCAGGGAGCGAGACGGAAATGTTGTTTCACTCTTGCCCACTCCCAAGGACAGGAGCAGGTTCCATGCAGGTTAATGGGCACATATTTCCCCAGAATTACCTGTCACCACCTGTACCTGTCAGAGAAGGGGGGTCTAGGGTGTGCTGGGAATGAGAGTAATGAGGGTTTTGAGAACCCATGGCTTCCAGCAGATTTAACCAGCTTCAGACAATCCCCCAAGCAGTTCTGCCTCCTGAACAGCCAGGCTCGAGCTTCCTGGGAGAAAATACGCTGTGACTGGGTGACGATTTTCCTGAGTTCAGTGTTCAGGTGGTGGAGTCTTAAAAATCACAGAGCCCTAGCCTTGATGCCAAAATAAAATCTAAAACTCAGTATCTGGTGAAGCTCAGTGTTGGGAGCAAGGGACTGGTGTGAGGTGTGCAAATTGGAGGAGGGGGCTCAAGTTTTGTCATTTATGTCCTTTTCATCACCACAGTCCAGCCAGGAGGGAAAATATTATAACTAAGGAACCAGTGCTGTCTGCAATGATGAGATAAAATTTTTTAATCCCCTGGAGGTTGCAAACAGCATCATCTCTGTCAGTGTGGTAGGCAAAGGTAGCACCACATCTCCTCTAGGCTGATAGGCTGGGGAGAGAGATCTCTGCAAATCCATTGTTGATATCCACTGAACTGATGGGAAATGAGTGACTTTCTCACACGTCAGGAGCTGGGGGGATTGGGGCTTGGTGATACCAGGATAGGTCCCACTGGCCAGAGCTGCTTCTGGGAGTGAGGAACAGGGAGCACTGATGGTCACCAGAGAGAGTGACAGTCCTGTGGCAGAGCAAGGCATCCAAGAGAACTCGGAATCTCCATCCCTGTGAGCAGGGATGTGCCTGCTAGCGGGGGATGTGGGAAAGGCCAACTCCTGTTAAGCTCCTCAGCTTCCTGCAGGCTCTCATTTTCCCTAGCATGAGCCACAGCCTCCAGTCACAGCCTCAGTGCTGAGCTGTCTCTGGGCCAGGCCCAGGGAGAGCCACGGAGGAGCTCTGGGAGACACTGGGATGAGCATCCTCTGCACAAAGCTGCCACATCAGCCTCCCAGTGGGCTCGTGCAGGTGCCAAATGAATGAAAATGGTCTGAGAGGTCTGAGCCTGATGAGGCTTTGGAGGTGGAGGGCTTGCAGGTGGTAAAATGAATATTTCCAACATCCCAGCCTTAGCTTTATTTTCTCCAGAAGCCCCTGAGAGAGGGGGAGACGTCACAGGATATGAGTGACCAAGGGAGACAAAAGCCCCACAAGCATCCTTAGACCCTTGATTTCATTTTCTTTCTGCCAACTACTTTTTAATAATGATTACATTTAATACATTATCATCTCTTCCTAATTAGACCCCTGATTACCCAGCATGATGCCATTAAGCACTAGTGCTGTTCATCCCCCTCCTTTGGAGACATTCATTGTGCAGTAGCCTGTCATTATTCCGAGCTAAACATACCATTTCTCTCCCAGAAGCTGTAATTTTCAGAAATCCCGGGCAAACAAAGATATTGCTAGATGATGATTTAGCTTGTGGAGATGAAAAAAAGATCTCTGGTGGGAGGGGAAGAAGAGAGGAGGGAGAAAAAAAATACCTGCAGTGGAGCTACTGGGAATAAAAATGTCACGTTTTATGGTGCCACCAGGTCTGAAATCACCAGCCATCTGCAGTCTGTTGGACAAGGAGAAATAATAAATTTTCGGGGTTGCACAGGGCTCAGCTGCAGGATTTCTCAGCCTCTCACCCTCTTCCCTCTCCCCTCGTGGCTCATGTTTGTCTTTCCAACAGGAGGCTGGCCAAGTCCACTCTGCTGCTGATCCCTCTCTTTGGCATTCACTACATCATGTTTGCTTTCTTCCCTGACAATTTCAAAGCAGAGGTGAAGCTGGTCTTTGAGCTCGTGGTGGGGTCATTCCAGGTAAGCCACCTTTTGGGTCGCCAGGTCTGTCACTAGGTCTGTCACCAGGGAGAAATGCAATGAGCTGGACATTGTTTTTTCCTGGACATGCCCCATACTGCCCTTGTACCTTTGTGGAAAACCTGCTCGCTCCAGCCTGGCCAGGGTGAAAGATAAATTTATATTTTGCCTTCCAGAAAGAGATTCTCTTCCCTCACTTTAGGAAATGAAAGGAAGATGCTCCTCTGTACATTGGCCTCTCTGTGTTTTTTTATACCTAAGGGGGAAAAATGAGCACCTCAGTTCAGTTTTTGTGTTTTTGACGTGTGCAAGGCCAGGGTGGATGGGGCTTTGAGCAGCAAGTTTCATTCAGTGGTGAATGGTTAACGTCCCTGTCTACATCATCATCACTGCACAGCTGGCATCTGGAAGTGTTCAAAACCTGTGCAGATGTGGCACTTGGTGACGTGGGTTAGTGGTGGACTTGGCTGTGCTGGGGGAATGCTTGGGCTGGGTGACCTTAGAGGTCCTTCCCACCCTGAACAATTCTGTGATTGTGTGATCTCTCCTTTGAGAGGCCAATGGATCTATGCTCCCTCCTTGTCTGTAGTGCTAAAATCCTGTTTTCCTTTCCCCAGGGATTTGTGGTGGCTGTTCTCTACTGCTTTCTCAATGGAGAGGTAAGACCAGACCGTCAGTGGTTTTTGGTTAATGTTTGCAGCTAGGACAGAATTAATGCATGTGAAGAGTGGATTGAGAGCTGTCCCAATCCTGATCCTGATGTTACAGTTCTGGGGGGAAGCATCCAAACCACATCTCTGTCTCCAGGAAAACAATTCAGCCATTTGCCTGACAGCTTTCAGCACATTAACAAAAACAATTAATAAACACATCAGGGCTTGTGTGTGCGCGCTGTAGCGTTGCTGCTGAGCCCATCCTTTCCTCATGAGACGGCATCGGCAGAGCGCCTGTGTGAACTTGCACAATCCCTGATCCCAAAGGACCACCTTCAGCAGGGCAGCATAAATCCCATCTACGCCCTGTTCATGCTTAGTGCCTCCAGGAATCCTCTGCAGGATCGCACCCGCTGCCAAAGCCAGCACAGGCATTGGTGTGATTTGTTAAGCACAGAGCAGTGCAGGTGAACCTGTTTCTGTTGCAGGAACAATCTTGACTTTCCCACGTTATAGTCCTGGCATTCTCATCCTTGGGATTGTGCTGTTCCTGTGGGTTTTTGTCCCAGAGCCCTTCAGACACAGCTGTTTCATCTAATTCATGCTGTTACCTAAAGAGCTGAACTGGGGGGCTGAAGGAGGGGACAAGGACAGTGGCCAGGATCGTTCAGGATTTGAATTGGGACAGCATAAACCAGGTTATTTCTGTAAACTCTCTGAGCAGCAACAAGCAGCTTCCGTCAAAAAAAAGCACAGCTGTATTGACAAACAAACAAGCTGTAGTTAAATCATTTCTATTTGGACCAAAAACAGGGCAGTGAAAAAGGAGGCATCTTAACTATATTCAAAAAAATGTTGTCATTGAAGTTTAGCCTGGCACCTTGGCTGTATCAATAAGAAATTCCTTTCCGATGATCTCAGGGATTTCTGCTCCAGTAATTTACTGACTGGAGTGCCCCCTTTATGTGGTTAGAAGTTCCGGCCAGGCCAAGTCTAGTGGCCTTTATAAAGTAACTCTTGGCGGGTGGGTTAGCCATGGCTGCTCACATAATCGGGTCAGAACACCACCAGGTGATGCCCTGTGCTGCCTTTTCTGTCTTTCCCACTCCCAGGTGCAAGCTGAGCTCAAGAGGAAGTGGCGGAGGTGGCACCTGGAGAGGTTCCTGGGCTCGGACATGAAGTACCACCACCCTTCCCTGGGCAGCAACGGCACCAACTTCAGCACCCAGATCTCCATGCTGACCAAGTGCTCGCCAAAGACGCGCCGCTGCTCCGGCTTCCAGGCTGAGTTCTCTCTGGTGTGAGGGGCAGAGGCTCCCCAGGCACTGAGCATCCAGAACTGAGACACGAGGATCCCCTGGGAGTCAGTGATCCCGCGACAAATCCCTGTGAAATGACCTGCTCCACTTGAGCCAACAGAGGACACAACTGGAAAAGCCGCTGGCGTCCAGAATGAGATCAGACAAGCCAAGAGGCGGAGGAACTCTTTTGCTCTCCCTCTTTTCAGGCCTTTCACTCTTCAGTTTCAAGCCCCCAGGGGTTGGTAACTCTGAGGAATTGTCCCAGTTGCTTGAGGACAGCCTGGGAGATGCTGATGTGTCATAAATAATGAAGCACTGGGTGTAAGGGAGGGAGAGCCTCCGTCCTCGGTGGCTTTACCAGAACTGGCATCTCTGAAACAGACAAGTTGCACTTTTTTAAAAAAAAAAAATGAGCCAGTAAAGGAGACACAGAGGCAGGAAGCAGGAAAAAAAAAAACCAACAACAACAAAAAAAAACAACAAAAAACCACCAAACATATGACTCTCAGGCAATTCCTGTGGATAAGAGGTGATGATCCAGCACCAAAGATGGTGTTGGGGACTCGGGGAGAAGGGACAGGAGGAACCTGAGCAGGAAGGGAGAGGCCAGCACATGGCCCTCACGTTTTTCACAGGTGGAGATGAAGCTGCAGCACCAGGAAACCCCCTTGGAGGATGCCCCAGTGTGTTCTGCCACCATCCTTGGGAGAAGAAGCTTTCCAGGCACCCTTGGGTGCCCTCTGGAAGGGCAGATCACTGAGCAGCACCAGCGTGAGGACGCCCTTCTCTGCGCTGTGTTGGTGACGTGGTGTTTTGCTTGGTTGTGTTCCATGAACAGGAAACTCTATTTGCATGTATAAAAACCAGGGCCAGGCGCCAAAAGAGGAGCACGGCTGTGTTTTTGTCATTCTCTTTAAGTTGTCCCGCAGATCTCGGTGCGTGGATGCACCCAGGATCGTTAGGGATCAGGGGAAAATAATTGGGCTGTAATTCGTTTGCACTTGCTTTGCACATACTGTCAGGAAAGGGAAATATAGGGCCCTGTAATCCTTAATTGAATCAGAGCTGCCATAAGGAGCCACTCTCCAGATGAAAAAAATCAGCGTCACAGCAGCAGGTAAAACTGCTTTCATCAGAACAAGGTTGTCTCAGCACACAGCTAGCACTCCAGGAGGGAGGAAGGAGTGAAAGAGCTATTAAATGTATTTCTTCTTCAGCTTTTGTGGTGAGCTTTCATCCTATATGAAGGCATTATTAGATATTTAAGATGTGCTGTGCATTTTTACCTCCTTTCTGAAGGCCTGTTAGTTTCCATGCAGGGGCAACTCCTACCTGAAGAATGCACAAGGATTCAACTAAAACCAAGAGAGTAGGGCTTTTTTAATTCTTGTTTTCATAGTGGAGAGGCAAAGGAGAGATGTTAAAGCCCAATCCTGCTCATTTGAGTCCCAAACTCAGTCAGAGGACAGAAAATACACAGATACAGATGCTCATGTTTGTGTCCCACTCAACTGCATCGAGTGGGGCTGAAAAGGTTTTGTGCTGAGGGTGGGAAATCCCTGCCCAGCCCAGGTGTACCCTCAGTAATTGGGCTGCTGCCATCCTGCTAGAACCTGTCCTCCTGAAGGAGTGTCTGGGTCAGCTGGAGAGGGAGGTGGGCCCCTCTTTTAGAGCTCAGAGATCTCGACTCACCAGTTTTATTTCTCCACAACGAAATGCAGTGCACTGGAGGGAAGCACCTGCAGCCTGGCGGGGCTGGGGGTTGTTTGCTTTTAACAAAGGATGCCAACAAACCACGCTGAGCCCAGGGGGAGACTTGCAGATCCAGTTCCTTTCTGAGTCCTGACAGGGCAGTGTTCCATGCCATAACCACCCCCAGAGCCTGTTATCCATTGAGCTGGATGCTCCCAAAGTGTTTCTCCAGGTGTGGGACTGAGAACAGTGTGGGGGGCTGGAGTCAGTGCAGAGGCATGAGAAGCTCTGGCACAGCAAGGGCAAACTTGCAGTCCTGAGCTTGCAGGGAGCCAGCTCAGATCCTGTCACAGTGTAGCCGTGGCTGCCCAGCCTGTAGGTCCTAAGAGGATGGGAAGATGTGAAAATTCCTGGAATTACAGTGCTGGTGGCCCCAGGCTGGCCAGGTGTGAGCCAGCTTTGTTATGGCTACTTTACATTGAGCCCACATCAGCAGTGAGGATCCAACTCTGACGCGCCATAAGATCATCAAAATGCAGCTCCCTGATTCCCAAAATGCAGAGAAAACAGGAGGATGCTCAAGATTTCCCCACTCTTCTTGCATTGAAGCCCTTATGCCTTGACACCCCTCAAACAATATCCCATTGAAATCCACAAGGTTCTCAGAGTCAAAAACCTTTTAAGTGGTTGTGGTCAGAGCTCGAGAAGAGTTTGGACAATGCTCTCAGGCACTCGGTGTGATTTTTGGGGTTGTCCTGTGCAGGACAAGGAGTTGGACTCAATGATCCTCGTGGGTCCCTTCTAACTCAGGATACTCTGTGATTCTGTGATTCTCTTTGTGTTTGGTGCTTGTGTTGCTCTGCCGAGCATTTTCAGACCTGGATTAGGACTCACCCAGGAAATACTGGAGAAATCCCACCAGTACCACCAATTCTTCTCCTGTGCCTGGTTCAAAGCAAGGGTTTGACCTGCTTTTTCCAGGTGAATGGCTAACTTCAAGGAAGCCCAGAAGAAGCAAGGGAAAATTCTGTCTCAGCTTCCAAGTTGTTCCACTTGGTGTAAAATGCTTTGTCTCACTGGCTCAGTCTGGCAAATATTGGATTCATCAGGCTGCAAAGCCATTCCCCCTGTTCATCTGTCATGGTAAATATTTACACCCAACAAAACTGATGGGCTGCAGAGGAGCACTGCCCAATCTTGGGAATGCATCCACTGAGGTGCCTGAGGTGTGAACTGGAATTTCAGGTCCCAGACAAGCAAGAGAGGAGCTGGAGCACAGAGCTGTAGAGCAGAAGTGCATCACCATTGCCAGCAGCCTCCTTTGTGGGATGTGAGGGAATCCCTTCCCATCTGTTCCAGGCAGCCTTGCTGGGGGGAGGCCCGTGAGCCATCAGCACTGAGACACACCGAGCATTTTCCCTCTGGTCTTTCCCTTCCCTTTCCTCTCCCCGTGCTCCCTTTCCCTCTCCATTTGCAGGGCTTTCTGCTGTGTGTTTGCAGCCTCTCCCGTGTTCTGTGCAGTGTTCCAGCCCTGTGCTAATCCGTGCCAGCACCAGCCACATGCCAAAGACAGCAAGGAAAGGTTTGCCTTTTGGAGATGTGACAGGGAAAAACCCCAGCTGGTGGTTTACCCTCCCCACAGGCCCCTCTGCAGCCTGTCAGATTCCCCACCAGGCTATTCTGCACAGAAGCCTGAAGATGGGATATTTCCCGGGCTGAGGGGCTCCTCCAAAAAGTGTAGAGTAGATCAGCACGGCCAGAACTGTGCCCCTAGGCACCCTGCTCACAGTTATTCCATTGCTGAACGTGCAGCCACGGCGCCTTTCTGCTCTCAGGGGTGTTTGAGGGATTAAATGAACGTGCTGGATGTACCTGCTGTGACAGGCACGGCAACGCCAGCCACGCAGAGCTGCCAGCCCAGCTGCCTTGGCCTGGTGTTCCAGGAAAACAGAGGAGCTGGGGGTGAAATCAGGCCTTTCCACTCTGGGGATGTGAGCAATCGAGTGAATGATGACATTGGGATCGGGCCCTATTTAACTGGCTCAGTGCAGGAATTTGGCTCCATAACTTGGCCTTGTCTGCTCTGTTTTTCATCCAGCTCGGCAGTAAAAATGGAACTCAAGGACTTCGCTGCAGGTGACAGCACGGAGCGAGCTCTCCTGGCTCCGTGTCCTGGCCCCACACCGGGCACACAGCAGAGCTCAGCACTTCTGCTGCTCCCCCAGCCCCAGCCTGACCCCAGGGTAACACGGAGCTGGCTCCAGCAGGGCAGCTGCATCCATTTGCTGCATGATAAGATCACAGGTGTGCCTCTTAAAAGGTATTAAAATTTATTCTGCCTCTATTAAAGGGCACAGATATGTTTGAGGATCATGGATTTGGGCTCCAAAACTCTCTACAGAAATAAAGCCAAATTCTGATCCTGCTTGCACCAATCGGTTCACTGTAGTGACTCCTGAATTACACCAGCATTAAACCGGGGCTTGCCTTCAAAATAATTCCCTTTTCTTCATTCTGGAGCTGTTTACTCCCTTTCTACATCAGGGATAGAATAAGCCCCTCCTGTTCTATACTTCAGTGATTGAATAGTTCAAAATTATTAGTAGGTATAGAACAATTAAAATATGAAAAAACAATAAAATTTTGTCTCAAGGTCTAGAGGTACCAGGTTCAATGCTAACATTAGACTGTAGATACTTCTGCTCAGCTGGGACCTGTGTTGATTTGTGACCCTCTCACTGACAGCAGAAAATGAGAATATGATTATGTTTAGGGTTTAGAAAAGAAATTCTGTTGCAGAATTTTAGGGGCATTAAAATCAAACAAGGTTTTAAAATCAGAGTTATGTGTGCAGCAGCAGCAGCAGCATTACTGCAGTTGTGGAATGAAAAGGGGGAAAGGCCAGAAAATGAAAGATCTGAGCATTTTGTTTTATTTTTGGTTTGTTTGGCGTTATTTGATAGGAAACAAGTAATATTTTTCTCCAGGAAGGTGTTGCTGGAGAAAAGATACTTTATTCATGACCTAATCATCAGATTTCCTCCTTTCTCTATAGCCCACTGGGTTCCCATTCATCTCAGAATCAATGAGGGTCATGTCTGTGCCACGGGGCCCTGTGGGCAGAGGGATTAACCCCAAATCTCTGCTCCAATCTGATGGAAATGCTTTCAGAGAGAAATGCACCTGCTGGTTAATGAAAGAGTGCTGGTAGTATTTCAAAAGCAAAATGAAGTTCCAAGGAAAGCTCAGGAGTGTATGAACACCGCTTGGCTCCATGGTAGGAATTAAAGGGCTTTGGTGGGATTCTTTTGTCTCCATTCCTTCCAGTTTCACCCCAGGGTTTAAACAAGGGGAAAGGAAATATGGGGAAAGGAAATACGGAATAATTTCAGACTAAAAGGGAATCTCCAATACTAGGAAATGCCAATATGAAGCTTATTTTATTCTGACCACACTGGCACGTCTTGGTTTGATAAGTGACCTGTGGAAACACAGGTGGATCAGAAGCAATGTCCCTTCTCTGGAAGGTGAATCCAGCAGAATCCAGAGGAAAGCTCACATTAAACATTCCTCCTGCTGTGTCCCAGCTCCTGCTTTCAGGTTGGGTGTTTGGCACAGCCCAGGTTCCCTCCCAGCCTCGCGCTTCCCCCCTGGCATCTCTGCACCCATGAATGTGCCAAACTCCTGGGAACAGGGATTGCAATCCTGAATTCCCTGGCTCCCAATGCAAATTTGCACTTTTTCCCACCCCGATGCTGATGGGGCCAGCACCTCTAAGCTGCTTCACTGGAGATGAACCTCGAAGAGCAGGGGGTCACACACCCCCACATCCATCCAGAGTGACTCTGCTGGCATCACTCAGGCACTGAACTGCTGTAATAAGGAAAAGACTCAAGTCCCAGACTGGCATGTGGAGTCAGATGTCCCCAAATGTGGATTCCGATCCACTCCCTTTCAGTCAGTCAGCTTTTCATCCCCTGTCCAAACCCAGTGTTTGCATGTCAGTCTGATGAGGTGTAATTACAGTGACTGACCTCGTTATTTCCCCCGGAGACCTGTGCAGATGGAAACTGTGGCTTCGAATCAGGAGTTTCTTGGGAGCATGGACCATTTTTTCCACCTCTTCCTGAATGTCCTGACTTGCATGATGTTGTGCTATATCCTGAAGAGCCCTGGGTTTGAAATTCTGGTTATTTCTAGAATACTGTGAAATCACAGGGGAGAAAACAAACATTGGGACAGGTCTGTAGGGAAAATAATGCTCACTTGTGTTCCGAGGGCCAGGCCCTGAGGACACACACATTGGCAGCAGCAGAGCACCAGTGTTTTATACCCAAGTTTTGTGGATATTGTACATTTGTACATAGAGGAACTCTGAAGAGCACATTCAAAAAAAAAAAAAAAAAAACCACATTTTTGATACTCAGACAATGATGATGATAAATCGAGTTCAAAAAGGCACTTTTGAACTCGAAAGTGCATTTTTCAGAGCCTGTTTCAAACACCTCAAGCTGTGGGTCAGCAGCTGGTGCCAGCTGACCCTTCTCACTCAAGCTGTAACCACCTCTGCTCTGCCCTTCTGTAAATAGGCTTTGAGAGCAGGGGGACAGGCTGTGAGCAGAGAATCTCTGTCTCTGTGGACTTCTCTGTACCAGGTGCTTGTGATGTATCCTCCATGCCAGCAAGAACAGGCCTGCTTGCTCAGCACAGGTGAAATCTCTGCCTTGTTTCATGGCCTTTTGCCTGATGTTATTTATTTTTGGTCTGACTCTGTACATATGCAATGAAATGGCTATTTTTTTTTTTCCCCTTTGTATTTGGTCCACCTCCTTGCTCCAGAGAGGGTTCTTCTCTGTGGTTGACGCTGCTGAAAACAAGCAATAAAACCATTGTGAAGACATTGTGTCTGAGGTGTTCCACATGATTTTTTTATTTATTCCTCACAGTCCTGGAGAAGACACAGAGAAGGCAAACTAAGAATGGAGTTGTGAGCTCAGGAGGTTCTTGCTTGGAGTTAAGAATAATGACCTCATACTTTGGAAGGTTAACCAGATAGACCAAATCACCCTTAAAATCAGAGAGCCATAGAAATATTTGGGTTGGAAGGAACCTTTTAGGGCCATTTGGTCCTTTGCAGTGAGCAGGGACATCTTCAAGTAGATGGGAGCTCTGAGGAGACTTTCTTTGAGAACATCTGTGCCAGCGCATAAACCAGTTCCAAATCCAACAAAAATGACCCCAAAGCCTCCACCCCTGCACGAGCTGGGTGCAGGGATGGTCCTTTGGAGGCAGGACTGATGCACGGAGGTGACCCCATGAAATTCCAAACACTCTGTCGTCGTTTGGTCACAATCCACAGGCGTGAAACGATTCCTGCATTTACAGGAACGTAAAACCCGACACACAAATATAGATGTGATGATCGTTGCTGGAATATCCTCCAACAAACATCTTTACTGCTCAGAACAAAGCAGGAGCCCTCCTCTGTGCCAAAGAAAAGCCTGGCAGGCAACCACAAGTGAGCAGTAATTGTTCATCTCGAAGACACGTTATTTGATGCACACCAACGTCAGTCAGTGAAAACAGATCTTGACAAGAGGTCACTGAGCTTTGCCGTGTCCATAGGGCCAGTCTGGCCACTCACCCCCTTCTTAAACTGATTTACACCCAGTGCTCACACTGCTGATAAAGGCCAAACCTACAACTTGGAATGGCAAGTCTCGGCTATATTTGTCCCTCTTTCTGCACGGATTAACCATTTTCATGTAAAAGAAAGGGGGCTGATGCTCTGGGCCATTCTGAGAAGCAAAGTTGTTCCTGCTGACTTCCAATGGGTCTCTCTGCAGGTTAAGCCAGAAATCAGGACAACAGGTTGTGAGGGCTGGGGAAAGGGAACACCAGATAATTATATTTATTCTGCGTCTGTAGAGGTGAGGATAATCCTGTCCCACAAAAAAAAAAAAAAAAAAA
>WBMY01005712.1:70232-144637 GCA_013397315.1 Donacobius atricapilla
AAAAAAAACCAAAACACTTCTACGTGAGGAACTCCAATCACTGCTCAGAGATTGATGTAAGTGGGTTTGATGAAGGTCGCCTGAGAAGTCAGGAAAAAAAATCAGTCTAACCCCCTTTGGTCCCAGCTGTGTACCCTCTGTGTCCTTCCTGGCTGGCAAAGAGCAAAGCATGGCTTTTCTTAGGCACACACCATTATTCTGAATTTGATGGAACGTGCAGTCACAGCCTCTGGAAGGTTTTGAGCTTGGCTTTCAGGGCTTCTCTGTGCAAGTTCAGTTTTCATTACTGCAAAAACATCTTTCTCTATTAGAAAGAATCATGTTTAAAGATGGCAGATTACATCCTCTTCCTTTGTTCTCCTGTGGTTTCCACGGCAAAATACCAGGATCGGGGATTTTGTGACCTCCATGACATTAAAACAAATTCCCATGTAGTGGATCAATGCTGGTGGTTAAATCATCTTCACTCCACATGCAATTGGTTGTATCTACACCCTCACTCTGGGGATATAAAGTCTGATAAATGCTCAGGAGGCGCAGTTTTTGTGTTCAGACTCAGATTTTTTAAAATTCTTATCTATAGAAGTCTCACAAGTCGTGAGTTCTAGCTAACAAAGTGATATGGTTCCGTCTCTATCTCTTTCCAAGATCTTATAAACACACATGGACCAATTATGAGATAACGCCTAAATTGTTTTTACTTTTAACCCAATAACCAACCGCCTGTGGTCCACAATGGGGATTTTCTTACCCAATTATAATACACCACCCAAACCCATGAAGAAGAAGGTGTAAGAAGTTAGCCTACACCCTAAATCCTCCATCTTGCTTTATAGATATTACTATACTCTAAAGCCTTAAACTCTAAGTTTTGCACCCTGTGATATCCCACACTTCTATTCAAACCCCACACCCACAATCCCAGTGCTGTCACTCAATTTTGGAAGCCTGTTCCACAGCCTCAGGTCAATGCAGTGTTTTCTCGGGGGCCTGTCAGCACAGAAAGCCTGAAATTCTCAGTGCCCAGGGCTCCAACATCACAGCTGTAACACTGTACTGTCTGAAAGCCTAAAATCCTCTTCTGACACTGACACTGCTCGCAAAGAAATCATTCCTGCTGTAGAACCCCTTGTGCATTTACCCCTTTGTTGGATCATAAGAACAAAGGCAGGGGAGTGGCAATGTCACCCTAAAATAGCCATTTCCTTCCCCGGTCACAGAATCACAGGACCACTGAGGTTGGGGGAGCCCTCCAAGACCATCCAGTCCAGTTTGTGATAGATCCCCAACTCTTCACCCAGCCCAGAGCACTCAGTGCCACGTCCGGCCCTTCCTTGGACACCTCCAGGGGTGGGGACCCCACCAGCTCCTGTCAGGCCCTGGTATAGGCGTGGGAAGCTCAGAACTAAACTGGCCTTGCATCCAAAGACCAGAGAGGCAAAAGTTTCCTGTACATGGCAACAGATCCATTTTATGGTGCTAAGTGAGAAACTGTCTCCTAGAATCCATCCCCACCCACCAGTACTGATTAAACCTCTTCCCTTGGAAACATCTCCACTCCTCCTAGTCTAGATCAACACCTTGAATCCTTCCAAACACAGCCTAAGGGTACAGGAAGTAGCTTGGAATGCTGAAACCAGCCAATACCACCCCTGCCCTTGGTTTTCAGAGCAAATCTACATAATTATCGTACCGTGACCAAGATGGAGGGAGGAAAAAATAAGGAAAATATTTGGCTTGCAAGCCTGTGGTTTGATGTGCTTGTTGAGGGAGACAGGACTCTCTAAAGCACATTTTGTTGTCCAAATATGAAGAGGAATCATAAAATCACAGAATGGTGTGGGTTGGAAGAGATCCCAAAGCTCATTTTGTTCCACCCCCTGCAGTGGGCAGGGACACCTTCCGCGGACCAAGTTGCTCCAAGCCCCATCCAACCTGGCTGTGAACATTTCCAGGGATGGGACAATTAATTCAACTCAGAACTTCAATACCTTGATAAATAAGTGTCCTGGGTGACAAATGGGAGTTCTATCTCTTAACATCAGCTCCAAATCAAGGAAGTGGCTTTTAAAGCACAGGGATGCCAATATTAGATGTGAAATAAACTAGGGTCGAACCAACACCCACATATTTGTCTTTCTTTTCTGAAAAGTGTCTGCACCCTATTCTCATTTTTTTTACCTGAATCCCCATGTGAAACTTGTTTTACAAAGGAAGTAAAATACCAGCAGCAAGACCCCAACGCTGAGTTGGGCACTGCTGCCAAGAATCTGCCTCCCCCAGCTCTTACAGATTTATTGCCCTGGGATACCTAATTCAATTTCTTATCAGCCACTTAACTCTGAGCTCTTTGGCATAAAGCCATTAGAATCCATATATTTCATTATGTCCTATCTGCTCCCAGCTAAAAAAAAATATGGGGATCTGGTAGAAATATGACTTCAGTTGGCAGTGATGAAGGAATTTGTTACGTGTAATAGATTGATGTGTGTAATGTGATTTTTGGGTTGGAATGCATGCAGGTTTTCATTCCCATCAAGTATTTCCCATCAAGTGTGATCTGGCCACTCAATTCCAGCTCTCCTCATGTCCTGGTTACTTCACAGGTAGGGGCCTAAACAGGGGGTTCCTGGAATTCTCCAGAATTTGAGAAAATTCCAAACATGTTGGTCCATGATGGGAGAAGTTCCCTCTTGGCTGAGTCTGAACTCAGCCCTTTTCCAGGTCGTGATGGTCACATTTCCAAGAATCTCTTTGCAAATTACCTGACCTGGAGAAGACTGGATGGTTTTATCCTCCCCTGCTTCCATTACTGGCAAGGAACCCTCAGTTTCGGAGACAATTACTGTAATTTTGGCCAGAACTGGGCAAGGATAAAGCATGGAATCAAAATTATAGAGTATAACTCAAATCTGGGCTCTCAACAGCTCCCTCATCTCCAAGGAAAGATTTGGAATTCATCAGCTGGATCAGTGATTAGGGCTTGTGTGAACAACTGATTACATTTGTTTGGCTGCTGGGGAGGGAAGGGGAAAGGGAAAGGGAAAGGGAAAGGGAAAGGGAAAGAAGTAGGCCTAGACAAAACCGACTGTACTTTATTTTGAACAAAATATTAAAACAGACAATCTATGTGGGGTTTTTTTCCCCTGAAAAGAGAATTATAAAAATACCATTTGAAAAGAAATTTTACTGTGATAAGAAATGGAATATTTCATTTCAGCCATTTGAAAATATTTAAAAAACAAAAAAAAAAAGGAAACTAAAGAGAAGAAGTCAAGGTAAATTTCAAAGGACTGGCTAAAAAGGAGAACAGCGCTGCCTCCCTCACACTGACTCATCTTAGAGCAATTAAATGAAGTGAGAGCAACATTTCAGACCAAGACTGAGTCCTTGCTTTGGGTGACCTACTCTAGAGGGAAGTGTACCTGCCCATGACAGGAGGGTGGAACAAGGGGGGTTTTAAGGCCTCTTCCAACCCAAACCATTCTGGGATTCTGGGATTTAATATCTGCATCAGTTCATTTCTTCTATGCACATGATGATTTATTTGTCTGTAGTCATAATACACATCGTTCTTGTGGCAGATTAGAAACACAAGGGTTGTTCTGTGGAGCTCAGGAGTGGAAAGAGCAACTTTTCTAACATCAGCAAAAGATGCAGAGAATTCAGCAACTCTCATCATTCAAAACCAGTCTAATTGCAGTGCAAAATGTAAATTAATGCAACGTTCTTTGGAGGGCTGCTCACATCCATAGTAATATGCCAGCTCTGGAAGTCGCCCAAGCCTTGAGCAAGAGTGGAATTCTTCAGATTCAACATCAAGGGCTGTGGTCTGCTCACAGGGAAAAAGCATTTTAGGTGTTACTAAGGCCAAGTTTAAAGCAGCAGTTGCTCCAACAAGAGAGAAATTTCCAGGGAGCTTTTGAGAAGGGGTCCCACACTCGCAGCTAGAGCACATCCCTTGTCAGGAGGTAAACAAGTCCTCGAGAAGCCAAGGGCTGGCAAGGTGCTGGGGAAGTGCAGGCTGGCACTCAGGTTTGAAGCACTTCAGCAGAGAAGATAAAGGAGAGTCCCCACTGTTGTCATCTGGCTGCAGAAGTTCATTACCAACGTTTTTACCTTTCAGGAACCAAAAAAGAAAGACCAAATTTAAACTAACACAGCGCAGCCTGGTGAGGTGGACAGTGAAAATTTCCTTAGTTCTGAGTTCCTGTTAATTCTGAACCTCAATTTAAAGCTGCTCTGACCTTCTCCAGGTGTAAGCACTTCACTTGAATAGGTTTACTTTGCTCACCCAGTCTTAACAGGGTGAGTACAAATTCCTCACGTGAGGAATAGATCCCACAGGCAGAATTTGACCATAGAATGTGGACAAACCTTCCACCCAACGTTTCTCTCCAGAAAAATAATGTGTCTCTACAGAGAGAAGCTGAAAAACTACATTTCACTGTACACAGAGCAAGGCTGGTTTCCCTCAGCTAGGTGGGACAGGGTGTGAAAAACCATTGTCAGCTTTGTAAACGCAAAGAGAATTGTTGTGGTCGCACTGATTCTCTGGGGGAAAATCCTCTCACCTGGTTTTAGGTGTCAATTAAGCAGCTATTAATGCCAGAGGCACTCACCAGAACCCCTTTCTAGAGAGCTCTTGCAAATGTAGTTAATTCAGTTTAGGAGGAAATTCATCTGTGCAGGTGTAGCAGGTAAATTTATACTCAGTTTAAATGTGCTTAAATAACCCTGGGTGGACTGATTTAGGGCTTTGGAAACTAAGACAGAGAAGACACTGAAATTCCCGATTTTTCTCTTTGAAAGGGGCAAAATATGCACCGCACGAAGTCCTCTCGCTGAATGCATTACATGGAAACCATAAAGGAGGGATTTAGGGACTCGTGGTGGACGTGGAGGTCCAAGGTGATGACTACGGAGGTAATGCCAAGGAGAACCTGGACTTCCAAGGAATGTGTGGATCACAGCATCCACAGCTGTCCTTGGCCTTCTGAGACACAGCTGCTCTAGCTCCTGTCAGACCAGTGAACACAAAAACTGGCATCAAGTTCTTGTGAAGATGGGGTTGTATCATGGGAAGCAACGCCAGAAAAAAGTGTGCGATGAAGAAAATGTTACACAAACCCATTTCACTTCGGAGCTGGGGGAGGCAAGTGGCAGCAATTATAGTTTTGCTTGAAATACACACACCTGCACACCGCACAGGAAATCCAGTACTCTCTCCTCATAGAAATGATTGGGTTTTGCTTCTGCTCTATGTTAATACTGAAATCAAATTCTTATAATAAGAATTATTTTTTTTTTTTTGTGAGTAATCCGCATGGAAACCTTGAATATTACAGTATTAAAAAATACTTGTCACCAAGAAGGACACTGTTGTTGTTAAAAACGTTATTATCTCTGCTACATTAGCACTTAGTGACTGTTCCCATTTGTAAGAAAAATATAAATTCAGAGCTTTAAAGAAAAGTGGAGAAAATGTTTTCTACCTCCAGTAATACACCTAAGACTCAAGACCTTGGCTCAGTGACAGGAATAATTTTTCGAGGCACTGTGGGTTCAACAGAGAGAATTTGACCATGGGTCCAGCAAAGAGAGATTAGCTGGGATAGAATAACCCCCAGGTGATCATTAATAAGATTTTTCCTTGTGGGTTGTAAAAAGTTCTTTCCTCCCCAAAGACAAAGTGAGAACAAACCTGAACTTCAATTTATTCTGTTTCTTTCCTAATGGAATATTAATTTTTGTTTTTCACAGGGATGTTTGGGAGGTTTGGGTTTAATATATTGAAATTGCAGCTGCATGTATTTGAATTATTTATGCATCCAGACATGTAGGCTGTGATTAAGCTTCTTATTTGGTTGTAACACAAGGTTCATTTCTTCTGCTCATTGATTTAGCAGGAGGAAACCTTCCCCGCAGCTCCGCTTCACAATAAATTGCTATTGGCAGATGGAAATGTCAGGTTTACCCTCCAGATGGGAGCAATAACAAATCAGACCTTTGCTTGCCGCATTTATCCTGCTGCACGTGTGACAAGAGATGTGCTTTGCTCTCTGCTGACTCTGTCCCCTCTCGCATTCACGATTACATCGAGGCATTTTTCCACTGGTTGATTTTGTGGCCACGAAAAACGCAGCTCAGCACCCGCAAAACCCACTCAGACAAATTTCCCAGCCCCAGTTTTCAACTTTGCCACAAATCTATTGGAGTTGGAATAATGTTTCGTTTCCCGGGTTGCATTTTTACGGTGAATCTCTTTGTAATCATGGGAGACTTGGTCAATACTATGAAATCACAGAATGGTTTGGGTTGGGAGGGACCTCAAAGCTCATCTCATTCCACCCCCTGCCATGGCAGGGACACCTTCCACTACCACAGGTTGTGCTCCAAGCCCCATCCAGCCTGGCCTTGGGCACTTCCAGGGATCCAGGGGCAGCCACAGCTGCTCTGGGCACCCTGTGCCAGGGCCTCCCCACCCTCACAGGGAAGAATTTCTTCATGATATCCAATCTAAACCTACTGCTACGACTCTCCAAACCTGTTTTTGGGCAGTTGAAAACCTCACCCAATGTACCCATTTCTTTCCTTGAATAAAGGGTTCCCTGGGACTGTCTCAGCTGGAGATGTCAGCAGTGGCAGTGTCTTACGTCTGGCCAAGACAATTCACTCCCTATTGCATATTATGATTTTTTTTTTTTTTTTGACTGTAAGTGCTACAAGGAGCCTTTTTTTTTAATTGGGTACAAAGTCTATTGATCTCCTTTTTAATTTTTTGTTTGGGACAGTTTTGGACAAGCCAGTACAGCCCAAGGGCAACACTATGGCTTCCAAGATCCCAAACAGAAAAAAAAACTTAGATCAAACCCCGGATAAAGCTGCCACTTCACACAGCTCCTGCTTTCCTCCACCTTCTCCACTGCCTCCATCTTCCTGCACATGAAGAGCCTGCTTTCAGCTCCTTCAGGATGGTTCAGAACTGTTTTCCTGCACTTCCTAAATGTCTGGAAATGGCAACTGACAGCAGTGGAATGGATAACCCCTGGATATCACAGGGAATGTTTATCCACCACCACTTGCATTTTCAATGAGCTTTTCAGAGCGCCTCATCCCTCCCTGGTAACTTAGAAATGCATTTATCTGATATCCCTGCTTATTTTTATCTGAGCACTTCAGTGACCGAGCTGGAATTACATTTTTCCCATGTTTTATTTCCATTTTTTTTGCTCTTCCAGGAGGATGTAAACGCTTTTGCACGCTGTGTCACTGCCCACGACCGCGAGAGGCGGCGCGAGGGGAAGGGAAGGGGCTGCTCCCAGACAGGGTGACCTTGCAAACACGAGTCATCAAAACACCCAGAACTTCATGCAAGGAGAAGCATTTGCTGCTGGGAGTTTTTTGTCCTGGCTCGGTTCCTCTTGCCATCGAGGAATATGGTATGCAGAAGGGTCATCCACCTCAGTGTCTTTGGATTTATGAAAAAGGGTGAAATCCTCCTTGCTTTTCCCTGCTGCTCCTTCTCACAGCAGCCTGTGTTGGTGCTGGTGATGCTTCTCCAAGTTAGCTTCGGGCTCTGAAAATACATTTCAGTAACTGCAAGGTGTCCACAGAGTTGTGGGGAAGCAAAAGTGGGGGAAGGTGGTCTTGCTGAGGAGGAAGCTGACAGAACAACCTCACCAGTGCCCTAAATAGAAGGGTGAACGACTCATTCTCTCTGGCCCTAAGAGAAATGGCCTAGGACAGCTAGTGTCCTCACAGATAAACTTTCTGACTCTGGAGGAAAAAATCACATTTTCCATACTGGCTTCCAAAAGCATTTTCACAAACACTCCCCCCACAAAATCCAGCTGGAAGTCAGACAATTGAGATTTAGTTTCCCAGCCACTGGTGGGATTCAGACCAGTTTCAGGATCATGTAGAAATTCAAGGAGTGCTGGTAAAGTCTTGAGCCAGTGGTAGGAAGCAGTGGCTGACTCATGGCTGCTGGTAGGGCTAAGCTCCAAATCCAGCGTAAAAAAGAATTACAAAGACACTCCAAGCACAGAGCAAATTTGCAATCAAAGTTAAAAAAGACCAAACGTGCTTCGCCTCTTTTTGTCCCTGTCCTCACTCATCCCCCTGACCTTGTTTTCTTGCTGCCGTTATATCTCCTTTACCAGCACCTTTTGGGAATGCTTGGTATTTGTCTACCGAGCAAAACCAACAGAGAAACAAGGACATTGAAGAGGCATTCACAGATCTCCTTTCACCCCCAAAATAACCACGAGTTACTGGGGTCTGTGTTTGAGGCAAAAAGCTGTTTTCGTTTGTCCTGTTCCAGACACCATCATAGAGAAGTGTTGCTGCTCACTGGCCAGACCAGTGTTGTTTTCTGTGCAAAATCTGAACAAATGAGACCATTTGTCTAAGTCATGGCAGCTTGGTTAATATGAACTCATGTGAAAACATATCAGGCAGCTTTTTATATTGGAGGCAGGCTTGGTTTTGTGTATGTGTCTTTAGTTTTCCTGAGCTCTGTGCCATACCTGGTTTACTCTGAGAAACACGGCACTCTGACCCCTGGGACAGTCCCAAAGCTTCATTTGAAGGCTTCTTTATTCATTCATTTACATCTTTTAATAATGAAGCCTTTTGGTCCATGGACACTGGGATGATCTGAGCACATGGAGACAGGCAAAGCCATCATTTTTCATTCACTGAAATGGGCTAAATGGGTAAATTTTGTTAAAATAAAAGCATTCAATAGTGATTTTTTTGTCTACCTAGAAGGTGAATTAAAGTGGAGAAAGAAGAGCTTGACAAGCAGAGGAGGACCTCTGTTGCAAGAAATCCTGCCACAGAATTATCTTCCAGAGGATGATTTGTGCTAATTGAGCAAATGAGAGCTGGAATTGGGGGTGCAACAAAGACAAAATTCTGAGGAAGACTTTGCAGCACCACAAAGTTTGACCAAAATATGCTGAATTACGACATTGGCCACACAGACTCATTGCCAGAATCCCAGAATGGTTTGGGTTGGAAGGGACCTTAAAAATCATCCATTCCACCCCCTGCCATGGGCAGGGACACCTCCCACTCTCCCAGGTTGCTCCAAGCCCTGCCTGGCCTTGGACACTTCCAGGGATGGGGAGTTTTCTGTTAACACAGCCTGTTGGAGAGGAGGAATTTGGCCTTGGATGGAGATCTCCACATCTCCTTGTGTGGGTCACACCCACAGGGAGATCTCTCCGCCTGCTGTCACCTCTCCATCCAGACAGGTCTCTGGTTAATATTTCGTGACAACCTTCCCCGTTGTGACCATTCCTGGATCAAAACCAAGAATGAGGAGTCTGCTGAGAGCTTTCAAGCTTCCACTTGGCCAAAAAGTTCTTTTGAGCTGCCAGTGCCATCCCTGCCAAGTTCAGCCAGAGCTCCATTTAGTGCCACCCCTGCAGCTGACCTCTCTGAAATGTCTGTTCTGATTAAAAATCATCGATGATAAGCCATTTGGAAGGTTTCCAACAGGGACATTAAAGAAAAAAGATGCCTTGTCCACACCATGTAGGAGTATTGCCACTGCTACCCAGAGGCCTTAAGTTTTGCACTGAATTTGCAAGGCCTCAGGAGCCTCTCAAACTCACTCCTTAGCTGGAATCAGAGTCCTAAAACAGCTTTGTTTTACTTGGTGTAACTGTGAGAGAAATTTCTCAAGCTGATCAGGGGTCTGATCAGGCCCATTTATTTTACTTTCTTAACCACATTTTCATGCAGGCAGCAGAAGCAGCAGAAAAGCAAACCCAAGGAACACTAGGAGGCATTATAACAATTTCACTATGTAGGTGATCAGTTGAGTGCCTGGAAATATTCCCTGGTTCTTCATGGACATAATTTCAAGATTCACAGGGCTGTCAAGGGGGTTAAATCCAACCTGCAAACCTGATTTTACTATAGCAGGGTCACAGGTCAAGGTATCAACGTCGTTGTGGTTTTTCATAGAGTCACAGAAGGATTTGGTTGGAATGGACTTTAAAGCCCATCTAATTCCAACCCCCTCCATGGGCAGTGAGTTGGAACTGAGTGACCCTTAAGGTCCTTTCCAATCCAGACCGTTCTAGGGATCTGTGTCTAGGATGCTCAGGTGGGATTTTGGGATGCTGGAGTCACTGCACACAATCCTTCTGTGTGTGTTTGCCTTGGGACTGAAGAATTCTGCTCTACCCTAAAATGAAATTCTCTGGCACAGGAGAGGATTTGCTCATTGGTTGAGCTCAGCTTAATCCTGTTCAGCACAAGGACAGGATGCACAGCCAAATCGCCCCTGGCTTTTCCAGAGTGAACTCCTTAGCTGGAATCAGAGAGGGAGCTAAATCCCAAGTGGAGGGAACAAGCATGGGGTCCCTAGAGCTCCCTCTGATTTAGTACATAACCTCAGACCATTTTTGCCTTTTGCTGATGCCTTATGTTTTAGCTTTCTTTAGGCTTTAGCTTTTTCAGATTCCGTGCTGCCTAGATGTGCAGTTCTGAGCCTCATATTAAATGTTAGTAAGCTCTCTTCACACAGCAGGGACACAAAACAACCCCTTTCCTTGCTGCACACCAAGGACAACTTTCAGTCCCAAAAGCACCAACAAGGCCGGGCTGGAGGGAGGAACAAGAAGGGTGGGACTGCAGAACCTGGAGCTGCAATTGGACAATTAAACCCCAAGGTGCAAATGGACCAAAACTTATCAAAGTGTGAGACTGCTTGACCATTTGTCCATTTTGTGACCATTTTGTGTCCACCTTGGGTGTAGCCCTGGCCAGGCTCCTGTCCTGCCCAAAGTAGATTCTTGAGGCCTTTCGATAAATACCTACTTTATTCTCCAGCTTTGTCCAGTCTCTTTTCCAGTCAGCCTTCCTAAGGCATCATTATCAAAAGTATTTCTTTACCAAACACCACAACCTGAACTCCTGCAGTGACAGCCCAGGTGCCACACCTGTGCTGGCAGCCGTGCCAGGTGACCCAGGTCAGAGCCAGGTGTTTCTGTTGCCCTCCTGGGCCATTTTCCAACTGCAGACGTGGCACCTGGAGGATTTTCTCGCCAGGTAGAAGCAGCAGATACATCCTCTGGTGTGTGCTGCGTGTGCTGCAGCTTTGCACCTCCCTGCAGGCTGCGTCGGAGCCTTTGTGCTTTTGGGGTGCGCCACGGGGGTGTCCCAGAGGGTTGCACAGCACATTGCCCTTTCTGCGCCCCAGAAATTAAAAACAAGCTGTGAGAGGTGTGTCCTGGCCCAGCCTGGCCCGTGTAGGAGCTGCAAGACATTAAAATGCAGAGAAGCTGCTCTCTCCTCGCTCAAGAGGTGCAATGCACTGGCAGGGAGCCCAAAAGGAGGAGGGAGGAGGGCCTGGCAGCTGTTGGAGGCACTTGAAAAAGAGATCAAAGCCCATTAACTCATTGTCCTTCTCCCATTCCCCACTTTCACGGCATGAAGAAAAAAACTTTCCTTTTCTTTCCTGAGCGTGACACCTCAGGCAACTGTTCCTAAGTGCAGGAATGATCCTTAAGGTCCCTTGCAACACAAAGCACTCTTTAATTCCATGAATCCCTCTTTTTCTCTGTGCTTTGCCTTGATGGAGACACAGCACGAGGAGCAGGTTTGGATGTGGTTCAGATGACCTTTCTCCACGTCCCTGCACCATCCTGTCTCCCTCTGTGTGAAAGGAGGGGCTGCATTCCTGCCCTCCCTCGAGGAGCCCTCTGTGATTTCTGGTCTGGAAGCTCTGCTGCAGCCCTGCATTAAACCCGAGGAGCAGCTGAGTATTGGTAGACCAGAAATAAATAGAGAATCAAGGGTTTTAACTCAAGTTCTATGGCTCCTTCTCCAAAATAATCTTCTGCTAATGTGGCAAAGACGCTCCTTTTGTCCAAGGGTAGTTTTCTGGACTTTTGTCACATTGACAAGGGGAAATGGCTTTAATTTGAGAAGGTCAGGTTTAGATGGGATATTGGGAAGAAATTCTTCCCTGTGAGGGTGGAGAGGCCCTGGCACAGGGTGCCCAGAACAGCTGTGGCTGCCCCTGGATCCCTGGCAGTGCCCAAGGCCAGGCTGGACACTGGGGCTTGGAGCACCCTGGGACAGTGGGAGGTGTCCCTGCCCATGGAGGGGGTGGAATGAGATGATCTTTAAGGTTTTTTCCTACCCAAACCACTCTGTGGCTCCATGAAAGACCACAGTGACGCTGCTGCATTGCCCTGTGACCCTGCTACCCTAACACCAGGTGTGCAGATTGGATTTAACCACACAGACAGCCCTGTTAACAAGTGAAATCAGGCCCAGAAAGTGCCAGGGAACATTCCCAGGCACTCAAATTGCTCATCCCTGCAGTGATATTGCTACAATCCTCCTTGTGCCAGGGATAAGTAGCACATTCCCAAAGAATTTCTGGGAGTGTTTCATGGGGGAAGGCAGTGTGGGTCATTCCTGATGAGCATTTTGGATGGAACATCATATTTTGGAAAGTCAGAGTTTAATAAAACAGCGCTGGGCCATTCCAGCAGGCCTCAGTACCGGAGAAGGACCCCGAACCTATTTCACCCACTGCAATAGCTGTATCCTTAGTGTTTATTCCAAATTCTTTCTGGGTCCCTTTGCCCTGTCAGACCTTACAGGTGGTAAGGACGTTGCTCGGGCAGCAGGATGGCACAAACAGCATCCCTGAGCTGGCTTTGGGGTGTCTGCAGTGCCTCCAAAATCAGTCACGAGAAAAAACCTGACCTCAGGGCAACCCCTGCTCTCCATGGATTATGATTTTCTTCCTCCTTTCCCCAAAATTTTCAAAAATGGGCATTAAAATTCATGTATTGCTCCACATAGGATTGATGAGGTGACCGTGGATGTTCTCCTCCTGGTACAGCTTTGAATTTATAGGATATTTCTATTTCTATGTTTTATTAATAAGAATTATATCTATACTTATGCTTATTTCATATTTATGTTTATATTTAAATTGATGCTTAGATATTTATATTCCTATTATCTACTTTTAGCAGCAAATATTTCACAGGCCCAGTGATCCCAGCTCCCTTCAGCCTTGCAGGCAGTGCAGTGACTCATTCCAGTCCTCTGTAATTCCTCTTTTCTGTGAGTCTCTCCTCAAGGCAGACAAGCCATGTAAATGAATTGGTCTGGTTTGTAACTTGTTTATTGGGATTTCACCTCAGGGGCAGCATGAGCAGGCAGATGTGACAGCATTTTTTCCCTCATCCTTCTCTTTAGGATTGCCCAAGTCCCGTTGGTGTTGCCCAACTTCTGAAGCTTTGGCTTTGTAGTTTTAAAAGTGCTTTTGAAATGCAACTTCAGTGGGTAATAACCCATTAAAAAAAAAAAAAAAGCAGGGGGATGGAAACAGCAGAAACACCATCCTGTGGCATCAATCGCCCCTCAGGCCCTCATCCCTCTTCTGCAGCAGGGCTGGAATCCCCCAAAGAAACAGGTTTCAAGATTGAAGGAAAAATGCCCCTGCCACTGGAACTTGCTCAACCATTCCAGAAACATATTCCCTATAAAAAGAGTCCTAAGAAGGAAAAAAAAAAAGGATGGAAAGGCACATCTCACACCAGTCGTTCATTTTGTGAGGAAAACAAGCAAATGAGGTGGGTTTAGTGTAAGTATCAGAATTTTAATATTTATTAAAATGTTCAGGGCATATTTGTAGGCTTAAATTTAAGGCAGATTCGTGGGGCCAATCTCTTACCTCCACTCACATCCATATGCAGGAGTGGTCCAGAACAGGAATAATTTGGGATCTCTGCAGTGTTTCCTGCTATTGCCCCTTTTGTGTTCTCAGCCTTTCATGGCCAAAACAATTTTTAGCAGAGGGGAAGAAATGGGATTTTGACCGTGACGGTGAAACTGGAATGCTGGGTGCCTGGGGAAAGAGCCTGAGAAGATTTATTTTCTCCTATGCTTTAAAACCAGTCAGTTGAGTGTCTCCACTCCAGAGAAATACTCTGTGTGCTATGAATGGATCTATAAATGAGATTTTTTTGGGGCGGTTTAGGTGCTAATCAATAATGAAGCAGCATTAAACCGGCTCCATCCAGGTATTTTTAAGTCCAGCAAGTGGTTTTCATGAAACTACACTTCTCTCTTGTAGACACCTTAAATGTTGTGTCAGTAAGGGCTTCATCCACAAGTCAGAGAAATAAATGGAAAGACTTGTCTTGGCCTCAGGAGGAGATGGGGAAAGCTGGATGAGGTGAAGCCTGGCACAAATGGAGACATCACTCACACCAGTGAGCGCAGGAAATGAGAAAGATCTTCCTGAACTCTCCCTGTGTTCCTCCTGTCCTGCGAAATCCTTTGTTACTTTGACAGAGCACCTCAGAAATCCATGGATTTAACCAAAAACCACTAAACCAGCGTTAGTCACAGCTCTGGACTCTTCTCTGGCAGTGACCTTCAGCCTGGCACGAGAAGATTTTCCTCTTTAGGTGTGAGGATCTAATCCAAAGCCACTGGAGCAAATTTTCTCCTTTTTGCTGTCATTCTCTGGAAGATAATACAGATATCAAATTTAGCAGCAACATTCCTTGCTCTATTCATGGTTTCACTCCTTGAAGTAAGGACATTAATTTCTCCTTGAGGGAGCTCTCAGCAGGAGACACCCCAGAAAAGTGCTTGTTCAAAAAAAAAAAAAAAAAAAGTCTGTAACACCCTTTGATATTTTTTTAACTCCAATATTTATAATAATTAATCAACTTCCATCCAAATGTCAAGCTCCAAGCCTGGCAGTTAAGTCACACAAGGGCATTCAGGTTGCTGCCTGCAGGTTTTAGCCTGGGATCAAGCTTTTAGCCTGGGATCAAGCTTTTAGCCTGGGATCAAGCTTTTACCCTCATGGGGGCTTTTCCCACAGAGACACTTCCCAGATCCCTTCCTGGCTGATCACAAGAACCCCAAGCCAGGAAACAGCTTCCCAGCATGGCAAATTTACCAGGCTGGGCAAGGATGGGAGCTAATTGGAAACCCACAGAGAATCACAGAATTTCTAAGGTTGGAAAAGACCTCAGAGATGAATTCCAGAAGATCTGTGTTTGTCTTGTAGGTTGAACATGTTGCCATCAGCAGAACAAGTGCCTTTACAAAGACACTCTCCCTGGAATTGGGAGGAAGTTTCCACGGCAAATAACTGTGTCCTGCAGGCATCAAAGTTAATTTGGAATGAGGCAGCTGAAATACCTCTGCCTGAAACAGTCTGGGGTTTTGTCAGCACCTGACTGTAGCCAGCAGGGGTTAAGCATTAATTTTGATGACCCCAGTTTCAGGATAAATTAACAAATCTGATGCGTTGGGAACCAACTCCAAATCATTTTCCAGGAATCTCATTAACGGTTCTCTCCTTTGTCAGACAGAGGAATTGGAGCCATGGACAAACAGCACAGGTAGTTAAAGGTTACCCAGAGGTCAATGGTGGGAGTAAAAACTGCAGCTTTGCCATCCCAATCCAACCACAGCAGCCACTGGGCATCCCAGCTGAGGCAGGAATGGTCTGGGAGGGTCCTGATGAGTCTCTCCATTGGCCTCATTAGGATTTGGATCAAATATTGAGGCTAATTTTTTCCTCTGTTTCCCCACGGAGCAGTGCTCTTAAATGATTTATGCAAATGAGGTGCATCTATTAAATTTGCAATGCTGCAGGCATCAATATGCAAGTGTTAGAAACAGTTCTGTATTCAAGAAACCTGAGCAAAACCCTGATTTTTCCCCTGAAAAAAATGAATACTGAAGGAGCTGGGATAAAGCTGATTCTTTTACGTACTTATCTAAAGAAAGGCAGAATAATTTCCTATGTATCCCTGCCCTCTATTATTCACTGGAAAAGGTCTCAATTTTTATGCCTTTGTAAATATCCTGCTGTCCATGATTATGCATTGTCATGACTCTTTTGTGATGAAATAACCAATCCATCTACTCTGGAATTAAGCTGAATTTTGCAAGTGATTTTTTGTTGGGGTAAAAGGTGCAGAGTAATCTCTTACTCCTTGAATTCAGGGAATCATTCTTATTGGAAATAATCCTCAGGGTTAATCCACGGATGGTTTGACAGCCCAGCCTTCCAAGCCTTGGAAAACCTGGAAGGTTTTTAATTCACCCCTGATTCTCACCTGCAGGCAGCATCCTCACGGGCATGGCCACCACTCTGGAATTGTGGAACCCTTAAGGTTGGAAAAGACCTCATCAAGTCCAAGCAGCAACCCAGAACCATCACCGTGTTCACCCCTAAATCATGTCCTCAAGTTCCACGTTTCTGAATCTTCAAAATCCCTGCAGGGATGGTGACAGCATCACTTCCCTGGGCAGCCTGTTCCAATGCCTACCCCCTCTTCCCATGAAGAATTTTTCCTACATACCCAGCCTAAACCTGCCAACCTAAACTATCCCAGGCACATCTTGAGGCCATTTTGTCTCCTGAGGGACTTTTGAGAAACGACTCATCTCAGGTGACCACGCAGAAGAGTCTGATGCCTGTTGAGAGGCTTCCAGGCACCTCACCAGGCTCCAAATACTGCTCCAGAATGACACAGGTCTCCCACTGAACCTTCATCATAACTTCCATCCTCTCTTGGATGTTTTGGATGCCTCCAGATAATGGCTGTCAAACCATCAGTGGATTAACCCTGAGGATTATTTCCAATAAGAATGATTCCCTGAATTCAAGGAGTAAGAGATTACTCTGCACCTTTTACCCCAACAAAAAATCACTTGCAAAATTCAGCTTAATTCCAGAGTAGATGGATTGGTTATTTCATCACAAAAGAGTCATGACAATGCATAATCATGGACAGCAGGATATTTACAAAGGAATAAAAAATTGTTCTGGAAGTCTCAAAGAGAAAACAAAACTATTATTTGATCGTATTTAATTTACAGAAGAAATTATTAATGATTTAATTTGGCAATTACATTAACTGTACACCCTAAATAAGGCGTCAACACCACTCTCCTAAACACGTTCTGTGCTGTCACTGGAAGAAAATCCTTCTTTTCCAAGCTACAAAGCCCTCCAGAGCAGGGCGGTGCATTGGAGAAGTCTGACCTGAAAAAAAAAAAAACAACAAAAAAACAGGGGAAACTCTCTGGCAACATCTTCACCAGTAATCAAACACTGCCACGGGCTCACTCAAACTCTTGAAGCCCTTAGGGAGGCTTCTGTTACAGTTCTGGCATCCCACCAGCACCTTTCCAGTCCTTGCCTAGTGTGGGCCTGCAATTTCTGAGTCTGAGAGATTTCAGCCTGCTAGCAGCTGCTAACTTTTCCCAAGGGAAAAAATCTCAAGAAAACTTCTTCTTAAAACAATCTTAGTAAATAACAAAACACCACTTAGAGAAAGATTCTTTTAAGAATGGATTAGTCTTTCTAGTTCTGTTTCTCTCATTTAACCAATGGGATTAGAGAGGTGTTGTTCCTATTCACCAATCATGCTAAATCTGTATCAGAACACCTTATAAAAAGTAGTAAGAATTCAACAATAAAGCCTTCTCTATGCTCATTGCCTTCTAAAAATATTTAAAGTCTCATTCGTTTTTTCGTGTCCCACAGCAACAGCCTAGGTGTCCTTAGAGCCACCATGGGTCAGGGACCATTTCCTGTTCCCCTGAAGGATGTCCCTTGTGCCCATGTGAAAAATTAACACCCCCAGCTGCCCAAATTAGGGTTATGTCCATGTTGGCATCATGATTTAAAAAAAAAAAAAATCATTCCAGACCAAATTACAGTGAAATCAGCAAAATTAAAATGAAATGTATGTCCTAAAATCCCTTCACCCCAGAAACTCCAAGGAATGTAGAACCTTAAAAAAGATTTTCATGTGCCTCTGGCAGGCAAAACCCCTCCCAGACTTCTTTTTCCTCCTAATTTCAGCAGGAGGAAATTCAGTTTTCAGCTGGGAAAAGCAAGTTTATAGTTGTGTCTTCAAACAGAAGTTTCTAGCACCTAAAGAAAAATATGCCACTTCCCCATAAAAATGCAGCAGCACAAGTCAGAGAAGGGGAAAAACCACTGCTTTTATTTAATAAATCTATAGAATAATATGAGTTGTACTTGTGCAGTAGCTTTTCATCAGCTGCAGCCCAAGGCCTCTCACAGCACTTATTAATAGAGCTCCAAGAGCATTGCTTTCTCAGCTTGTGCATAATTCATACAGAAAAAAATAATATCAGCATAAAACAAATCCCATTCCTTAAAAAAAAAAAAAAAAAACAAACCAACCACAGAGTAATAAATGGTGCAAAAGCATTGTTTGGAGGTAAATAATACTCTCAGTCTTGGCTTCAAATGTTTTCTTTAGGGGATTCTTTGGTAAAGGGCTTTTTGCTCAAATGGCACCATTACAATATCAAAATTCCACTCAAATCCGCAAGGTGAAAGATTTAATTCTGAAAAACAGGAAAAGAGGCAATACAAGCGTGTTTCAAAATTGCTGTTTGTCCCATTTCTACACAAATGGATTGAAAACACCAGTAATAAACATTCTGGTTTAATAATAAACCAGAAGAACAAACCTTCTGGTCTCTAAATCTGAATGTCTCCTGTGAAAAAAGAAGCTTTAACTGAAATATGTTGCCCACTTTTTCATTACACTCTTCCCTGCCTAGAAATATTTGCACAGAAGACACTTTTTTTCCTAAGATCCAGCATCCAGAGCTGCAGAAGAGTTTTTCTGAGCAAACTGGATGATTCAGAACAGGAAATGGAGCACAAATATACTCCACAGAAATTAATCACTAAAAGCTCGACATTTCCACAGAAAGGTGTTTTCAATGCTATCTCTATTTAGCAGTGAGAATTTCCAAACTGCAGCAAAAGCTGCAACAGCCAGAAGTCTGTGTCAAGACTCTTGTGGTCCTTAGTGCAATTTTTTCAGGGAGAATTCAGCCAAATGCCCATTTTCCTTCTGAGAAGTGGCTTTTTGGTGGCAACAGCCGTTAGAAATCAAATCTCTGGGGTGGTGTCTGCTCTGAGACAGAGAATTTCTCCTGAGCTGTGCTCCTTGCACAGTGTTGAGCCTTTTTTGGTCCCTCCAGGGAGGCCACTGTCAATTAACACCACCCATGCCAATGCAGAATTGTCAGCTCCTCTTTGTGGGTTACCCAAATGTCTTGGTTTGGAAAGACAGGTGTCTGCCAGGGAAAAGCTGGAGCTTCCCTTGGAATGGAGAATGCAAACCCCCTCCCTCCAAATTATTATAATTTTGAAATTAAGGAGCTTTCAGGCAAAGATATGGGGATAGGAATTATAGTTCTTTACCAGGAAAATTTAAAACATAGTGGTACCAAAAAAAAAAAAAGTGTGAGACCTCGTGACCATTTGTCCATTTTGTGACCATTTTGGGTCCACCTTGGGTGTAGCCCTGGCCAGGCTCTTGTCCTGCCCAAGGTGTATCCTTAAAGGCCTGTTAATAAATATCTGCTTTATTCTCTGGCTCTGTCCAGTCTGTTCCAGCTCAACCTTCCCAAGGCATCAGATAAACTCTCACCTCTCCTCTTCCCAGAGCTGCCCACACAGCAAATCTGCAAATGCCACTTCATGGTGCACCCCTGGCCCTGACGGTTCAACTCCAGCAGGAGAAACCAGCTGTGCACAGCATTGAGATCAACATTATGGGAATTCATAGCTCTTGGGTCTTCCCAGAACTGGTTTCTCAACCCTGGGGTTAAAATTCATTCCCTCCTCTGTACAAATCAGCTTGACGGTGAATATTTCCATCACTGTCGCTTTTCTGGCCCGGAAAAGGTTAAATAGCTCCCTTCGCTCACAGTAAGAGCAGCTCAGTCTATTATGCTCCAGATTGATTGTTTTGTTAATTATATGCTGGCAGTCCGAGCTTGACAGATTTTCCAGATATATTTCTGCCATTTTATATGCACACACACATGTGTAGTTATAGAGATAGATCTGTTTTTGATTTTTACAAGTTCAGCAGCAAAGTGCAGGCAGAAAGGACCCTGGCCAGGCTTGAAATGAAAACTACTGCAAGCTCCTGAAATACTTTTTTTCCAACATACTCTTCAATACACCCCCCTCTCCCCACCTCCTTGGGAAGTTACAAAGGAAATACTAATTAGCTCCAGCACCAGGCCCGTCTGTGCTCTGTGCTGCTCTGCACTGACAGATCCTGAGCAGTAATTGGGTCACACTCACAGATGCTCGGAATATCCAATGCACCGTGGTTTGCCTGCAGCTCTGGCACAGGAAGAGCAGGGAATCTCACAGAAAAGGAGCACTCAACAGCTCCTCGCAGCTTTAAGAGTGCTTGAGTAGAGCTCTTCGCCAGCATTAAAGATTTATGAGGATTTGTAAGAAATCTTCCAATATCTGGCTGGTAGTAAATTAATTTTGCCCCTTTTTCCAAGGCTGAAGGATCACAAATAAGTTATTAATTTCATCACGGTAGCCCTGTTGGAGAAGGACATTTCACAAGGGTGTGGGGTGACAGGACAAGGGAAATGACTTTAAGCTGAAGGAAGGCAGGTTTTGATTAGATATTAGGAAGAAATTCCTCCCTGAGGCCCTGGACAGGGTGCCCCAGGATGCTGTCGCTGCCCCTGGATCCCTGGAAGTGTCCAAGGCCAGGTTAGATGGGGTTTGGAGTAATCTGGGCTAGTGGAAGGAGTGCCTGCGTGGATTTGGAACAAGATGATCTTAGAGGTCCCTTCCAACCCAAACCATTCTGCAATTCCATGAATCTCTGATTTTCTTCTACCACATGCATCCATTCTTCACACCCTACACCTTCTCCAAAACTGAAATTGGAGCATTTTCTTTAGTGAAAACGTGGTGGCATCACNGCTTTCCTTCAGTGCCCTGAGGCTGCTGTGAGGCCTTGAGATCAGAAATAGAATAAACACCTTTGGGGAGCGAGCCACAGGTTCCACCTCATCTTTTAAACCCTGGCACGGGACTCTGAGAGACAGAAAACCCCAGATTAGGGGAATGTCGGGGTGAAAATCCTGACAAACCTCACAGAGGAAGCTCTGGAGCTGTGCTGGTTGGTGCCTGCAGGGGTTCAGGCCTGGATTTTCAGAACTGAAGCATTTTCACATTGGGATGATGGATGTTGTTGTTGGCCATACTTGAACATGGGGCTCTTGACACTATGCTCACACTTTTCCTTCTTTCCTGATGCAAAGGATCCAAAATCCTCCACGGTGCTACCCCACAATCCCAGGGGTGGCACTGGTACCACAGAACTTCTACAGGATGGGCTGGATGAGCTCTGGAGGATAAGGGGATGGCCTGCACCATCAGGAATGAATAAAGGCCACCCAGGAGATGCTTTTTCTTAATCCAGCTCCATCTGTGGAGAAAGAATGAGGGTAAAAAGGGGTCCAGAAAACCAGACATGGTTTGAAAGGAGGTGTGGAGAAGCAGGACACAACTGCCCCTGGTAAGAGCTCTGTAGAACCCTAAAATTACTCAAACAGGAAGCTTGGTCATTTATCCCGCCCCAAGGTGACACCAAAATACCTCAGGTAAAAAGACATTAATGGGGTTCTCCCTTCTATTCTTCCAGGATGATAATTTTGGCCAAGTTCTGCACTCATTCAGAGGTGAAATTCCAAAACACCAGAGGTGCTCACTGTCCTGGGTCCATCCTGCCACTGGGAATTATCCAGTCCTGGTGCAGATCTCTGCCTGGAATTCTGAAATGGTTGTCAGGCTGAAGGCCTGGATCACATTCGGGACTTACAGCAGTGGGAACAGGATGGTTTGAACACCCCCAGGATATTCAAAATCCATAGTTAGCCTGGAGGAGAAAGGGAGACAAAGGGAGGTGTCATCCCCATGGCCTGAGTGTCTGAAAGGGAAAGATTAAAGGTATAACAATTAGTAATTACCAACAGATGGCTCACAAAGTCTGGGTGGGGATAATGAGCACAAGCACCAGATTATTTCCACAAGAAGCAGTTCCATCCTGCCAGCGTTACAAAGCCAACAATGGGACAACCTCATCCCAGTTCCCACAGGGAACACACCCTGCAGGTGTCACACAGCACAGCTCCAAGATCCAGCACACCCCCTCTCAGAGCAGACAAATAAACTTTGGGAGCAGCAATTCTCCAGCTAATATAATGAATATTTATAACAAATACATTCTAATGGCTTCTTGTCCTCACTGGCAGACGCTGGAAATTCCTTGACTTATGGTGAGCACAGTTTAGCAACAACCAGAAAATCAGTGTGGTATCAACATTATCCTCATGCTAAATCCAAAACTCAGCACTGTTCCAGCTGCTAGGGAGAAAATTAACTCTGCCCCAGCCAAAATTAGGACATAAAATAACAAGCCCCAGTTTCCTCTTCATTTTTGTGGACTTAGCTTGTCCAAGCTGCCCAGCCTCTCTCGTTTCCAGTCAGAGGGATACAGCTTCACGCCTGACATGAAATTTAACAGAGGCAGAGGGGTCCTTGATCCCAAAGCAAGGATGCTCAGCGCTACAAAGGCCTGACACACGAGTCACACAGATCCCAGCTTCAAAGAGCAGCTCGTTGTTTTCTGCACAGCAGCTGTGGCCAGGGCAGCTTTTGAAGATGCCCACCAAAGACATTTGAGCCCTAACCCAAGATAAAAAATAATAAACACTCTCCTGAGGTGACTTCTCTTTGCTGATCAAAGTCAGAGCGAGTGCTGGGTGTGTTTGGGAAAATCCCGGAGCTGGGCTCACTTCATACAAACTCCAGCTTTTAACGAAGCAGGGGATTCAGGGGGATTTTCTCCACAGCTCAGCACAAAGCCAGGCTCCCCTCCAGGAGATCAACCTTCCCTGAACTGGAGACTGCTAGAGGAGCCTTGGGTTAGAACTGCAAAGTGCCCTAAGAAGGGACCTCCTGGAGGTGCATGGAGCTTAAAGAAGCACAGAAATATTCAGGAAATGGTCAGGTTGGTTGTTTTTCTAATCTCAGAGCAACAGGCAGCTCAGACAGAGCTGGTTTCTCATAAAACCCTCCTGACTCCTCACATTCCTTCTGACCCAAGATCAGGAGATCCCCACAGCACAGCTCCAACAGGATGTGTCTTCCCAAGAGGCGTTTTTGGGATGAAGCACAGGTGGGCTGGGCTCGGTGATCTTGGAGGTCTCTTCCAACCTGGTGATTCTGTGGCCGCAGGGAGAGAGAGGAGCTGTAAGCACCATGCATAGTTATAACCATAATGAATTTAAGCTGAAGGAAGTAGATTTAGATTGGATATTAGGGAGGAACTCTTCCCTGGAGGGGGTGGAAGGCACAGGGCGCCCAGAGCAGCTGTGGCTGCCCCTGGATCCCTGGAAGTGTCCAAGGCCAGGCTGGACAGGGCTTGGAGCAGCCTGGGATGGTGGAAGGTGTCCCTGCCCATGGCAGGATGAGCTTTAAGACCCTTTCCATCCCAAACCATTCCATGATTCTGTGATTCAGTCCCACTTTCCCAATCCCTTCTGTGCCCTTCCCAGCACCACGGGCAGCTCAGCTGCGGCTCTGGTGGCCCAGGGACCAGGCTGAGGTGCCACCCTCCCTGAGGGTCAGGGTCAAGCCAGTCCTCATCCCACAGGTGAGCCTGGACAGACCTGCCAGCAGCAGTGACCAGGAAGCTTTGTCCTTGCAGGAGAAAAGAGGGGAAGCTTGGATTCGACACACCAGCCCTCCTGAGAGACATTCCCAACTCCCTGAACAGCTTCCTTCTGCTGGAGCTGTGCCCAGGATGAGGCCAGGCTCTGGATGGAGACCTTTTTTTATCCGCTTTGCCCCACAGAGCTGATATTTCTGGGGCAGGCAGAGCCTCAGGAGGAAGGTTTGATGTCTGGCTGTATCCACTGCAGCTCCCACCACCTCCCCACTCCCTCTAACACGGATCTCCAGCTGCTCCAGGCTGGTAAAACCTGCCAGGGATTTTGGCACCTTCCCCAGGGAGGAACCTTGAGCGAAAATCTGCTCCCCACACCTCTTATTCTCCTTTCCACACACCTGCAATGGCTTTGGGGACCCTCCCTGGAGCTGAACTGATGCTGAGCAATCCCACCCTCGACTCCATAAAAAGCAGGGTTGGGATGAGGTGCAGCAAAACCATCTCTCCTCCCTTGTCCAGATTTTCCTGAAGCTGCCAAAAACTAGGGCAGCCACAGGCACATCATCTGCATGCTTCACTTCTGCTGTCAGTCTGAAAAAAAAAAAAAAATCAGGAAGGCAGCTCCCGATGCTGCAAATTTCCCGGGAAAAGGAGATGGGTTTGTTCCCCCCTTCCCACTGTGGGTTTGCAGGCAGTGCCTGTGCCCGAGGACAGCATCTGCAGCCCAGGAATTCCCTGTGTGCCACCAGATCCTGCTGCTGCTGCCTGTGAAATCCGGGAGCCTGGAGCTTCCCGCTGCGGCCGTGTGCGCTCTGCTGGGTTTGGAGAACGTGGTTCCAAGGAAGAGAGCAGAAGCTGCTGCTTTCTGCGTGTTAATAAGCACAAAACACCTCCCTGCAATTCTGTGTATCAGACATGCAGCAGTCCCAAAGAAACTGGAGCATTTGGGATATTTTGGAGCTGTTTCCTTGCACATTTCACACTTTATTGCTTACAGCAGCCAGAGGAGCAGCCCCGCTTTTATAAAGGCAAGGTACAAGGCAAGTCCCTGAGTTTACAACTGCTTTTACAAAATGTTTTTAAAGCCCCAAATGCACCAGAGCATCTCCCAGCGCCGTTTCCCCCTGATTTGCCAGTTGTTCCCTTGATTAAAGGTAGGGGAGTAACCCATTAGACATGCAAAGTCAAAGATCACGCGTGGTGTGACAGCACACACACACACAAAAATTAGGGAGTAAAAGGGATCTGTGACAAATTGGGTTCACTTATTTTTGTCTTTTTTTAAATCTTCCTTTTCTGTGTGTGTGTATTTATGAGCTTCTACTAAAAAAAAAAAAAAAAAAGGGAAAAATGTCTTTGGTTTTTGTGTTGTTGTTTTGTTTTTTTTTTCTTTAAAAGCAAATACTTTGATAGTAACTTCCAGCTAAAACTCTGGAAATCTGCAGGATTTTCTGCAGAGGGGAGGGCTGGTACAAGCCTTGCAATCCCTGACAAAGTTGGGGGGGACTGGAAATGCTCCAAGAGCCATCCAGCCTCTGTTCAGTCTGAAAGGACATCAATAAAACATGACCTGCTTCGCTTCAGCCGAGAGCGACTCATAAATAATAAAGCTCTTCAGATGTGGAGTCCAACGTGGACTGAAACAGGAGGGGAAAAACCCCTGGAAATGATGTGGGAGACGTTAATTTAGGAGCCCCTGTGGTTTGTTCAGTGCTTCCCTTTGAGACACAAATTTTAAAGAAATTAAGAATTTTAGAAAAGTTAAAATTGCAGCTAAAAATAAGCTATTACTAGAGTCAGAGTAGATCAATAGATAAGCTTTACCAAAAATAGTTAAGAGTTAATAGTTAAAAAAAAAAGATTTAAGATAATTATCCCAGATCTAAATAACTAAGTACTTGTCATTTTCATGTTTATTTAGCTGTGTTATAATGAGAAATGAAGAAACTAATAAATAGATCGAAAGGAACACAAACAATTACATCTAGAAATCCATTTAAAAGTCATGGAGAGAAGAAACTAAAGTTCTCCCAAAGCTCATTTGTATTGTCATCTATTAAAAAGGTTAAAAGTTCAGAATGAGGAAGACTCGCCTCCCTTCCTCTTTTTACAACCCCTCCCCATAAAAAAGACCACTGATCCAATTCAGAGAGCGAATAATGGATTTTTAAGCTAATTACCATGAGAAATGAAAAATGAGAAGTATTAGTGTTATGAATATATATTAGTATTTTAAATATTCAAAACTTTTATAAATAAATAGCAAATAAGCCAACACTGAGTACAATTTCTCATTGTAGGCTAGGACACAATGCCTATTTAAATAAATAGACTCTAAAATCGCTTTTAACTTTGCAGTACATATTAAGACATTACCTCACACAGGTGCCCAGCATCAAATTAAACATATATTTTCTAACCCTAAACACTTAGAAAGGGTTTTATCCATCAAAGTTGGGTATCGGCCCTAGATCAATGTCCATATTTAATAAATCACCTTCCCACTGCAGCTCAAAGCATCCCCTGAGGCAGCAGGGAGCCCCTGGAGGGGAGGCACAGCCCAAAGGACACCTGAACAAAGCCGGGGTGGACGTGTGTGTGGGCTCGATATTTCTGAGCCCAGGAGAATTTAAGCTCGCTAATAGTTGCTGGCTCCTTTCCCAAGGGAAAGCTGCCAACAGTTTCTCTTTCCAAAACATCTCTCTGCGTTTCTCAGCACAGGCTCAGCAAACAGTGTTCCCTTTGCCAGAACAACTGTCCCAGGGGTTGTTTCCTATTCCTGAACCAATGGAGAGCAGTGTCAGTGCCATGGAGCAATAACAGACCTTTTTACACAGCGTGTTCTAAAAGAAACTGCTGGGATTGTAAATAAAGCCTTCTTTCTCTTCTGACCATTAAAAATAATAATAAAAAAAAAATAGGGAAAAAAAAGGAAACTGTTGACAGTTTTCCCTTGGGAAAAGAGCTGGCAATGATTAGCAAGCTAAAATTCTCCCGGGCTCAGAAATATCGAGCCCACAGACGTGCTCCTCCCTGCTGCCCTGGCGGTCCTGCACAGCCTGGGATGTCCCCTGGCCTGTGCAGGCTCACGTGGTGTCACAGCACAAACGCCACCCTGCCGGAATGGTCTCAAGGCAATTTGTTGTACCCAGGCTGGAAAGGGCAGCTGTGGGAGGAACCTTCAGGAGTGCCTGAGAATCCATGGATTAAAGCACTGCAAAGCCCTTGGAGGTCTTCAGTCCTGAAATTACAGAACAGAATGGTTTGGGTTGGAAGAGAGCTTAATTCAGTTTAACATACAGGGCACCTCCCGCTATCCCAGGTTGCTCCAAGCCCCATCCAACCTGGCCTTGGGCACTTCCAGGGATGGAACATAACATCTTTGGGCAACCTCTGCTAAGGCCTCGCCACCCTCAGAGGGAAGAATTTCTTCCCAATATTTAACTTCTGAATTTCCCCTCTTTCAGTTCACACCCAGTCTCTGTCCCTGACCACTCCTTCCAGCACGGCCTCTTTCCAATAACCATAAGGGTTCTGATTTTCACCCCAGCAATGAGGGGTGGAAATTTACCGGGAGAGATAAGAATTGACTTCATGTTGCATGTGGAGGAGAAGCTCTCACCAAGGCCATGCTCTGCCCCATGACCAGCATGGGGTATATTAAGGTTGGCAGTACATTTATTAATGCACCAGAGCTTCAGAGGGCAACACACACTGGAGCATAAATAAGAGAAAATAGGCACCTCCACTTGACCTCAATAACGGCAGCAGAAAAGGGTCAGCAAGGGGTAAAAGGTTCAGGAGTGAAAATTGAGCCACGGACTTTCCTTGGTCAAAGATCAGAAAACAGAATCAAATAAATGATTAACGGCCTGGCTTATACAAACTGGGATAAGTCAGTGCTGTAAAGAGGTCTGGGAGCCTGCTGCTCAGAGGTGAAGGTTGTGTGGCGTTCCTACAATTGTCTTCAATAGATTAATGCCATTTTATGTTGGTGGCATTAAAAGAGGGGTTGTTGCTGTGGCTGTGTCCATACCTGTAAAAAAAAACTCCTACCTGCTCTTGGGAAGCTGAATTTGATTAAGTTTGGGGAGATTTATTTTCTGCCAAGTCCAAAGGATCTTCAAAGAAAGAGTTGAATCTGAATCTCCATTTTAAATCTAAAGCTTTATTTCCTTCTGCATTGATTTTCATCTGTTTCGTGGGGTTTTTTTCATCTCTCCTACTACACACAAAAATATCACAAGTGGCGTAACAGTGTCAGGCAGGAATTCTTAAGCCTTATTTGAATTACACTTTATTTACTAATTAGGGTATGTTTAGCATTTTAAGCAAACGCTCATTTCTTTCCTGTTTGTTTGAAAGACTCTTTTTCCCCGAGGGATTGCTTGAACTCTCTGTGCTTCTGTGTCAATCTGGGGAGTGCAGCAAGATCCAGAAGCCTGAAAAATCCTCTGCTGCCTCTGCTGCTTCCCTGGTGTTTTCAACAGCGATGGCTGAACTTGGGCTGCAAATTTAAAATGTTTTCAAGCGCATTTTAAATGCAGTCTGCACTTAGATCCATTGAGGGAAACCATAGAGCCATCAAACAGTTCGGGTTGCAAAGGACTTTAAAAACCTGGTTCTACCCCCTGCCATGGGCAGGGACAGTTTCCACTATCCCAGGTTGCTCCAAGCCCTGTCCAACCTGGCCTTGGGCACTGCCAGGGATCCAGGGGCAGCCACAGCTTCTCTGGGCACCCTGTGCCAGGGCCTCCCCATCCTCACGGGGAACAATTCCTTCCCAAAATCCCATTTAAATTTACCCTGCAGCGAACTTCTGAGAAGGACAAGACACCAGGTTGGCTCTCAGGTGCCACTTAACACGTTCCATTTTCATCTTTTCAGCTACTTCCATTCTGCAGCTGCCCCCGAAATCCCCAAACCGGGGCTGTGATTTTGATTTTTAGTGACTACTGGAAATGTGGGGGAAGTTCAGAGGGGCTCCAGGCTTGCTAACCTAGACAAAAAAGGGCTGGCTGATATGGAAAAAAACCTTGTGATTGGGAGCCCAAGAATCCCACAACGAGTGGGAAAGAGAATCAGGCAATGCACTCATCCATCGTGACAGCGTCTCTACAGGCAGCACTTTCCATCCGAGCGAGCCTCGTGCATTTGTCATGGTAACTGTCCCCAGCACCTGCAGAACACTGCTCAGCCCGGTATCTGCACATCCCCCTCAACCCTCTTGGTGAGAAAATAAAGATAAATGAACACCCTGTGTTGCAGCGCACCACCTGTTAACAGGTGTTTTCATACTGGGAAAAGAGTTCGAGTTTCACCCCTGAACTTTTTAGGAAGATGAACCAGAAACTTCTATGCTGTTCTGACCATAACTGGCCCAGTGCCAGGACAAAGGCACTGTGGTATCCTTGAGCTGTTCCTCAAGAAATGTGGCTGTTTTCTATTGAGCAGCAAGGCAAAAACCCCTCCTTGATCGTTGAATGCTTAAGAGAGAGCACGGAGATTCTCGGGGCTTTTTGGTGTCTCTTAGCAAGGGCCCTCCCTGCACCATGCACAGCTTTTTTTTGTTCTTTCTCTCTGTAAAGTTTGTTATTTTTTCTTTAATTAAAGCTTTTTGCTTTTTCAAAACACCTCTAATTGAGCCGTCTCGCTAATTTTTCATAAGCCATTTCTGAGAGGCTGCTGGCAAACCTCAGAGTGTGATGCACCTTCGTGGGGCTAAAAATGCTCTGGCCCAAATGCAGAAACTCATCAGCCCTGTTCCAAAGGAGCTGCAGTGCTGGGCAGCCAGGCAGGCAGGACACAGCTCTGCAAACAGCAGGTCAGGCCTGGATTAAAACAGATGCAAATGTAGTGGTCCAAGAGGGTGAAAATCATCCATCTGCACCATTCCTGGGCTGGGCCCACGAGCAGGAGGGAGGAGTGCTGCCCTGAAGGACAGCACCACTCCTTTCCCTGCCATGGGACGCTGTCTTTTTCCTGACAACATCACCAGACTCACTCACAGCAAGGAGCTCATCCCTGGAGATGGGGATGGACACACGGACACCTCCTGCAGCTGCCACGAAACTCCCTGTGAATGCAGTGCCAAAAGCTGACTCCCATCAGCAAGGAAATGTGCTGAACCCATCCCAAATCCAAAAGGAAATCATAAAAAAGAGGGAGAGCACCGTTTAAAATGTGTAGATAGTGATAGGACAACAAGGGAGAAGAGAAGAGGTGCTGGAGTCCAGGGCATGTGGAAAACCCCTCAGACTGCCCTCAGGGGTCTGAGACCCTGGCTGGGACCCCAGGAAAGCTTTGCCTTTGACCTCAGCCCATGGGAAAAACTTCCAACACTCAGAGATTAATTGAAAACAACAAAGATTTGAAATAAATAGTAGTTTAGTTTGTCACAGGGTGAAAATTTGTACTTTTGGGTTTTTAGTATGGAAGTAGATCAGAACAAGATGGAGAATTTTGGGCAGAGTCTCATTTCCTTCTTCTTCTTCTTCTTCTTCTTCTTCTTCTTCTTCTTCTTCTTCTTCTTCTTCTCCTGCTCCATCTCCTGCAGTGCCGGTGGCACAGAGACATTGGTGGGATGGATTTGATGTAGGAATTGCATGTTTAGAATAGGTGACAGTAATTGGCACAAAACTGTAAATACAGCACGTTTTTAGAGTTAATTGGATTAGAAATCTTTAAAAACGACCTTGGACTCTCCGTCCATGTTCCTGTAGCTGCTTTCCTTCAGTGCCCTGAGGCTGCTGTGAGGCCTTGAGATCAGAAATAGAATAAACACCTTTGGGGAGCGAGCCACAGGTTCCATCTCATCTTTTAAACCCTGGCATGGGACCCTGAGAGACAGAAACCCCCAAATTAGGGGAACGTCAGGGTGAAAATCCCATCAAAGAGGGGAGGTTTAGATGAGGTGTTGGAGTGTTTGGGTTTTCTTTCCCACCCTGAGCAAGCTGAAGAGAAGAAATCATCCCCTGGCTGCCCAGGGATAAACTGGGAACAGGAAGAAGTTCACTGCCTGTTAAAGTTTGGCACAATGAATGAGCCGGCACTGATGTCCAAAGCTTTGGAGTTTTATCAAATGTAAACAGGCCTGAAGCAGAGCTCTACAGCTGCAAGGAGGAGTGGAAGGCAGGAATCTCTTGCCAGAGGATGCTCTGGAGTTGCATCCAGAGTCACCAGTACTGTGGCCTGAAAATTTTGAACAATTTTTGAAGTAACACCTGTGTAGCTCCAGGCCCTTCTCTCATGGTTTCCCTTTCCAGGCAGTCCCGTGCTCAGCAAAGGGGAGACTCCTCTTCTTCCTCCCTCTCTGACTGAACACCGGTGTCCTCCCCTCTCCCCACCTGCCCCGCTGTGCCTCCAAACCCTCCTGACCCCCTGTGCTTTTCAGCTTGAACCCCCAAATCCTCCGGAACTCTCCCCAAAGCCATCAGCGTTCAGCATCTCTCCATTGCTGGACAGGGACCAGCTGGGTTGCTGTGAGCCAGATGTTTCCTGGGTGAGGAGCTGGCAGCCAGATCCACACTCCTTTTCCTGGCAGGAACATCTCAGCTTTTCCCTGCTTGGCCTCAGCCTCCGCGCTGCCCTACAGGAGTTCCTTCCTTTTCTATCAGTGGTGCTCAAACAGCTGCTCCAGAGAGATACAGAGAGATTTAGAGAGATCCCGGAGATTCAGACAGTTCCAGAGAGATCCAGAGAAATCCAGAGAGATCCAGAGAGATCCAGAGAGCTCCAGACAGCTCCAGAGAGATCTAGAGAGATCCAGAGAGCTCCAGAGAGATCCAGACAGCTCCAGAGAGATCTAGAGAGATCCAGAGAGCTCCAAACAGCTCCAAACAGCTCCAGAGAGCTCCAGGCAGCTCCAGACATCTCCAGACAGCTCCAGACAGCTCCAGGCAGCTCCAGACACCTCCAGAGAACTCTAGAGTGCTGCCCTAATCCAAGGAAGGCTCATTTTCTCTGTGTAATTTCAGCTCCAATGCCGTAACATTTCAATAATGTACCAGAGCCCTGATGTCTCCTTCGGGTCCGTTTTTGCCCTGACATCTCATCCTGACGCAGTGAGAGGAGCAGCCCTGGAGGCTTTCCCAGCTCCTGGGTAGCACTGCCGAGGAGTCTGATGACCTCAACCACATTGGCTCAGCCAAATTCACCAAATTCTAAGACAATTATCAGGGGAATAACTGAATTGGCGTTATTGCCTCTCCTCTGGGAACACACAACATTCCCTCCGGGCATTGTGTAACTCCACAGCTTTAAACATCTGCCACATCCCCCCATGTCAGAAACTCTGAGAAGTTCAATCACATTTTTCTCCCTAAATTGCAGCTTCCAGGCGACGTGGTGACCTATGGCTGGGAATCTTCTTTACAAAGGCTCTTGATTTATTTTGATGAAGATGGATAAGCCCATCCTGTATTCCCAGCAGAGGAGGGCATTTTAGGATTGAGATGCATCACTGTGAGTTGTGCCTCTGGTGGTATAATCACAATTTCCAAATGCAGGCAGAGAAGGGCTGGATGGGGACTATTAAATCCCTTTTCTGATTACAGGTCTCAGAGGGGAACTGCTTGCAGCTTGTTCAGCAGTTTGGACGTTTGGTTTCCTCTTTCCTTCCTTTTTTTCTTTTCCCATTTTATCTCCACCCATGGGAAAATAAGGATAAAAGGAGGACAGGGCAGAAAGAATGTGAACCTTGTGCCTCCATCCCAAGACGGCTGAGGACTCACTGCTCACTCATTTGCTACTTAACTTTTGCTCCTTGTGGATGTAGAATGTGTTTATACATAATCAATCGTGACAGACTCTCTGTCAGGTGAGTCCCTCGCCTATTCCAGGTATATTTTCGTTTGCCATGTTGAAAGCCTGGTGCTGAAAATTCAGAAAACTTTCCAAAATAAATAAAATAAAATAAAATAACATCCTCTTCACTGCTGCTCATGTAGTTTTCAGTATCCCAGAGGAGCAGCAGGGAGCTGAGCTCAGCACAAGCTGCCCTGGTTTTTCTAGACGTGCATTAGCATACAAAAGATTGAAGGTGCAGTGGGTATCCTGGATCCTGCAATGTTCTGTGGACCAAATTCTCTGCAGTTATTGCTCTCCTGAAAGCCTGGGGAAGGTGCAGCTCTGATGGCAGCAGGGAAGGTGAGGGTGGGACCTCCCTGTGGCTAAAATGCAGATATTTAACCCTGAGATTCTCCCCCCAGTTTCGTTCTGTGGTCAAGAGAGAGAAACGGTCCCATCCAGAGGGGAACTCGCCTCACCCTGAAATAAGAAACCAAGGTCAGTCTGACCAAGAGCCTCTGGAAGAGCTTACTCAGAGCTGGGGGTTAGAAAGGGATCCCAGGATGAGGAATGCAGGTGCAGGAACTCATCTCACTTCCAGATGCATAAAATGAAGATAAAACCCTCATTCTGAATCAGGTCCCTGCCCCTCCCCACCACGTCATGTGAAGGGACCAGACCCTCCTCCTCCACATCCCAGGACTGGGATGAGGGAAAGGAACTCTCCTTTTTCATCTCTGAAGGGAATGTCAAGCCCTTTCCCACTCCTTGTGGCTGAGGGAGAAACCAGCCTCTGTGTGCTGAGGATGGGTGCTCAGCTACAGAAAGAAAAGAACAACTTCAAGGTTTTTTTAGGAGAAAATGATCTTCCTGGGAAATCTGAGCCCGATTATCCCTCCGGATCACCCCGCTGAACCAGCTGAGGCTTCCCAAGGCCACTGCAGAGCCCTCATTCACAGAACAGAGGACAGAATCCCGGGTTTCCTGGATGTTTCGGGTGTGCTTTTCCTTCCTGACCCCAGGAACAGGTTTGTGAGATGATCTCAGGTGCATAAGAAGAGGATCCTGGCAGAATCCCATTCCATCCAAAGGGCTGCTCCCTGCTGCAGCACCATTCCAGCAGTGGCAGCCCCGGGCCCCTCTCCTTGCAGGGGACGACTTCAGCCTGAGCTGCACTCCTCAAAGTCAGAGCAGCTCGTTTGTGCTCAGAGGCTTTCACTGAGAGTTCATCTCTTTTCCCAGTACCAGGAAAATCACCTGTCAGTGAGGCAGAGGCTTTTTGATCAGCCCCAGACAGGTGCCTGGCAGTGCAAATCCCTCTGCCTGCTCAAGCTGCAGCCTGCCCTGTTTGCCAGGCTTGGTTTGCTTTGTTTTCCACCCTTAAATTCTTTATTACAAAGCAGCTCTGCAAAGTGGGACAATTCACACTCTGCCAGAGCCCACCGGGGAACTTTCCAGCCCCTGTGAGTCTTGCCACATTTATTCCTTTTTTAATCACAGAATGGTTTGATTCGGAAGGGTCAGCAAAGGTCATCCAGTGCCACTCCCTGCCATGGGCAGGGTCACCTCCCGCTGTCCCAGGCTGCTCCAAGCCCTGTCCAGCCTGGCCTTGGTCACTGCCAGGGATCCAGGGGCAGCCACAGCTGCTCTGGGCACCCTGTGCCAGGGCCTCCCCACCCTCATAGGGAAGAATCCCAATTCCCAATCTCCCACTCATCCCTGCCCTCTGGCAGTGGGATCCATTCCCTGTGTCCTGTCCCTCCAGGCCTTGTCCCCAGTCCCTCTGCAGCTCTCCTGGAGCCCCTTCAGGCCCTGCCAGGGGCTCTGAGCTCTCCCTGGAGCCTTCTCCTCTCCAGATGAACATTCCCAGTTTTCCCATCCTGGCTCCAGAGGGGCTCCAGCCCTGGGAACACCTCCATGGCCTCCTCTGGATTCGCTCCAGGTCCACCCGACATTGCAGACTGCAGGGCTGGACACAGCAGTGCAGGTGGGATCCCCCCAGAGCAGAGCAGAGGGGCAGAACCCCCTCCCTCAGACTCTGCCCACGTGTTTTTTGATGCAGCCCAGGGCACAGTTGGTCCCCAGGGCTGCAAATCCACATGCCTGGGGCTTGTCCAGCTCCTCAGCCATGGACACCCCAACCTCCCACACGCCCTGATCCTCAGGAAGGAGTGGGAGCCTGAGGGAAGAATCCTTGCTGTACAACAGCTGGTTTGCATCTGTCCCCAGAGGTGCTCTGGGCATCTCTGTGAGCGTTTCAGCGGTCAGGCCTTGATCTGGCTCACACAGCTGGGACACAGAACTGTCCCCATCGCCCTGGAGTTTGGGACACTCCTTCTCAGGAGAAGAAAAGTGGAGAAGAACAGGTGACACCATCCATGTCCCTGTGTTGTTCTCCTAAATGAGCAATTTCCAAACAAAAAAGAAAAGGAGCCTTCTTAAAGAGCTCAGATGTTTTGATGACATTTTTGAAAGAACCTATTTCCACCCACACAAGTTGTTCATTTGGAAAATTTCCCTAATTGCTCTTTTGTTATCTTAATTCTCCAACTTTGATCAGAGCACTTTGATTCAAATGAAATGTTTTATTCTGAGGGTTGCAGTAGCTCAAAACACTGCTTTCCCTAATTACCCTGATTGCAGAGTCGGGGCAATTTGCCTGCCTGGCACAGGAGGTGACAAATGGCCGAGTCACAGCTGAGGCACACAGGTCACCACGACTTCCCAGCCAGGATAAAACCAAAATGTGGTTCTGTTTTGGCTGCTCTTGAGAGACAGGCAATGGAGATGGGCTTGAGAGTCAGGGGTTAATTCCAGCTCTTCCCTTAGGCTTTCCCTGAGGCTTGGATGCCTCTCCCTGAGCTCCTCAGCCCACGTGAAATCGGCCAAGGAGACAATTCACCTCATCTTTAAGAGGACACATAAATAGGTCGAGCATATTGCTCCCTAAAAGTACCAGCTTCTTCCCTAAATCCATTATCAGAGCCCGGGGATAGAATTTATCTGCCTAAAATCAGGTTTCTAATGTTTTTTGAGAACCCTGGGGCTCCACTGCTTGCTCAGCTGCCGCTTCAGCAGGCACTGAGCACCTTGTGCATCCTGCCTGCCCCATACACGTATTTAAAATACCCCAGACTTTGTGAAAAGGTGCCAAACACATGTTTAGAGCTGATCACAAACTTCAAGAGACTGAGAAAACCATAATTCTCTGAGGATTTTGCTCTAATATGTGAACTGCTCTCACTTTTTATGTTTTTTCTCTTGGCTTTGTTGTGTTCTTGTCTAGATTAAAAAACCCACTTAGCATCCAACCCCTCCTTGTCAGCAATGTCCTATTAAGGATAGCAATCAATCCCCCTCTGGACAGAGCGTTTGGGAGGTCTTACTGAAAGATTTACTTTCCAGTTGTGAAATAATTCTCATGGGAGGCAGAAGGAGGCAGAGGAGGGCACAAATAAATTTGAATGGAAGCTGTTTCTTAAAGAGAATTCAATCCTAGGCAAAGCACGGAGCTCACAGGACTCGGAACTGTACAAAAAGTCTTCTTAAAAACCAATTTCTGGTTCTTCCCAGCATCGTTTCCAGAAGTGAATGTTGTCCTTGCATTTAGGAATGGATATTACTCCACACAATGCAGGGAATTTCCTCTTACCTTGCATCTGCTCCTGGCCATCACAATCAGGATAAGCTCACTAATAAAGGAGTTTTTTCATGCCCCTACACTGGGAAAAGCTCAGCACAGGGAAAGGGAGCGCTGCCAAACCAGACAAATAGTTGAGGGGAAAGTAATTTGTTAAGCCACTGATGATTTTATTACCAAGCTCTCAACCTCTGTGGCTTCCAACAGGAGGAGCAAAGATTTTATTACAGGCGTAAGCTAATGCAAGGCAGTAATTATGTTAATGAACAAGGCAAAGAGCTTGGTGAGGCAGAGCCAGGGGAGTGAATGAGCTCCTGGGACACATCAGGGCACCATTTAGCAGGGCACAGGTGGCAAATGTCACCAAGGAATGAGGGATCTGCACCAGCACCTCGGGAACAGAGGAGCAAACAGCGTTTGCTGCTCTGAAAAGGAAAAAAAAAGGAGAACATTTAAAAACAAGGATGTAGAGTAGCTTGTCAGAGATCTACAGAACATTCAGCTTCAAATTCTGTCTGGAGGTCATAAACCTACTGGTACATAGTTAAATGCCACATAACTGCCTAAAAAGTGTCACCAGGAAATGAGCTGGCCTCTGGACAGTTCTGCTTCTCCTGTCTGATGTAGAAAGAGCCTGGGCAACTAATTTGAAATCGTCTGTTATCTTTTAAACATCTGATATTAGACAAAAACTGTTCTTCCCTCTTGTTTCAGCAGTAAAAGAGGATGGGCAGAGGATGGCCCTGTTAAAGAGGCTGCTTGGACTGCCTGGGCTAAGGAGGATGAGCACCTCACTGATGTTCTGACTGACTTTTTGTGTTTGTTTTTGTCTTAGTGAAACATTTTTCATTTGAAGATATGCTCATTGCCAGGGTGTAGGGCTAGATGACCTTTAGAGTTCCCTCTCAACCCAAAATCTTCCATGGTTCTATGAATTGTCTTCAAAATCAAGCCGTCCCTCACCAGACAGGTCTTTCCCGTGTGTTTGCAAGACTGATGAAACCACTCATCTCCAAGGCAAATGGACTTCAAGAACCGTCTGCTTCCTTCTTTGCCAATAAATAAATCCCCAATAAATGGGTCCAAAGGAGGATAAAAATCATCTTTCTCCCAGCCTGACCCTCCCCAGTAGGCACCACATCAACTCCAGCTGCTCCAGGTGCCAATTCCACAGGGTGTCCACTGCATGCAAACCCTTGCAGTCACCTCCTGCCAGCCCCTGCCACCCTCACAGGGCTGCAGGAGCAGCCCACGATGGCCCTGCTTGTCGGATTATCCCTTTTCTGACCCAGAGATGGGGCAACCGAGAGGTGTTTTAAAAACTTTTATTCTATTTTTAGTCTCATGTGAAGGATGAGACGGTACAGATATTATAATTCACGCTATTAAAATCAGAAGCTAAACTATTTCTTAATTACAACACATTGTAAGCGTTCCTTGGCCTATCAGCTTTTGCCACACAATGCTGTTAATGCCTTAAAGCCAACCATCTAAAATTACCCCTCGTGGCTCCTACTACAATACATTTTTCATAGCTCTACTTCTGTAAAATATCCAGTCTATTTGCAAGGCCACCCTTTGAAACTTGTGTCTAGTTCCATTTCTCTCTCAACAATGTCTGCCCTATTCCATGGCCTCTCCAAATCAGCATACTTGATCCCAAGGTTTACATACAAATCCACACTATGTGAGCCTTCTGTCAAGCTTTAAAAATTCTCTACAAATCCATTTCCCCACACCTGCTGCTCCCCAGGCTCCTCAGCATCAGACTGACAACATCCTCACAACCTGCCCTCCCCTCCTGGGATTCCTTGGCTGAAGGGGATCTCACATCACAGGGCTTTGATGAGCAGCACATCTTAACTTTATTTTGCAGAGGCTGCTTTCAGGGTGCACCAGACACCTCTGGCAAAATGTTCCATCAGAGGGCACAGGAAAGCCAAGCAAGGGATGTGAGTCATGGTGAAGTGTTTTAAATGCACAAAAACAGTTGGGTTTTTGTTTTTTTTTTCCTGGGGGACTAAAAGCTGCACACTTGGCCTATTTTTAGTGCAGCTGGCAGTACATCAGCATGGATATAGCTGCAATATTTTAATGGGTGGCAGGTTATGGAACGAGCCATCAGTCCCTGGTTAATGGATGTGTTCTTGGCCTGGGCCAGTGTGAGTTTTCTTTCTCCCTTTCCTTGCTCCACAATTTCCTGCTGCTGAGAGCTGTGACAAGTCACTGTTCACTCAGCTGAGCGATGGCAACTTGTCCATGTGTCCAGCACAAATGTTGTGCAATGGGCACTGAAAGTAATTAAATGCAGCTGCACCTCAGCTGAGTATCCTGAACACGGTGGGACTTCCCTGGAAGAACGGGATAGAGAAACTTGTGTGGGACTTCTGCAGTCCAGATGTGACTCAGAGGCCAGACGTTACATGTTGGGAAAGAGGCTGCAAACAAAGAGCTCTTAACCCCAGAAACAACTTTATAAAGGACTAAATTAAACCCATGCTAGAGAAACCAGGGTATTGCAAAGCCAAGCTTTGGCTGCGACACATAAACATGAAATAGATGCTAGAGACCACAAATGCTGTCACTTTGTGGATGCAGAGAAAGAATTTAAGCACCATTATTTCTGCTTGGCTTGCGCTTGCCAACACAATTTTCTCCCAGCTCTTGTTAATGCCGGCCTAAAGAGAGGCCAACCACTGACACACACCATCAGTGCTAATAAAAACCACGGTTGCTTGGCTCACAGAGATCCTTCTGAGAGCTTCTAATAAGTGGGAAGCTGCTGCTATTACCACTACAGCTCCTGGGAATGTCAGCCTTTAAAAGAGGGAGGAAACTGCAAGGGAGGTGTCTCAGCTTTATGGCAGCAATAACATTTTGATTTCTAATCCACCATTATTTTAAATGAGAAACTCTCACTGCTGCAGCTCGGCCTCTCTCATTCCTTTGCCCTTTATTTTATGGTGATTTGCAGGTGGTCTCATCACTGGGGTCTGTGATGGTCCATAGGAACTGATCCCTAAAATGACGCAACGAGGGAAATCGCCACTTCCCACATCACAGAATCCTCAAATGGTTTGGGGTGGAAGGGACCGTAAAGAGAATCCAGTTCCACCCCCTGCCATGTGCAGGGACACCTTCCACCATCCCAGGCTGCTCCAAGCCCTGTCCAGCCTGGCCTTGGACACTTTCAGGGATCCAGGGGCAGCCACAGCTTCCCTAGGCAGCCTGTTCCTGATCTCTGGATCTGGGGCTGATAAATTTACACCTGTAAATAGAAGTCAATGCCTCACAGAATCACCCTCAGGGACCTCCACCTTCTCAGCCCCCCTTTTCCTTATTTCCTCCCTGTTCATAGAGGCCAGCCCTGGTTTTTTGGTCCCTTCATTTTCCACCAGCTCTGAGAGGCACAATTTAACCCCCCAGGGCTGTTTGAGGCATTTCTTTCTCACTGCAACATCTTTCCTTTGGTTCAGCTCGAGTTTTTTCTTCTACCTCAATGAGAAACGAGTTCTGAGCAACCATTTCTAGAGGACGGTGTCCCTGGCCATGGAAGGGGCTTGGAACTGGGTGATTTTTAGGGTCTCTTCCAAGCCAAACCATTCTGTGACCCTGACCTAGCCAGAGATCCACCTTTGCTCAAGGAAGCCTTGCAAGAACGTGGTTGCAGGATGAAGGTGAGAGAAAAACAGAGATTCTGATGAGAAATACCTGCAATTACAGAGCCTGGGGCTGCATCTTTGGCAGAGCTGAGACCTCAGCACAGCTTTGCACTTTTTTATGGAATTTGGGATACACTTCAGCATAAAAGGTGCTCTACAAATCAAATGTTACCAGGAATTGTTAAAGACTCAGGCAATGCAAAAATTAGGACTTTCAGTGGCTTTCTGACTTCATCTTTTGTCCCTTTTCCTGTGTCACTGTAACAAACTGGGGGTGAGAAGAGTAAGGAAAGGAACTCAAAGGGTACCAAGGGGAGTGGTTACATCAACTCTGTTTGTGGAATCCATCAAGCAAAGATAGGGGAAGTATCTTCTCCTTGAAATGGGACTAAGAAAAATTTTTAAATGCTCAAATGAAGGCACAGTATGGGAGCAGAAGGAGCAAGGAGCTTCACTGGGGATGGGTCTGTGCAGGGACTGGAGTTGGACTCGATGGTCCTTGAGGGTCCCTTCCAGTTTGGGATATTCTGTGATTCCTCCCAGAGCTCCTTACACAGCATGGGTATAAAGGAATCACCCCAAAACGTGGTGTGGAGATAGCTCAGCTGCCTGAGGACACAACCAATGCCATTCCTGGCTCTGGCCCTACACCCCTGCATCCCGTCACCCCAGGGAAGTAACCCAGCACCAAACCTTTGTGCTGCTCCTCCCGAGATCTGGGTCACAGGGCTTTCCAGAAAGCCAAGAAATGAAACTTTATCTTTTGGCCACAGCCATTTAATATCATCAGCAGAGCCCTGCAGAGAGCTGTCCCTCAGCCATTTGCTGGTCTCTGCATTCCCAAGCAGACAAGCTGAAATCCAGGCTTCTCTCCACACCTCCAAAGCCGAGTAAATCCTCCTCCTCTTCAGAGTAGAGCAGTCCACACAGCCTGCAGCAAAGCCCGACAGATTAATTCATTTCTAGAGCCAAAAGTGCTGGGGAGAAGTGCTTTTCCCCTGCCAGCAATGAATGCCTCCAAGCCACAACACCCTGGACGTGATCTATAAGCTGTGGTCAATCAACACCAAGTTTTAGAGAGCTCCTCCTCCTCTTTCCCCTCTCAGGCTGTGCAGAAGTGACAATTTTGGCTTTGCTGAGGGCAGGTAGGGACAGAGCCCACACTCAATAACCAGCAAGGCACACACAGCTCCTATTCAGACGGGAATTTGATTCCTTTCCTTCACAGCCGCTGTTTACAAACTGCTTGATCTGAAAGGTGGCTTTTGCAGAGCATGGTAATAGCACAAGGAAAATCGACAGTCGTTCATTCGGAGTACAAAAAACTGGACATTTTCTGTGTACTTCAGGCCTGTGAAATCACCAAATTCCTCCTTTTGGGCGGGTTTTGCCAAGGGGAGTTCTGAGTTTCCTCCCAAGGAGGTGAAAACGCTGCCATTCACTATCACAGTCACGAAACTCCGTTCAGCCCCCACGAAAGTCAATTCCAGCTCTCCCAAGCAGCCAGGATGAAGCACATCCTGAAAATCTGGGCTACTTTTTATTTTGTTCAAAAGAGGGAAAAACACAACAAACATGCAAAGGGAAAACAGATTTCTCTAAGAAGTCGTTCACATGGCCTGAAAGACACATTTTGCAGGCAAAGTAATGCAGATGTTTTTAAAAGGCTTCTGGAGAAAAAAAGAAAGAAAACAGAAGATTCAGAAGATAACGAAGAGGATGATTCACAGATGTGAGAAAATCCTCTACAAGACTGGGACAACCTGATCTTGGAGGGCAGCATCCCTGCCCATGGCAAGGGGTTGGAATGAGGTGATCTTGAAGTCCCAAACCATCCTACAAAGAACATTTCTTTGTCTTTAAACAGCCCACACTGAGGTGCAGCAGCTTTGTCCCGGCTGGGGGGAACCCCTGCAGCAGGACGCGCAGTGGGCAAGATCAGTGTCACTTATGCTGTAAGAGTACAAAATAGGATGTCTAATGGCTTTGGGCAGCCCAAATTCCTATTTTACACTTTTCATAAGGAACCAGGCCAATTGTGTTTCGTGCTGAAGAGATCCCCTACAAAACAGGGAAGGAAAAAGTAAAAGGAACAAGGGGGTGAATTTACTCAGTGCAGAGATGCCACACCTGACTGAGCTATTTATTCCCTTGTGTCCTTCCTCTGGGGAAAAGCACCGCAAACTGATCCCAGCTCTCCACATGTGGGCAAATCCTGATTAACCCAGTGGCAGCTGGTGAAACTTGTGACTCCTGGGCTTTCTCTGGCCACCAGAGCAGCATAGGGACGGAATTTATCCCTGACTTGTGCTGGTGGCACCATTTCTGCTCACTGAGCCGTGCAGTCTTCTAGGAGTAATCAGGGAAATGGGGTGATGGTCACAGCTTGGTCTCAGCCTCAAGGTCAGCAAATTCAGTCCCCTGCTAAGGCCTTGCTGAGGCAAATATGAAATCCAGACTCTCAAATACAAAACACACAGATACACACACACACAGCAGTGCATGGTGACTGCTGGTCTTTCCAAGGCATCCATCTGTCTTCTCTTGGGGGGAAACTCGGGAAAACCATGTCAGAAATTAAATGGTGATGGATTTGAGGTCTCCTGAGAGCCTGGTGTGTGGGAAATTTTTTAGGCACAGAATTTTTTTTAAAACTTTGTGCATGAAAGCCCAAACAGGGAAATGAATACAGGGTTTGACTTGAGACTTTAGAGACCGTAAGCAAGAACTTGGGTTTGTGGTTTAGATAGAAACACATTCAGCTAGGTAGTGGAAAGTTTTAAGGTTTTAAAGTTTGGGTATAGAAGTAGTTACAGAAATAGTGAAAAAGTTTTAAGGTGCAGCAAGTAAATTTGCGTGTCACTATGTGATTGGTTTAGAAAGTCCGCATTGTGGCAGAGACTTGTGATACAAATTCATTAACTCATGGTGTGAAAGCAGAAACATTCTTTGGGGCAGTAGTTTATTGGAAAATCAACATTTAAAATACCTTGTAACCCGTGGTCTTGTGACCACTGACCGCGAACTTCCGGTGTATGCAGTGAAGACATTCTCACTCCCTCATGAGACTGTAGAAGATAGCAGCAGTAAATAATGTTTTAAAACGTCTCTCAGTGGTCCCCTTCCTCTTGTGTAACCCCAACACTGGTGTTGACCAAATGTCTCTCCAAATAAGTTTTATAATACTAAGGAAGAAAGATCCAGGCTGGCCCAAGAAGGAACACCCACTTCTCTGAAAAGCAAGAGACAGATTCGACACAGGAGTCCGTGCAATTGCACAGTTCTCAGACTGTGGATTTCTTAGCTTCTTTTCTTCCTGTTAGAGCCAGGATTAAGGCACAAGAGATGCAGTTTTCTCGTGTTCGGACTCAGATGTTTATTAATTCTTATCTAAAGTACCGTCTCACAAACTGTGAGTTCCAGCCAACAAGGTAGGAAATGGCTCTGTCTCTAACTCTTTCCAAGGTCTTTTAAGTGCTAATTACCCAATAACGAGATGAGACCTATATTATTTATACTTTTAACCCAGTGACAAAATACCAAAGGTCTGCAATGCAGACTTTTCAATCCAATTAGAAAAAGACACCCAAACCCATGAAGAAGAAGGTGAAAGAAGAACTTAGCCAGTACCCCAATTCCTCCATCTTGCTTTATAGATATTACTGTATCCTAAACCCTTAAACTCTAAGTTTTCCACCCTGTGATATCCCACACTTCTATTCAAACCCCACACCCACAATCCCAGCGCTGTCACTCAATTCTGGAAACCTCTTCCATGGCCTCAGGTGAAATGCAGTGTTTGCTTGGGGGTCAGTGACCTTCAGCACAGAAAGCCTGAAACTCCCAGCTTCCAGAATCCCAGCACCAGAGAGAACACTTCAAATGAAATATGGGCATTTCTGGGTTCAGACTGGCCAAAATCAGCAGCTTCTCCAGGCTGAGTGCCCAGTGCTGTTGTTTTCAACACCTCAGGCAACCGAGGAAAGTGTCCAAGGCCAGGCTGGACAAGGCCTGAGCAGCCTGGTCAAGGGGAAGGTGTCCCTGCACATGGCAGGGGGTTTGGAATGTCCTTTCCAGGAATCTGACCTATTTTAGTCCTTTCAGTTCTCTGGTTCCCCATTCAGCTGATTTTGGTCTCGGCATTCAAGGGCCATCATCCAGCTCTGAGGGCACTTCACTCTGAGACAGAGCAGCTTCAAAACAGCACAGGGCAGGCTGGAAACCAGACTGTGTCCTTCACAGGAGAAGGGCTGTTATTGCCTCAGCAAGACTAAAAAAAAAAACCAAAACTAAACAAAACAACAAAAAATCCACCCAAAAAAAACCCCAAAACAAAACAAAAAAAAACCGAACCAAAGCAAAACAAACAAACAAACAAAAAAACCACCCAAAAAACTCTCAGAAGGGATAGAAAGTGGAAAACACAGCATGCTGGCACACAGTATATGAGAGATATTCCACTGGAATATCTCCTGCTGGGAGCTGGAGGAGGGCGTCCAAAAGGAAATATCCAAAAGGAAAATCTCCTCAGAAGGACTATAAGCTCTTTGCATTAAAGCATTTGAAGTTTTCAGGCTTTAATTCAGTTTCTCACTGTTAAAGGCTCAGGCAAGGATGTGAGACATCCTTTTCTCCAGTCCTGGTCCCAGCTTTCCCTGGAGGTTTGTCCTTGCAGAGTTCCTGCAGTGCTGTGACACCGGCTCAATCCTGCCCATCACGAATTTAGCTCAGAAAGCACAATTTCAGGTTGGGGTTTTGCAGGAACAGATGCCAAAAGCCATGGATTTAGAGCTCCTAATCCTTGCAAGTGTGTGCAGCCCCTCCATGCACTTCATTTAGCAAGGCAGTGAAATCCAACCCTGCTGGGTTACAGCGCGGATGTGAAACCAGTGAAAGAGGTGAAAAGCAACACAAATACTGGCTGCTGCTCTAGGCTGAGTTTAGTGGCAAAAACGAGGAGTGTTCAGGCTCTAGTCCCTCATTGCTGGCACCAAGGAGGGCACAAATGTTTTACACAGAAAGACAAATTCCCTGCGGGGTGTTCCTGGGACCCACCAGGGCTCTGCTGCTGCTGAGGTGACAGCACAAGGACATTGAAGACAAGACACCGTTTTAAGTGTTGGACTCAATGATCTCAGAGGGCTTTCCCAGCCATAATGATTCCATGATTTTATGATTTTCCAAACCAGCCCCTCACAGTCAAAGCCGTGGAGAGCCAAGCAGGGATTTTTGTGTGTGGTTGGTTGCTTATTCTGAGTTGTCTTATATTTTCCCCCTTCCTGTTCCTCTCCAAGTCTGAGTTTTCACACATCAACCCTTAAGAAGAAGGGTTTGTTCCTGAGATCAAGCTGCCAGGACCCTCCTGGCTCTCACACCTCCTTCATCTCCCTCCCACCCCTTCCCACCTTCCTCCCCATATTTTCACCAGGGAGAAAAATCTGCAGAGCTTCACTCCCTGCTCTTCTCCCTGTGATTCCTCTGCCCAAAGCCTGAGGTTTGTCTGCTCCCCGTCCTCTCCAAGGGGTTTGCTGGGCTGCTCCCCCCTCCCCAGCAATCTCTCACATATGGGATCACCCTCCCACACCCGTTTTTCGTTTCTTTGAGCAGACAGCAAAGAAGTATTTCCCTTGTGAGAAGTTTAAAGAGTTTTCTGATTTTCCTAGTTTGAAACTCTGCAGATGGAGCCTGTCCTGCTTCCTCCACCACCACCTAGTGGCATGAGAGAAAACAGCATCTGGATCCCAGGGAATTCTGTGGAACTGGTGGTGTTCTGGGAGCAGGTTCCCAGGGAGGCACACACAGGACTTGGTGTGCAGCTCTGCCACTTTGGATTTACTGCACAGAGCAACCCCTGCCAAAATAGCGCCAACTAATCCTGCCTCACCACCCCACAGGCTTTCCCAGGGACACAGATCAGCCACTAAAAAATTATCATGTCCATTTTACATAGGAAACAGACGCACAAAAGGACAAAATGATCAAAGAGTGGAGGAAATGAAGATGCCTTCGGTTTTATTTCCATGTATTTCAGGCTCTGTGCTGCCCAGGGCTGCAGCTCTGAGCTCACACTCAGTGTCACTCAGCTCTCTGCACACAGCACGGACACAAAACAAATCCTTCTCCTGCTGCACACCAAGGACAGCTGGGACAAGTGTTCAGGCCCAAAAGCACCAACAAGGCCGGGCTGGAGGGAGGAACAAGAAGGGTGGGACTGCAGAACCTGGAGCTGGAATTGGACAATTAAACCCCAAGGTGCAAATGGACCAAAACTTATCAAAGTGTGAGACCTCGTGACCGTTTGTCCATTTTGTGACCATTTTGTGTCCACCTTTTGTGTCCACCCTGGGTGTAGCCCTGGCCAGGCTCTTGTCCTGCCCAAGGTGTATCCTTCAAGGCCTTTTAATAAATATCTGCTTTATTCTCCAGCTCTGTCCAGCCTCTGTTCCAGCTCAGCCTTCCCAAGGCATCACAGAGAGAGGAGGAATTAACTCGAGTTCTTTGCCACTGAAGCAAACAGAGCTCCTTCCCTGCTCCATCTGTGCCTCTACCTGGTGTTCGGGGCCAATCCAGGACTGCTCAGCACAGCCAGACCCTTCCAAATAGATTTGTAAAGTTATGGAATAGCACAGGACAATTTAATTTCTGTGTCCCCTTCACACCAAAGCAAAGCCATTGGGTTTTCTGCCCTTTTCCTGCAGACCAGTGTGATGCTTCATGGTTTATGTGACCTCCAACAGGCAATGTATCAATAAATCCTGAGCGTGGGTTCAGGGCTTTTTGGTGCCAGGAGGTACTCAGGGCTTTAATTCTTTCATGAGAAACTTTAAAAAGTTTAAAACCACACAGCCTGCCTGGGTTAGCAACGAAACCCCGATCAAAAAGAGACACTGAGACTTATCTCCATGCACAGCAGCTTTTTAGAGCATCTCCCCTCCAAAGATCACCCAGGTTTAAACATTTCCCTGGATTTAAACCCAAAAAAAAAAAGCCTGTTTGAACTGTCAGGTACATCAGAAAGATCCTGCCAGGCCTGCCCGAGATGAAAACCACTGGCAAGGCAAGGGAAAAAATCAGGGTGTGTGTTATGTCAGGGATGTCTTGTCCCTTGAAAGGTGAAACACGGGGAGGGAGTTTGCTTTGCTGCAGCTAAGCCTCATCCCAGGTTTCCCTCCAAGGAGGGAAATCATCCTTCGTGGAGGGTCAGGACCCTCCCATCACAATTCTGCTCCATTCAGGATCCGCAGCTGCTGCTGCTGCAGGAGGAAGGAACCAGCAGTGTTGTGCCTTCATTCAATATAACTTCATTTAACTTTACTGGGAGTGTTTAATTTGGAGAAAAGGGGGCTCAGGGGGAACTTCTTACTCTGAAAATCCCCGGCAGGAGGGGCAGCTGAATTGGGGGGTCAGGCTCTGCTCACAGAGAACAGGGACAGACCCAGAGGAAACAGCCCCAAGCTGTGTCAGGGGAGATTTAGATTGGATTTTGGGGAAATTTCACACTGAAAGAGTGGTCAAGCATAGAAAGGGGCTGCCCAGGGAGGTTTGGAGCCCCCATCCCTGGGGGTGTCCAAGGAAAGCCTGGAGGCGGCACTCAGTGCTCTGGGCTGGGTGACAGAGTGGGGATCAGTCACAGCTTGGACTCCATGGTTTGTAGTTCTTTTCTGACCCTAATAATTCTGTGATACTTCAGGGAAAGGCACCTGATTTTGTTCCAACCTCTCTACATCTCCAGCAAGAGAACTCTTACCTTGTTTATTCACTAAAATTATTTATGGGCACTTCGTGTCGAGCTTGCTAGAGGAGAGGGGTCTGCTCCACCACCCACAAGCAGGGTTAAATTTGCTTTCTCCTGACACCCAGCTTGACAGTTCTGGCTGCCTTTTCACAAATCGCTGTGTTTGACAGGAGGGGAAGGAGCAGGTTTTCCCTGCTGTCTCGTGGCTGACGTGGGCATTTTCCTGGCAGGAACACACCAGGAAAACAAGCACCACATTTACCCTGGACAAGTAAAACTTGTCCCAGTCCTCCCCTGCTGCTACAGAGCAAAGAGAGGGGAAGGCAGCAGCGCCCTGAGACCTTTTATGTCCCCTTTGTACAGACATAACCAGCAGGGAAAATGAAAAGGCAAACCACCACCTTCTGTTAATGCACACACATTTCAGCCACCTCAGCTCTGCCGGGTCTAATGTGAATTTTCACCTCCCCTCACCAAACTTTGCATGGGCTGGTGGAGCCCCTGGCATAATTTAAGCCTTTTTCTAGGTTGGTTTTGTTTTTAGCCGTCTGTAAAGCTGCTGGGCCACGGGGGTTGGAGTTCAGCATATCCCACCCGGCCTGGGGATGAGAAACACGTGATGGATGAGGAGAGGATTTGATGTGGCAGCTCCTGGTCTCTGCCACTGGGACCCTCACCCCAGCTTTGGGAGTCCCTGTGCCCCCAGAGCTGAGCCAGGCTCACACGTGGAGTGCAGCTGGGCACGCACTGCTGAACCCTCCCTCAACAGGAACCCCATCCTAGGGCAGGCTCGGCCCTCCTAAATCCATTCTGGACCCCCCAGATAGCCCTCCTGGCCTCCAGCTGCCTTGTCAGGGGGATAAATAACTTCATAAATCTTCTGTGACACCTGCCAGTCCCATAAAATGCCTCAGATGCCATCCCAAACGGTATTTGGCAGCTGCGTGTAGGAATTGAATCACACCTGAGATCTGCAGGATCAGGGAGCTGAATTCTGGGCCGCTGGTGTATTTTTCTTATCCTAGAAAAGGAGTTGTGGGTAACAGGTTTAGATTTGAAATCTAATTTTTACATATTAGTTAAGATTACTTAGGTAAATTTTAATTTTTATGTGTTAGGTAAGATCTGCTGGAAATGCTGGGGTTGTTCAGCCCCAGTAAGAGAAACCTCCGGGGTGTTTATCAGCACCTACAAATTCCTGATGTGTGGGGAGGAAGGAAGATGGAGCCAGATTCTTCTCAGTGATGCAACAGACTCAACCCAGAGCAGGGGAAATTCCACTTAAACGTAAGGGAAAGCTTACTCAGGATCAATCCATGGAGCAGGCCGCCCAGAAACGCTGAGGAATTTCCATCCTTGGAGACGTTCCAGACCCAAGGGTGCACGTCCTGCCCTGGTTTCAGCAGAGGGCATGGACTGGAGACCTCCGAAGATCCTTCCCAGCCCAGTTATCCTGGGGCTCTGTTCATCCCAGTCCCTCCCAGGGCATGGCCAGACACCTCAGGGAAGTGTCCCAAGTCTTCCAATCCTTTCTGATGTGATTTCTGATGGACAAAGAGGCCCCACTCAGGCTAATAAAGCACAAGGCAGGCTCGAGCTTAGAAACAGCTCAGTGCCTCGTGACAGCCAAATTAAACTACATTAAAAGAAGCTGTGGCTGCCCCTGGATCCCTGGAAGTGTCCAAGGCCAGGTTGGATGGGGCTTGGAACACCCTGGGACAATGGAAGGTGTCCCTGCCTATGGCAGGTATGGCACTGGGTGATCTTTAAGGTCCCTTCCGCCCCAAACCTTTCTGAGCTATAAAATACTTAAAAAGTATTTTTCTTCCCTTCCAGCAGTGGAATTTTATGCCTGAACCCAGTAAAAAATTAAATAAATTAAAACAATCAAAGAGAACGCCATGATAGCATACAATATCTCCATAATTAAGGTTTTAATAGCAGTAAGGATTAATTAAGCTGTTTTTCAGGGGTGATTTGAGCAGCTTTTCCTGTTGTTTCAGATAACACCATTCAGAAGGTGAAACCTGATGCTCAAGATTTTAATCTTTGTTTGGTAGTTACACATAATTTTAATTATTTTTTAGAGTAGATATTAGAAGAAAATCTTTCTTGTGAGGGTGGGGAGGCACAGGGTGCCCAGAGAAGCTGTGGCTGCCCCTGGATCCCTGGCAGTGCCCAAGGCCAGGCTGGACAGGGCTTGGAGCAGCCTGGGATGGTGGGAGATGTCCCTGCCCATGGCAGGGGTGGCACTGGGTGAGCTTTAAGCTCCTTTCCAACCCAAACCCTTCTGGGATTCTGTGATCAAGATAAAACATAACACAGAGAAGGGAGTTTTTTCAACCCTTTTCTCCAAGTCTCCAACATTCAGTGCTAGACCCAAACTTTCTCCTGGTTGGAAAAGGAGACTTCATGTTCTTCTGGGACAGCATGAGCCAGCTCACAGTGCCGCTGCCCTGCACCATGGCACCCTGAAATCCTCCTGTCCTTGTGCCTGAGCCTCTCTGACAGCCACATCCTGAATGCCAAGCCATTCCCAAGGGCAGGAAGTCAAGGAAGGGGTAAAGAAATCGTGGAGGAAACTCAGAAATTCTGCAGCAGGACAAGGAATTAATCCCATGTCTCCTGAGCTGCTTTTAAGTTCATCATCGTTCCCACAGCTCTTAGAAACAGGGTTTTGTCTCTGCTCCTGTCCCTGCCTCCTCCATGGAGAAAGGATTGAATAGGCGCTGAAATCGGGTGTTAGTTCTGCCTAAACCGTCCTGATGGTACTTAATGGTTGTGATAATGTTTCTCTAAGTTTCCTTCCTCCAGGGACTGTTACACTTCTCCCAAATACTTTCAGATTTTGAACCAGCCTCATCACGAGGAAGCTTTTCCTAACATTTAACTGAAAATCCCCTGTTGTAGCATAAATCTACAATTTCTGTACTTTTCCCTTTGGAGATGGGAAAGAGTTTATTCCCTTCACTTTCTCAAAGATAATAAAATCGCCTCAGCTCTCTCTCTCCCAGCACTGAACAAGAGAACTGAACTCGTTCAGCTCCCCCAGCCTGGCTCCAGAGCAGAGGGGCTCCAGCTCTTGGAGCATCTCCGTGGCTTTTTCTGCACTCACTCCAGCAGCTCCATATCCTGATGCTGGGAGCCCAGACCTGCCACTGATGCCTTGGGTTTTATTTCCGTGTGTTTCAGGCTCTGTGCTGCCCAGGGGTGCAGCTCTGAGCTCACACTCAGTGTCACTCAGCTCTCTGCACACAGCACGGACACAAAACAAATCCTTCTCCTGCTGCACACCAAGGACAGCTGGGACAAGTGTTCAGGCCCAAAAGCACCAACAAGGCCGGGCTGGAGGGAGGAACAAGAAGGGTGGGACTGCAGAACCTGGAGCTGCAATTGGACAATTAAACCCCAATGTGCAAATGGAGCAAAACTTATCAAAGTGTGAGACCTCGTGACCGTTTGTCCATTTTGTGTCCATTTTGTGTCCATTTTGTGACCATTTTGTGACCATTTTGGGTGCACCTTGGGTGTAGCCCTGGCCAGGCTCTTGTCCTGCCCAAGGTGTATCCTTCAAGGCCTTTCAATAAATATCTGCTTTATTCTTTAGCTCTGTCCAGCCTCTGTTCCAGCTCAGCCTTCCCAAGGCATCACCACACTGCAGGTGAGGGCTCAGGAGTGTGGAGCAGAGGAGGAGAATCAGTCCCTCACTTTTTGGTCACCATTCCTCATTCTTTGAAAGGTGCAGCTGGAGGTAAAACAAGTTGTTTGAAAGAGAGGCTGATCCAGCTTTTGGCACCTGAGCTCAACCTCTGCCTCTTTTATTTTGAAATCTGAAGAGCCTTCACAATGGAAAGTTTTTCCAGACCAGCTCATGTCACTGCTTGTTGGGATATCAGGAGAGACGCGACCACCGGGAGACGTCTTAAAGCATGATTTATTCTTCTGCTTCTGCAGCCCCATGAGGGAGTGAGAATGTCTTCACGGCATACACCAGAAGTTCGCGGTCAGTGGTCACAGGACCACAGGTGACAAGGTATTTTAAATGTTAATTTTCCAATAAACTACTGCCACAAAGAATGTTTCTGCTTTGGCACAGTAAGTTAATCAATTTGTTTCACACATCTCTGCTGCAGTGTGGACTTTCTAAACCAATCATATACTGATACTCAAACTTACTTGCTACAACTTGGAACTTTTTACTATTTCTGTAACTACTTCTATATCTACACTTTAAACCTTTCCCCTCCCTAGCTTAGATACGTTTCTATCTAAACCACAAAACCACAATCTTCTTTCTGGTGTCTCGATCTGGAAGCCTTTTCCAAGGTCTCAGGTCGAACCCTGTATTCATTTCTGTGTTTGTGCCTGCATGCACAAGGTTCTGAGAATTTTCTGTGCCTGGATTTCCCACAACTGCTAACAGAGCAATGGCCACACCCAGGGGACACACACAAACAAACAAACACACCCCAAAAATAAGTGCCCAAACCCCCTCATGGTCCCAGGCACCCCGAAGTCGTGGAGTTCGCCTCTTCTGCCCCCTGGCCAGGCACATCCCAGCACTGTCACTCAGCCCCCTCCCCAAACCCTCACCCATTAGCTGATTTAATTGCAGCATTTCTGAATCAATGGCATTTCATCGATTCCTGAGGAGCTGCTCTGGATTTACGCGGCTCTCACGGATCGGGGCCAGCTGGCAGCTTTGTTTGGTGTGCTCCCCTCCAATCAATACTTAATGGATGAGAGGGATCCTTGAGGCTGAGCACAGTTTTGGGATGGAAGGTACTTCATTACACCCTGACTGTCTGCTTTGTTTCCTGCAGCCCATTTGCAGTCTTTTAAAATGATCACAGGCATAACTTACCCCAGAACAAAGCGAGAGCCCCGTGTGAAAGATAATGCAGGAGTGCTCCTGGCAAGCCTCCCTCTGCAGAGATAAATGGGTTTCATCGCTCCTCTTAAAGGATTCAGCCAAGCTCTAGAGGCAAAATCTGTATTTCAAAAGAAAATTCAGCTGGTTGAAGGGGGAATGGTCCTGAGCAGCCTGACCTAGGTGGGGGTTGGAGCTGGTGACTCCAGAGGTCCTTTCCAACCTCAGCCTTTCTGTGACTCCAGAACAGCTCCCAGTGCAAACGGAGACACAAAGATTTACATCATCACAAGAGACTTCCATCACTCACCCTGCTGCCAGCTCGAGAATATGTATCAGTCTTGTGGCATCTGTGGTTTTCCTAAAGCTTCAGACCTCTAAACTGTGCAAGAGTATAAGGAGAGTCAGCAAGCCAAGGTCACTGAAGCCTTGGAATGAGGAATGACCCCAGTGTCACCCAGTCCTTCCATTCAAACCAGGGTTGCAGCTGCCTCCAGGGTCTCGACTAATAAAAAGGTCAATTTAACCCAAATAAATTCAAGGAAATCACAAAAAATGAAGCAATGGGAAATAGAGAAATAAAGAAATGAGTTCACTTCCAGAGGATAAGCCACACCTGAGCTGGGCTGGCTTTACACTGCTGTGACAGTCTAGACCAAGAAATCTGGATAAAACAGGAAAGCAGCTGATGGAAGCAGAGCCATCCAGCAGATCCAAGAGGAGCTGGGCAGGATTAACCACATCATCAACCCCCCCCCGGCTGTGGGGGTGTTCACTGATGTGGGCATGCCTGGGAGAAAGGGAGCTCTGCGCTCTGAGGGAGATGCTTTACTGCATGTGGTGATTCAAGAAATGAATCACGTCTGCAGATGAACGTAAAAGGATGAGGCCAAGGCCTCGGGGTGCCCAGAGCAGCTGTGGCTGCCCCTGGATCCCTGGCAGTGCCCAAGGCCAGGTTGGACACTGGGGCTTGGAGCAGCCTGGGAGAGTGGAAGGTGTCCCTGCCAAGGGCAGGGGCTGGAGCTGGGGGATGTTTAAGGTTCCTTCAACCCCAGGCAATTCTGGGATGCTGTGGTTCCACAAATCAGTGTTGGGGCACCTGAGATGTCCACACAGGACTGGGACACAACCTACAGGAGACCCAAACCTCCTGGGGCCAAACAGGAGACCCCAAACAGCACCAGCCTCGGATACTCAGGCAACTGAACGTCCCTGTGCACAACTCAAGGAACATAAACATTCCAAGACACACGTTTACAGGGCTCTTCACCAGAACCACATTAATATTCAGATGTTTATCACACCACTTATGCCCCAAATCATTCCTCTTTAAGCGCTGCTTTTGTGTGCTCTGCAGATATCTCTTTGCAGAAGAAAACCAGCAATTATGCTAAGCTCTCTTCAAGTAATTCGAGCCCTTTTCATCCCAGTCCCAGTGTCTGCTTGTCTAGGACGTGTACTACACACTCTGTTTGAATTTTACGAGTTTAATAACCTGTCTTCAGACTGACAGGTTTTGTCTAAATTTCTGGATAAAAACCACAATGCACCCGCACTGACAAAGAGCAAAATGATGGAAAGTCTATCAAGTAACTTTTAATTTTACAATCAGAGAAGTCTTATCCCATGTTCTTTAGAGATACCACGGAATTACAGGATGGTTTGGGATGGAAGGGACCTTAAAGCTCATCCAGTTCTAATCTAATCTGGATGGAAGGGACACCTGCCACTAGACAAGATTTTTAACCGGTTCCTTCCTTTCACATGTTAAACAAGGCCAAAGAGGGCAAGCTCAAACCTTCAGACTGAAATAAAGCCATGAATGCTGCAGGCAAATATAAAATGAGAGGGAAACACCCCAAACCTAATGGTACCAGGCATTTAGGTAAGTTGCAAGTAGCAAGTAGTTCACACCTGCAGAACTCAGGTAGGGCTAAAAGCCTATCAGACCTCCTGAGACACAAAATAATGGGATGGGGAAGCCATGGGAATCAGATTAATTTATCGCTTTTTGCCTGCCACTGCCTGGGGGTAATGAGAGCAGCATAGGGTGGGGGCAATGTGATAAACCATAAAATCAATGCCCAGAGATTTTCCACATGCACTAGGTTGATCTATTTGGCTGGAAAGGCTCATGTTCCAACAGATCTTACCGGTCTTTCCTGGTGGTGAGCATTGAGTGACACAAAAGGTGAAGCCTGGGAAGATATTCTCAGCTGGGCACTGCAGTGTTTCTGACTGTGTTATGTTGAATGTTTTGCTCATTGTGACTGGGTTTTTCACCATCCTGGGCTTTCTGGCAGTACTTGGAATGAAATCTCTCTCTTTTTCCAGAACTTGGTGGATTTGGGCAATTTTGTGCTAATATATTTCTTATGGATACCTACAGATAAGCTTGGAATTTGGTTCAGAAGCTGTGGCTGCCGCTGGGTCCCTGGCAGTGCCCAAGGCCACGCTGGACAGGGCTTGCAGCAACCTGGAATAGTGGAAGGTGTCCCTGCACATGGCAGGGGGTGAGAATAAAATGATCTTTAAGTTCCCTCCCAACCCCAACCATTCCATGGTGGGTTTGGAGGTGTCAGAGGTGTCTCTGTGACCTATAGGGGGTTTCTCCATGTGGTGTTTTGGGTGGTTTTTCATGTTGATTGTGGGGTCCAGAAAACAGAAAGAGAGACTAGGATAGAGGGAGGGAGAAGAAGGACGGGAAGGATGAAAATGGGACAATGACAACACCAATGAGAGTGACTGAGAGCAACCAAGAAACAAGAATATAGTGGTTCTGGGTTTATGAATTACATCATATTTAAGATGTAAAGTTAGAATTGTTTTAGTGCCCTTTACAGTGCAGCCAAAGGTAAATCTGGCAACCCCAAAGCTTTTGCTCGTGCTGAAAAGCATCACACGCTGCCATCCTGACTGCCTTTTAACTTCCTAAATCAGCTGAACAGGAGGATAATGAATTGCTGGAGAGGGAGAGCGAATGCACACTGAGCAGTTCTTTCATTTGCTTTCCCCAGCTTGTGAATCCAAGTCTCCAGTGGCACTTTGCCCAGTTCATTTTCCTTTAGCAGCTGGTAAATGAATATGTGATCAGAAAGCGTTTCCAATAAATGTAATTACTCCTCTGCTGGGGGAGGGTAGTGAGGGAAATGCAGCCCAGCAACGTTTTATATGAAACAATAAAAAGGGAGAGAAGAAATTATGACAAATTCCAGCTCCACTTGATTCTCATGGGTTAAAGGAGATCACCTAAGTCCTAACCTGGTGAAAATCAGGATTGGATGTGGAGAGAATTCCCTCCAGTGGATCTGCCCACTTTGATACAGCAAGAATGGCAAGTTCAGGAAATCATGGAATCCCAGAATGGTTTGGGTTGGGAGGGACCTCAAGGATCATCCAGCCCCAGCCCGTGCCATGGGCAGGGACACCTTCCACCATCCCAGGCTGCTCCAAGCTGGCCTTGCACAATTCCAGGGATGGGGCAGCCACAGCTTTGCTGGGGATTCAGTCCCTCCTGGCCAATTCTCCGTGTGAATAGAGTGGATTCCAGTGGGAAGGGAGTCCTCACACCAGGGGATTTTTTGACCATCCTGAAGGAGGTGGGTTTTGGAGCCCAGGGCATGTGGAAAACCCCTCAAACTGCCCTGGGGGATCTGAAACCCTGGCAGAGACCCCAGGAAAGCACAGTCTTTGACCGTAGTCCATGGGAAAAACTTCCAACGCTTATAGATGAGTTAAGAAATAACGAAGATTTAAAATAGAGTTAGTTTAGTTTGTCACAGGGTGAAAATTTGTAGTTTTGGGTTTTTAGGATGGAATTAGATTGAGGCAAGATGGAGGATTTGGGGCATTGTCTCATCTTCTTTGTCTTCATCTACTCCATCTCCTGCTGTGATGGTGGCACAGAGACATTGGTAGAATGAAATCAAGGTAGAAATTGAGTGTTTATAATAGGTGATAGTAATTGGCACAAAACCATAAATATAGTATGTTTTTAGAGTTAATTGGATTAGAAATCTTTAAAAACTACCTTGGAGTCTCCATCCATGTTCCTGTGGCTGCTTTCCTTCAGTGCCCTGAGACTGCTGTGAGGCCTTGAGACCAGAAATAGAATAAACACCTTTGAAGACCCTGGTGCGGGACTCGGAGAGACAGAAACCCCCGAATTAGGGGGATGTCAGGGTGAAAATCCCGACAGGTGGGCGTGCAGGAGGTGCCAGACTGCGGTGGGGCTGTGCAGGTTGGAAAAGGCAAAGCCCATCACTCACCGGAGACACCTCCACGCTGCCTTTAATGCCGTGACCTTTTTGCATTATTGAAAATGCTCATTGCTGTAAAAAGGATTGATTTCCCTCCCAGGCAGTGATGGATGGAGAGATCCTATCCAGGGGGAAGAGCTGCTTAATAACCTGGGTCAAAAATATTCTCCAAGCCCTTTTCTCTTTTGCCCACATCCCTGAGTGTGCCTGGAGCAGCAGGAGGTGCCATAATTAACCAGCTGAAGCCCATAATTCCTCAGTTCATCAATGGATTTGGGGACTACACCGCTGACCAGGCACCAAAGGATGGCTTAGTTTGCAATCATTAATTTATTAAGCACCTAAATTTTCAAGTCAGTCTTAAAAGGCAATGGGGTCTCCACAAAACCGAGCAGTGAATTTTAACGACTTGAGGCTGTCAGAACAAGGGCTGAGAGCAGTTATACTCTGCCTTAAAAATCTTTAAGTGATTAAACTCTTCGATCAGAGCCCACTGTTGCTGTTTCTAGGCTTTTCTGGACCAAAACTGTCTTGAGTTGAACAAAATATTTCATTGTCAGGTTGTTTTCTTTTTGACTTTTACTGAGATTGAGGCTGACAGTGAAGTATCAGTTTGAATGAAAATTGCAGCATTTCAAGCTGGTTTTTCTTAAAGACAATTTTGGATTCTTTCTGTTTGTGAAACACCAGAAATCCCAGAATGGTTTGGGTTGGATGGGGCCTTGATGATCATCTGATTCCAATCCCCTGCCATGGGCAGGGACACCTTCCACTATCCAAGGTTGCTCCAAGCCCTGTCCAACCTGGCCTTGGGTGTTTCCCGGAATGGGGAGATACAGTCATACAAATTTGAGGTTAAAAGTATTTTTAGGTCTTTTTTTGGAGGCTGATGTGTCTCAGTCATCAGAAAAAAAGTTAATTACCTTAAGATATTGGAACAACACCACATTTCTAACCCCAGCACACCTCCTTCCTGCTTTGGAAGACACTGGTGGTGTCAGTTATAACTCTGCCATGAAGCTATTAGAAACCTGTAAATTGAAAGTGTTTTGAGTCAGATTCCTGATAATGGGGGGAAAACAAAGGTTTTTTCTAAATTCTATTGATGTTGAATTTCTATCAAAAGAACCTCCAGGGAGAAAAAATTGATTTAGGGTTGTTGGTGGGGATTTTTTAAAGCTGTGCTAACGTAGGACCTGGGTCCTGTGACGTAGCTGAGCAGCATCTAGAACCCTCAATCACAGGGTGGTGAAGCCCCAGAGATGCTGGTGGGAAGGGACATTAAATCAAAGGGTGCCACAGGTTTGTAACGCCACAGGGTTGTGGTTGGAAGGGGCAAAAAATCAGGGAAAAGGTGACTGGAAAAGACATCAGGTGCAAGCTTTGGCTCAAGGCAGGGCTGACACCAGAACTGGTGCACAACAGCTGTGGCTCTGATGCCTTCAGCTTCATTTCCGTGTATTTCAGGCTCTGTGCTGCCCAGGGCTGCAGCTCTGAGCTCACACTCAGTGTCACTCAGCTCTCTGCACACAGCACGGACACAAAACAAATCCTTCTCCTGCTGCACACCAAGGACAGCTGGGACAAGTGTTCAGGCCCAAAAGCACCAACAAGGCCGGGCTGGAGGGAGGAACAAGAAGGGTGGGACTGCAGAACCTGGAGCTGCAATTGGACAATTAAACCCCAAGGTGCAAATGGACCAAAACTTATCAAAGTGTGAGACCTCGTGACCGTTTGTCCATTTTGTGACTATTTTGGGTCCATTTTGTGACCATTTTGGGTGCACCTTGTGTGTAGCCCTGGCCAGGCTCTTGCCCTGCCCAAGGTGTATCCTTAAAGGTCTTTTAATAAATATCTGCTTTATTCTCTGGCTCTCTCCACTCTCTGTTCCAGCTCAACCTTCCCAAGGCACCAGCCTNTCCCCCAGCTGCTCCAGCCCCTTTCCCAACCCCATTCCCCTCCCTGGACAAGTTCCTGCCCCTCAGAGTCCTTTTTGTCATGAGGGGCCCAAAATTGACCCCAGGATTGGAGGTGCCCCAGCAGTGCTTCACTCTTTGCCAGTTAGGATGACAGCTCAGCACTCTCCATGCAATGATCAGGAACAGATTTAAAACAAACAAAAATTTAAAAAAACAAACAAAACAAACAAAACCCAACAAAAATGAACAAATAAATCCCCACCAAAAGAAAAAAAAACAACCAAAAAAAACCAACCAAACAAAAAAACACCACAAATAAAGAAATTCCTGAAAAAAAAATCCCTAAAATTGTGGCTAGGAGCTTTTATCGCAACCATAGGTGATACCACAAGTAGACAACTTCTTGTAGATGCAAACAGGGCTCTCCTCCCCAGGCAGCTCCACTCCTCAACAGCAGCAAATTTACTGTGGGATTAAGCTGGGGAAAATCCATCCCTTCTACCTGTTCTTTGCATTCTGTGCCACCTCCTCTTGCCGAGGCACAGGCTGCAAGGGCAGCATCACCCCGTTTCCATTTATCGGCAGTTTTGGAAACGAGGCTTTGCCTCAAATCCCTTTCCAAAACTCAACTTTCCAGGCAGTTTCTGCAGATGGATTAAGGACCAGGAACGTGTGGATGTGTGCCTCCTCTGAGAAACCCTCCAGCCCCTTCCTGAATCCCTCAGGCTGGCAGCAGAACCCCAGGGCTCAGACCAGGGGCACCAATACTCAGCACAAAGAGTGAGGCTTTGTTCCTTAAAGACAAGCAAAACCCAAAAAATAAAAAAATAAAAAAATAATAATAATAAAAAAAAGCAAAGCTGCAATGACCTTTTGCTTCTGACAAACTGGTTCCAGCTCCACCAGGGAAGCAGATTTGCAGCCCCAAAATGATCCTCCTACACTCTCCGGGTTGTTTGATCTCCATTTCAGGGAGAAATCTGCTGGGAAAAGCGCAGCATTTGTCGGAGCAGGTACGAAATTTGGCAGGATCCCCGAGCCAGCAGCTCGGCTTCCTTCCCAGCCTTGTGCGCTGGTGCCTCCCAGTGCCCGGAAAAGAGAGAAGCAGAAAGCTCCAGAAGAGGAATTGAAGGTTGTTTCAATAGTTATTTTACATCCAAGTATTCCTTGCTATCCGTAGAGCCACAGAATCTTGAGAATTGAGAAGCTTGGGGAAAAACCTTCACGATCATCAGGTTCTGAGGTAGGGACACCTTCCACTAGACCAGGCTGCCTGAAGACCCCTCCAACCTGGCCTTGAGCACCTCCAGGGAAGTGTTATGTGCCTGTTCATGCTGGGGGGGATCAGGAAATCCTCTGTGAGCTCAGGGGACAGCCCAGGAGCCCTGGGAATGGGAGGAACAAGGCTTCTCCCTGCTCAGTTTAGTGTATTAACCACGGAGTGCTGCTGCTCCCCACCTGCCCCCTCCAGCCTCAGCAGCCGCAGAACGAACCAGGAAGAGGCTTCAAAGAGGAGGAAAATGATTTTATTACTTAAGTATGAGCCAGACAGAATAAGAAGCTTCAGTACCACCAGCCCAGGGCACCATCCCTGGAAGTGTTCAAAAAACGTGTGGGTGTGGCACTTTGGGACGGGATTTAGTGGTGGACTTGGCAGTGTTGGACTCAATCCTTACAGGGCTTTTTCAGCCTTGTTGATTCTGTGATTCTGACTCATCAGGGGAATTTCGGCTTCTGAGTCCAAACCAAAAATCCAGCTGCCAGCTCTGGGATGCCTCCAGCACCAGAGGTTCCTGCTCTGCACTGATGCCTTGGGAAGGCTGAGNCTGAAGGCATCAGGATCACCTGAGTTTCTCAACCACCACTTCCCTGGGCAGCCAGTTCCAGTGCCTGATCACCTTTTCTGTAAAAAAAAAAAAGTCTTTCCTAAAACCTAACCCAATGGCTGAGGGGAAACCTGCCACAACCTGAGGCCGTTTCCTCTGGCCCTGTCCCTCACCTGGCAGAGGTAACCACGTGTACATGAATCTGGGTGACACCCAATGCGGAGACAGCAAATCCCAGCATGAGGGACTGCCCCAGCACAGTCCCCTCACCCCAGCAGCTGTGGCTGTCCTGCCACATCCTCTGAGCAGCACTCCGGGCACGCTGAACCCCACCAAACACGGGGGGCTCTGCTGCTGCGAGCCTGATGGAACCTGCACGGGTTTCTTCAGCACCTTCACTGCAGCTTGGTGGTGTTTTAAGCTCATCCAGCAGGTAAATAGGACAATTTGGGGGCCAACCAGGCCAGGTCTGTGCCCTTTGCTCCCACCCAAGGCTGTTGTCATTAGACACACAAACACACACACACACTTCGGGGAGAAGGCATGGACTGTTTATTAAAAAATCTGACTCCGCTTTTATAGTATTTATACAAAGGCCAGGGATTGGGGGAGAAGGGTGACACCTCTCCCCATCCCATTGCTCAAGACAACTGTCCATCAGCTGTCCGTATCTCTAAGAACAAGAATGAAAACTACCTTGAATTAAGGAAAACATTGCTTCTATTTATAACACCCATGTGTGAGAAACAACCTAAGAACTATGAAACTGTGAGACACAAACAGAAGGCTGAAAAATCAAGGTGACACAAGTCCACCACAGCAGGAGGAGGTGGCAGCTCCCCAGAAAAAGCCTCGTGTTTGCTTTGCCCTCTGGTGGGCACTAAAGCATTTCAGGGCTGAACTTTCTGCCTAATTTATCTATTATTTCCCTACGAGAGCCCATGAAATAAGGGATTTGGGATGCTAATGTCTTTCCCTGCAGAATGAAAGGGTTAATCTCAGCCTTCCATGCTGTACTGGCTGCTGCTTTACCCTTTAAAGGTCATTATTTCAAGCCTTCCTTACCATTCTTACAACCTAAGACATTTATTCCACCAAAGGGAATTTTAAAGGCATCTGTGTTTTGCTTACCCTGTACTTTAGGTGGGAACAGGAAGCAAAGACTTTTTGGGGCCCTTTGTTTGGTGTTGCCATTTAATTACTCTGTAAAGGAATCNAATTCAGGACAAGTGGCTCGGGACTTTTAAAGCCATGACCACTTGGGAGGGACATTTCACCTGTCCCCACCTCCTGCCTGCCCCTGCTTTCGTGGCCATGGTTTCCTTCCCCCTCTCACAGTTTTTCCATGCAACTGGGTCACCTTTGAAAGTCAGCAGAAGTGGAGTTACTTTGTTTAAAATAAAAACATGTATTTCTATCACCTTAGGAGTTGTTTCTGTTTCAGCACAGGGACCCTCTGATCCTCCCACCTCCTTTTATCAGCATCTTCAAAAGAGAAAGGGAGTTATAATTGCTTTCTCCCCTCGCCAGAGAAGAAAGGGAGAGGCTGCTGTTCCCCTCTACTGGCATCCTGAGAAGAAACACGCTTTGAGCAATCATTTATTTACAGAACAAAAATAACATCTGGATTTCAAAGGGCAGAGCAGTTCAGAAGGAGGCTCTCCGCCCCCTCCCCAACCATCAGCTTCTGCTGATTCCCACCCAGCACAGGGGTCTGCACAGCCCCCTGCTCTCGCTCTCTCTCAGCATCGTTTTGCTTTTGCTACAGAATCCCAGAGTGGTTTGGCTTGGAAGGGACCTCCAAGATCATCCAGGGACACCTTCCACTGTCCCAGGCTGCTCCAAGCCCCGTCCAGCCTGGCCTTGGGCACTTCCAGGGATCCAGGGGCAGCCACAGCTTCTCTGGGCACCCTGTGCCAGGGCCTCCCCAGCCCCTGAGGGAGGAATTTCTCTAATATTTAATCTAACCCTGGCCTGAGTCAGCTTAAAGCCACTGGATAGCCTGTGGAGAAGCAGGGAGCAGAAAAATGTGAAGAAACCAGTAGTTCCACAAGCCTGATTTCTTCCAGCTCTTTGATTTTTGCTTTATTTTCTGGTTCCCGATTCAGCAGAATCCTCTGAGTCCTGTCACACAGAGCACCTCTCCCACACATGGACCCATCCCATTCCAGTGATGAGAAAGCTGAATTTTCTGTCACGTTAAGCCCTTCATTGCCTCAAAGCTGATGAATTGGTGTCTTCAGAGCCATCACCAAAGGTGACTGAAATGCCCCCAGAAAGTCCACAAGCTCTAAAGTAGGGACAGACTAATTAATAAGTCTGTTTTCATTAAGGCTAAAAATCCACCTGCAAACTGCCACATCCCACTACTGCCTCCCAGACAGCTGGAAAGGCACCTTTGGGATGTGTTACATCTCATTTCACCCCCTCAGCACACAAGCTGTGCAGGAAAAGCCTTCAAGAGTCTCTGAAAATAAAGGGCAAGCTTGTTAAAGCCACAGAGAGATTCTATCACAGTCTCCTGCAATCCCCTGGATGGATAAGTGAATTTCTACACATGTATTTATAAATATGTTTATACAGTTCAGCTGATGAATTGGCCACAGGGATCACTGCAGGTGCCTGCAAAAATGAAATGACTGATCAACCTTGTTTCTCATATAATTAAATTCCAGACATTGAATGAAGACAACCATTACAAAAAAAGCCATTTATTAGATATATGTACATATATACATGCAAAAATGATTTTATACACATTTACACAGGTTCAATTATTAATACAGTGCAAAAAATGTCAAAAAAGGTACCAGCCCACCTTCTACAAACTCAACAGGTCTTTAGGAGAAAAGGGGAAAAAACACCAACCCAGAGAATTGCCAGCTTCATAAAGTGACTAAGCACTGCAAATCTGGAAATTATTGAAGTTTATTCTTTGCTAATTTGCTTGTGCTGAGCTGCTGGGTGAGGAAAAGACTTTCCAAAAGACTTATCTTGCTAAGTGACAGAATGAAGAAGATGCAATTCAAACCACGTTAACCAGTTTAAAGTTGAAAAAAAAGGGATGGATTCCTCTTTGGGGATTTGATTCAATACAGGAAAAATCCCATGTTATGAGTCAGATTTTGTGTTCTCAAACTGCAAGTCATTCCTTTTTATTAAATCTTCAAGCACTGAGATCAATGTAAACTATTTTATTCCTCTTGCTGTTCTGCCAGGAGAAAATGTTTACCTGTATAAATGCCGTGTGGATATGGAATAAATACCAAATTAAAAATAAAAATAGGTCAAACTCCGTGTGCTCTGCCTTGTCCTGGAATCCCTACCCAAACTTACTAAGTGCACACAGACTGACCCATGTAGATTCCTTAATATGATTTACACATATTACAGGAAAATAAAAGGTTGCAAAGGGATTACGACCAACACCAAAACAGAGCTCTGTCATTGGGTAAAAAACATCTGAAGATTCAGTCAATTCCCCAAAAATCCACAGAGCAAAAAAATTCTGCTAAGGCAGAACTGAAGCAACAGATCAGGTTTGATTTTCCTGAAACGTTTTTAAGAAAACGAATTCAATAAAAGCTGAATTTAACCTTTCCCCACCCAGTGTTAATTGCAGTTTCCCAAACACCCTGGTCCCCCATGCAGAGCTGTGGCTGCAATCCCCGGGCTCAGGCATGGATGTGTTTCAGGAGAGAGCAGTTGGATGCTTGGGAAGCATCAGGAATGTTACAATTCCTCCCATCAGCTCCCTCCAAGGTTGAGGAATGCCCAGCTGTAAACGCTGTGTGTGCCTCAGGCCAGAGCAGGGCTGGCTCCAGCCAAGCCCAGGAGAAGCAGGAAAAGCTCTTTTGGATTCTATAGCCAGAGTGAGGATAACAAGGCAGGAGCAGGGAGCTGGCTCCTGTCCTAAAGTCCTTTCCATGAAGTTCTGTCTGTCTGTAGTATAAAACACTTCATCTTTTCCCCACAGGAATCCAGTGGGTTGATATCCAATTTATGCTCCTGGAAAACACCACCAGCCATCCTTTACCTGCCAAACTTTATCCTTAAAGTGTTTCCAGGGTCAGATTTTTGGGGTGTTCTTTTTTCAGATTTTGTTTTTTTTTTTTTTAAACTTGTAGGAAAAACCTGTGGCTGCAGTCCCCAGAAGTATTTTACCAAGGAAAACTGGGACTGAACAGTAGGAAAATGAAGAGCAGCATAAAACCCCTCACATCTGTGGGGTCATCTTGGTGTCTCAGGGACAGCGGTTGAATTGTGGCTTCATTTCCCCACTAGCACTCTTGACAGAAAACTGGGATAATGACAGACAAACAACTTTAATCCACTCCCTTACAACAGAAAACCTTTCCCTTATGGCACACAGCTCGAGCTGTGTCCTTAAATGCCTGGCTAAAATACCCCTCCATCATTCCTGCCAGACTATTCCTCACGCTTTGGAGGTTTTTATCACATTGCTGTTACAGTAAGTGCAGTGCAAAAGAAATCCCTCCATTTTCCTCTTGGGAAAAGCCATGGCACTAAATCTCCTGATGTCCTAGAAACTGTCCAGGTTGTAATGGGCTGCCCATGGATGCTGTTGCTGCAGTCAGCTGCATCCAGAAGTGCTTCCAAGGCACAGCACCACGAATTTCTGGTCTGATCCTCTTTTGTTTGCATCCTGAGATTCCAGGAAAACTCGCTGAGATAGAATAAAGGAATTTTGTCAAGTGTTCCTGCAAAAAAGACAACTCTGCTGCATGTTAATCTCTTTGCAACCAGAGGTAGAGACTACGTGAGAGGAAAAATAAATCTTTGGTGAAAGAAATAGGAATGACCAGAAAGAAAAAAAAAAAATAAAAGGAAATTTTAGGACCGTAATTCCACAATAACACACCTACAGTTCCCTACATCTCAGTTTGAATCTCTACAGCCCCTCAAGGACAGCTGTATCAAACTGCTATGCTTTTTTTTTTTAACAGCCAGCCTAAATTATTCATCTGTGCCCAAAAATGCCCCTGTGCACCTCGATCCACGACAGAGCAGAACTCCCAGTGCAGCAGAGGATGGGAATTCCAGCCCTGCAGTCCCCTGCTCCAAAGTGCACACTCAGAAACTCATCTCAGGGTAAGCACTCACCACCATTAACCACAGGTGTTGTATAGAACAAAGAGAACCTGCTCTTGCTTTCCATTCCTGGAAATGGCTTTCCACTCACCAGCTACTCATTTTTTAAAAAAAAAAGTTGAAGGAGTCAGTGGCCTGTCATAAATGGGATTGGAAGATTTATTATCCATACAGGCCAAGCAAACAGGGAATTGCCCTTATCCTAAAAGTGACCTTAGCCTAAGAAACAAAGGCCACAAGAGCTGACAGATCACTTACACCCACTTGGATTATTTTCTGCTGCCCCAAGCATATTTGCAATTAACCCATGAGCACACACTTAGCTGCAATGTGCTGTTCAGCCAAGGAGATATTTATAGACTTTATGGTTTATAAGAGCCACAGCCTTTTCCTGTCCTTCCAAACCTAGAAAAATGACCCTGAAGCTCACCCTCGGCATTTTTCCCACTGATACTGCCCTCACCTAATTACAGCAGACAACCCCTTTACTCACATTTACCAAGAATCCTAACAAATTCTAGAGACAAAAATGTCACCCATCACTTTACCTTCGTTTCACCACACCATTTGAGTATTTGCAGCAGCAGGGCAAGACTGACCTGCCAAACTGTCCCAGAGCCAGTGAGACAAATGGCAAAAAGCTGCCTGGATGGGGCAGCCAAGGAGGAAAAGCCTGCTGATGGTATGAACTCCCACCTGCTGGTGACACCTGAAAAGCTCTACCATGCACCCCTTGCTGTGTGATGGACATAATTACAGGATCCTGCTTATCCCAAGTTGCTTGGAACCGTTCTCCTTGCAAGAACCATTGCCAGGGATGGTTAAAAAAACACTCTGAGCTATCTTTGGCCAGGTAAATACAAAAAAAAATGAGTTGTAAAAACAGAGTAGCAAACCCGAAGTTTTTTTTTTGTTTTTTTTTCATACGCCACAGTCAGGCTGCTTCTCCAGGAGCTGCCGTGTCAGGATCTGGTAAGAGGAAAGAGAAGCCACTCCTATGTGGAAGGAGATTTGCCAGAGGTTCCGTAATCCATACAAGTAGATGTTGCATGAACAGACACAGAAAAGGAGCACAAATGTCTTCACCTTCCTGGCTGAGCTGTAGAAGAGGTACAGGTAACACTGCAAAAGGAGCACAGAGGGAGAGTCAGCAATGAACTCTGCACAAAACCAGGGATCCAGCTGGGAATTGCTGCCTGGGACAGCTGGAACCCATCTACTGAGAATGTGAAGGGCAAAACCCTCACAGGAGAGAATGAAAAGCTCCCAGGGCTGGCAGAGGAGTCACTTTTTCCCCTCAGGCAGTGACAGATCAGCCTTTCCCACCCCAGGCCAGTTTCCAGCTGTGCTGATGCCACAGGCAGAGGTCAGCACGGGGCAAGCACTGCAGGCTCTGCACAGGCACTTTGGGGAGAAACTGCTCCAAATCAAGAAAAGAGAGAACTCTCCTTTATTCAGCTTCCCTGGCTTCAGGTACTCCCAGGGAAAGAAGCAGCACAGAGCCTTTATTGTGAAAAACAACTTGCATCAAGTATCTAGATCTGAATCAGTCTATCAGATCCACATTAATCTATTAGATCTAAATTCATCCATTAGATCGGAATTAATCGATTCACCTCAAAGCTCTGCCATGAGCAAAGGTGTAAGAAGGCTGAAAGACACTAAATTTCACCATAATTCAATAAATAGTCCCATAAATACATCCAAGTCTGCAGATAATGGTCCCCAAACCATGATCCAAGTGCAACAAGGGCAATGAACATGCTGCAGGCATCAGTTATTCCTACAAACAAAACTGCAGCACCTTTCTGCAATGCCAGGCTAAAAGTTGAAGATTTTCCAGCATATATTGCCCTCAAGTTAAAGGTTGTGGAATTTTTTAGGAATTCACGGAGCCTATCATGAAAAACCAATTTGGAACATGTTGTATTTTCCTCATTCAAACTCTCCTGTGTAAGGTCAGAGAAAATAACCCCATCATGGAGAAAAATCTAAGGAACCACCAGGATTCAATGTAATTTTTCATGTAAATGACACTGTTTTCAATGATGTGGCAGTGCAGTATTTGCTCAGTCTTCAAGGTGGTCGTGCTTCAAAAGCCCATCACCGAGTCTGACACTGACAGAGGACGTGGTGTTCCTCCTTTTGGGAAGAAACCATTTCTGGGATGGCATTTACCCACCACACCTCTGACTTGTCAAAACATGCAAGCACCGAAAAAGCCTGCAAATGCAATTTTCCAAGGGTCAAAATGTGCCTTGAACTGCTTTCCTGCCCCTTCACTGGAATAAATCAGTGGAATCACCTAGGTAGGGAATTAAAAACCTCTGCTTAGCTGAAAATGGCTCTGTCTTGTGAATTACAACAGCAAAATAATCAGCAAAAATTTTTTATTTGCAGTTAACGTACCTGAAAAACACAGGCTAGAAAAAGTAGAAAAAAAGCTATCACATTTCCAATTCCTTCATGGTCCTCCTGTGGGGATTAAAAGAAGTGACAACTACGTCAGGCACAGCTTTTAGCAAGTGCTGCTTGATACTTGAGAACATTATAAATATAGTCAAGAACCTCTTATCCCAGTTTATGTTGATTGACTGTAACAGTATTAAACACCAAGACCAATATCATTGGGTAAGACATCAAGAACTGAGGCTTATGTGACAGTTCCTGCTAAATAAAACTGTCAGGATACAATCAGGACACTTTTTCCCCCTCCCTTTTTAAAGTTGTTTACAGTCTCATGTTTATTTTAAAACAACACAGGAAAAGATCTAAAATAAAATACAAGAATGGAGAAAAAAAAAAAAACAGGCAGCCTGGTAAGAATAAAATATTTCTCAACATTTAAACTTCTCCAGAAGAGAATAAAACGCAGAATATTGTGATGTAGAGCAAAATACACCAGGTGCAGCAGGTGAGTAACCAACTGTACATTCCCTGGAGAAATAAAGCATTTCTTGTGGAAAGATGTGTGCTCAGCTAAGGCGCAGAACAGCCGCTCTCGATGTGGTTACCCAAAAACTCTCTGCCTTTCACCCATCCTCAGGTCTGAGTGCAACCAGGGTTACCTGAAAGGAATATTCTGCCAGGTGAACTCCTCGGATCAGGTTCAGAGCTCCACACATGATGTTCAGGACGAGTGACAGAATCCCCAGGGGGGTCACAGGCTGCATTCTGTAAGTAGGGACTTGAAATGAAATGAAAACCAGACATTAGTGGAAGTTTGCATTATTACTTTCAATCTTTTAATAGAAAACACCACAATTACCTTATGTGGGTTTTAAACACTTTCAAAACCTTTCGTGCTTGCTCCAGGGAAGACTGATTATGAACAGAACCCCCCCTTTTTTTTGGTTGTTGTTGTTGTATTGCACTATCCAGCTCTTCACACATCCAGAAATCATCAAGAGCTCTGGAGTATCTTAAACAGGTCAGCAACAGACTTTTTCTTGACCTATTTGGCACCAACATCTTCTACTATGGTGCACGTAGGTAATTTTTGGTTTATTCCAGCAGATGAGGATGCTCAGGACTCCTCACAGGTCAGCAGAAAAGCCAGAGGCTGTCACCACCCAAAGGTCTGGGGAAGGGCTTAGATTTCAGCCACACATCACAGCAAGGCAGCAATTCACCTCCTCCTTAACCAGTAATTAAGTATTTCTTCCCATGGCAGTTTGAGGGCTCAGGCTGCCCACATTTCACAGGCAGGGAATTATCTGCCTCCCTTTCTCACCTTCTCTGCTACTACTTAACACCCACACTGCTGAGCAGCAATTCTGCAGGATAATCTCATTGATACACCCCTAATTAAGGTCAAAGTAATTATCATAAATGTGTATTTAGCTTTGGAGCTGCTGCCTTTAATCCAGGCTTGTCCAAGAGCCCACCTCCAGTTTTCCCTCACTTATTGAACGACAGATTCCACACCTTGATCCTCACCTCCAACTCATCCCTGCCCTTGGATCAGCACAAGTAGGACACTGTCAGTTCAGTAAAAAATGATAATTTGCAGCTCAGATACCAAATCCAGATCTTCTGCACCAATGCCCTCAAGACACAGGAGAGAAGGAATGAGCCCTCAAGAAAACCATCCAGCCCTCAGGATCTTCTCCCTGTGTCCAGGTGTATCCAGATCCCGACTATTACAGACAAACTGCACCTCTGGCTTCCTTTTGAGGGACAGATGAAACACCACAACAGCCACCACATGGTTTCAGAGAGGAAAACACTCCTGCCCTCTCCTTCGAGCCAGATGTTGATGGATGGATGGAAAAAACTCTGGTGCCAAATTAATACAGGGATGTAAAGCACCTCTGACCCGTGTCTCTGTAATTAATTTGTCTGGCACGCACTCACATCCATAATTCCAGCTCCAATGCAGCTACAAAAGGAACAGTATCAACTCAATTGGATATGTGGCATTTTAGGGAGCATTACTGGATATTACAGACAGAATGGTGTAACTCTGCCGCTCAAAGGCAATTTGGCTTTTCTTTTGTTACACAGTGACATTTAAAAAGAACCTGGAGCAGCATCTTCACTCATTCACTGACCCCAGAATCCTTCTATTTTTTCCTTCTCTTCCTACTTTTGATTAATTAAATAGTGTTGCAGCTATATATATGTGTAACTACCCCACAGATATTTCCTAATAAAGACTGCTTCTCTTCCTCAAATTCTAAGATTTACTTCAGAGGCATAGAAATGTCTCTCAAATTATAATTATCAAGCACAAGTGTCATTCATTGAGCAGAATCCTGCAAACTACACGTGCCAGGAGTTCCCAGTCTCCAGGGAAGAACAATGTAGGTCTCAATATATTGCTTTTGCTGCATGAAATATTATGTAAAAAGTTACATTTTTTTAGTCCAGGAGGATAAAAAGAATTGCTGTCACAGATGCAAGGGAGATTAAAACATCCAGTTGCTCAGGGTTCAGATTCTGAGAAAACTGGCCTTGAAATGCTTTGCTGCAGAGATTTATTTCTGCTGTTAAATTCTGAGGTTCAACTCACAAGCTGAAATTGCATGGAGAAATGAGATGGGTCCTGCTAAGGGAAAATTATTTGCCTTCCTTGGGTGAAGTCAGTCATATTTTATAAAGAGAATTTCATACTGGAATGGCCTATTACAAGAAATAAGGGAAGAGTACAAACACTCAGGCCAAGACAGCACAACTCTGCACAAGCACAAATAAACACTAATTAAGCTTCACATTGATTTGACTCTTCAAGCATAGAAGTTGTGCACTCGAGAGCACAAGATCCACACAGAAACACTCTGGGAGCTGTGGGTGATGCACCAGCAGGTTTGAACAAGCACAGAATAACTGCAAACACCCTCACACAGTGAAGAAATTGAAACCTCTGCCCATAAAAGATTTTCCGGCAGAGGCCTGTGGCCATTTTCACTGGAGGGAGACACCAGAGTGTGCAGCAGCTTGGATCTGCCTCCTGCAGGCACAGCACAAGGGTGGACAATGAGTCACTCGCTCACTGCTCTGCAGAAAGAGCTCCAGGAGCGAGAAATGAAATCACACTCCAACAGCCTAAGCTGAAATACAAGCACACAAAAGGCAGAGAGCGAGACAGCTTCAAAAACAACCCCTGGAGAAGGCCTCTGAAGGGCTCCCTGTATGGAAGATGAAGAACACTCATCAAGGGGAGCTGCAGGATGCACCAGCTCGCTCACAACGCGAGCGGCACAAGTTGTTCTGCTGCTTCCCAGAGCCAGCTGCGACGTGCAAATTCTGCCTGTCCAGAGAAAGCCCCTGAGAGCCCCCGTGCCCTGCACACAGCCCCAGCCCCTCGGAGCCCCCTGTGCCCTGTCCACAGAAAGCCCCTGAGAGCCCCCCGTGTCCTGCACAGAGCCCCAGGGCTGTCTGGAGCAGCCCCAGCTGTGCCCACACTGCCAGGAGAGAGGCTCTGAGCAGCAGCCAGGCTCTGTGGGTGCTGATCAAGGGTACGAGGGAAGGGTTTTTGTAGCAAGAGTTTGGGCTGGGTTTAGTTAACAAAGGGAAGAACAAACAGCAGAAAGAATGGAAGTAAGAAGGGAAAAATCACTTGCTCTCTTAGTATTCTTGAATGCTAACAAGGACAAAGGTGCCCTGACTTTTCTGGCCCTTTTCACACCAAATTGAAGAGCCAGAGGATGAGCTCACCCAGCTCCGAAGGCCAGGAGCAGCTCCAGCCATGTGAGGAGAGGGATGTTTGGATCATGCCTGGATCGATCAATCTGCACCAGGGAGCGCAGCCACAATTCAATTCTGCTCTCCTGCAGCCACAGCATTTCAAACAGTCTCTTGTAGAGCAAAGCCATCATATAAATAACATTAATATGGAACAAACACTATGCACACAGCTAAACTTAGAGCTGCAAAGTGGGATTCAGCTGGGAGGGAATGATGGGAGGAGAGAGAAAGCCAGGAAAGCTGACTCCAGTGGAGGCAAACAGATGATCATAAACACGATCCTTAAAATAAAGGCAGAACAATCTGTGAGAGTATTTGGGTTAGACCAGAGAGAACAGCCAGAAATAAAAAGCTAGACAGAAAGTAAAGGAAAGCAATTAGGGGTTAGAGGGAAGTGAAAATGTATTTCTGATCTGCAGACACAGACTCTATCACAAATATTTACTGGCACTGAAGCTGTTCGAAATTTAAAGGAAAAGTGCAAAGAATTTCTAAGCCCTGGCATAACATGAAGAGATTTCACCTTCAAGCACAGTTCTGAGGAGCACTCACAAATCTGACTGGCAAATAAAGTGGTTTCCATTCTATTTTTAATTCCTCCTGGCCACTGCCCTTCCATACTCTAATTTAAAATACCTATGTCAAATTAGATTCCAGCACATCTATCACAAACAATAAGATTGAGCAACTGGAACTTAATTTTATTAGTGTTTCATAAGCCAAGAACAACAACAAAAAAAGGAAATACAAGCTCATGGCACTCCAGCTGCATTTAAACCACCGTGCTAATAGGATTTAAAGAGAGAATGGTTTAGTGGTAGACTTGGCAAAGTTTGGTTTCTAGTTGGACTCAATGATCTGAAAGGTTTTCTCCAACCTAAATAATTCTATGATTTCATTTGTGGAGGAGGTAGGCAGGACCTTGACTGTGCAACTGAAAGACAAGCAAGAGGTACATCTTTTATTATAAAGAAGTACAGGTTGGTACTTCAGAAGCAGGTAAAATGTCAGGTTTTGTTAAAAAAAAGGCCCCTGTCAAGCCTCCGTGTTATTTATACAGATACACAAAGCCTCCTTCAGAATTTTAGTCAAATGGATTAAATTTTAAAACAAACAAGGTAAAAGGAAAAAGCAAAGAGGGCAGAACAGCCCAAGCCAGACAATGTGGGAACAGGAGTTTTAACCCTCAGCTCGTATTTTTCTCATCTTCTTTTCCCTCAAGGCTGAAGAAACTCATTCAGACTGTAATTACAAATCTTTCATTACGAGCTTGCAACAGGCAATGAATCAGCGGAGCTTCTTTAGAAATCTGAACAAGCAAGGATTTTAAGAGAAGAGAATTCCACACGGAAAATATCAAGCCCAGCCTGTATTTTCCATACAGAGAGGAAGACGCAAGGCTGGAAAAAAACACCCCACAGCAGCCTCCAAAGCTCTGCTGCAATACCTGCTGCAATGTCAAGCCCATATGTTGTTTACTACGAGGGAAAAAGCCTTTTCAGGCTTCACACGCACGACGCGAACCAACATTTCTCGGTGCACAAGGAACCCCTGGGTGTTTTTCTGCCACGGGCAGGGTGCGGGTGAGGAGCTCTGCTGTCACCTGGAGTAGCAGTGACTTACCAACCTCCACAGGGCCTCCTGCGTGCCCTCCATTGCTCAGGCCGTTGTGCAGCTCCGTGGCCTCCAGCTGCAGCTGCACCGGGGGCTGCAGCCTCAGCTCCTCCTCCAGCCTGTCCCAGCTGGCCCTGGCCCGGCAGCCACGGGGGCTGTTGAAATGCTGTTTCACCTTCTGAATGGTGTTATCTGAAACAACAGGAAAAGCTGCTCAAATCACCCCTGAAAAACAGCTTAATTAATCCTTACTGCTATTAAAACCTTAATTATGGAGATGTTGCATGCTGTCATGGCGTTCTCTTTGATTGTTGTAATTTATTTCATTTTTTTGCTGGGTTCAGGCGTAAAATTCCACTGCTGGTTAGGGGACAAAAATACTTCTCTTAGGTATTTTATAGCACAGAAAGGTTTGGGATGGAAGGGACCTTACAGATCATCCAGTGCCACCCCTGCCATGGGCAGGGACACCTCCCACTATTCCAGGGTGTTCCAAGCCCCATCCAACCTGGTCTTGGGCACTTCCAGGGATCCAGGGGCAGCCACAGCTGCTCTGGGCACCCAGAGGCTGCCCACCCTCACAGGAAAGAATTTCTTCTAATATCTACTCTAAATAATAATAAAAACGATCTGTAACTACCAAACAAAATATTAAAATCTTGAGCATCAAGCGCATCTTAGATCCAAACACAGGGAAGAAGGTGATTAAATAAATGAATAAATAAAAATTATATATAAATAAATAACCACACAGCAATATTAGGCACTCAGGAACTTAATAAAGTATAACAGTAAAAAATTATTTTAGAAATGTATTTTTTCTTTAAAAAATAAGCTTTATGCAATTAGAAGATGCTAGAAATACCCTACTCCTACTCAAGTTAAAAAAAAAAAAAATTGTAATGTGGATCTCAATATGAAATTACATCCTGGCTGTAATAAGCCCTGCAGGGAATCCCCCCAACATCCAGGATGGCTCTAGAAGAAGCTTTCCTGATGGATTTCTCAAGTTTCTAAGCCTGAGTTTAACACTGTTCCTGAAATCAGGACAGAAGTGTGCAAACACACTGTAGGATATTATACTTTTCCAGAAAATTTTCTCACTGCAAGGGAATTGTGTCTTTCAAAGGTGTGAGGTTCAGTAGAGCAGCTGCTACTTTGGCAAGAAAACAAATTATTTCAGGTTAAAAAAGAACCACTGGGCATGGTTCTGAACTATTCT
>WBMY01005712.1:153947-164063 GCA_013397315.1 Donacobius atricapilla
ACAGCCTCCTTCTATCCCAAACTCCCTCCTTCTATCCCAAACTTGCCCTCTTCCTTCCCCCACTGGCCGAGGTTCCAGGAAGGTGCAGCCTTCCCCAACCCCTACCACATATCCTCCCTGAATCTGTCATTTTACCCCAAAGCTCAGAAATTCAGCCTTGTGCGGCCCCCTTTGGCTTTTTTCAGGAATTAAACTGGGCTCTGGAACAAACCTGCTGCCCAAAGTTGGTAGAGACATTAAACTCCATTTCAAAGCCATTAACACCATCCCCTCACCCATGGCATTGTTTGTAAAGACATCAGCACACATCTTCCGTGTCAGGAATGGGGTTGGGGACAGGGTGTGGGTGTCATGGTAGGACATGAAATGGATGGACTGCATGGAGTTGTCAGGAGAGAAAGAAGGCTTTATTTACAATCCCAGCAGTTTCTTTTAGAACACGCTGTGTAAAAAGGTCTGTTATTGGTCCATGGCACTGACACTGCTCTCCATTGGTTCAGGAATAGGAAACAACCCCTGGGGACAGTTGTTCTGGCAAAGGGAACACTGTTTGCTGAGCCTGTGCTGAGAAACGCAGAGAGATGTTTTGGAAAGAGAAACTGTTGGCAGCTTTCCCTTGGGAAAGGAGCCAGCAATGGTCAGCAAGCTGAAATTCAGGCTCAGAAATATTGAGGCTGCAGTGTAGGGATGGGGATGAGACTGGAGATAGGAATGGGATGGAGGTGTGGGGATGGGGATAGAGGTGGGGTTGGGGTGTTGGGATAGGGATGGGTGCAAGGTGTGGGGTGAGGATGAGGATAAGCAGGGACTGGGATGTGAGGGTGAAGATGGTGCAGATGAGCAGGAGGATGGGGTGTTGGAATGGGATGGGGTGCAGAGATGAAGCGAGGCACAGGTCTGGGGGCCTTTGGGTGGGAGCTCTTGTCCAGCTGAGCACTGGGACACCAGCGGCAGCCAAGGAAGCAGTGGGGTTTATCCAGTGACACAGCTCAGACTCCACAGCCGGCTCACCCAGCTCTCCTGACACCTCTGGTTAAAATCAAACTGAGCTCTGTAGCTCAGTTCTTGTGCTGGTGCTTCAAGACAAACTCGGTACCACTGTACATCTCAGGTGACAGATGGATTTTTCGTTTTAATTAGGAGCTGCTGCAGAAGATGAACTGGGATACAAAGCAGATTCCCATCTTCTTTCCTTGTGGGGGTGCTGGGCATAGGAACAAGCCTGGAGGTTCTAACCTGACATGATACCTGTGCCTTGTGGTTGTTCATGTTCGTGGAGTTGTTCAGCCTGGAGAAGAGAGCTCAGGGGAGACATCACTGAGGCCTTTCAGAACTTAAAAGGGGCTTATCAAAAAGTGTGAGAATAACTTTTTACATGGTCAGCTAGTGATAGGACAAGAGGGACTGGTTTGAAGTTAAAAGAGGAAAGACTTAGGTTATATATTTGGAAGAAATTCTTCCCCGTGAGGGTGCTGAGGCCCTGGCACAGGTTACCCAGAGAAGCTGTGGCTGTCCCTGGATCCCTGGAGGTGCCCAAGGCCAGGTTGGAAGGGGCTTGGAGCAACCTGGGATAGTGGAAGGTGTCCCTGCCCATGGCAGGTGATGGGACTGGATGAGCTTTAATAATCTTCCCAAACCATCCTCTGATATCAATCTGTGTTTGGCATCGCAGGTGTTGCAGCAGCAACACAACACAAACGGCTCTCACTGGACATCCATCAGAAAAACAGCAGAATAAAAAGAGTAAACAATAAATCATTCCTGAACAAGTGAGCTCTGAACTCAAAAATCTTGACATGGAGACGTTATCTGAGTTGCTGCTGTCTCTAAGCAATAGCAGCCCTGCTCAGCACTGTGTGCACTGATGTTCTGCTGTTCCTCTGACAGCTTCCACTGCCCATGAACACGTCCCACTGCTGCAGGTCTGCCTTCCCTCACAATCTGACCATCCCTGCTGAGAGCTGCTGCTCTGAACACACTCCACCATCCCAGGTTGCTCCAAGCCCTGTCCAACGTGGCTTTGAACATTTCCAGTTTGATTGCTGAGTCCAAACATTTATAAGGAAAAAAAATATTTCCATCTACACATCAGTGATGATCTACCCAGTGGCGCAGGAGAGAAACAAAAAGCTGATTCTTCCCTTGCCACAACCCCAGCTGTAGGAAATGTGAACAATGAGGCACAGAGCACCACTGAAGTTCCAAAGAAAACAAGTTTATGTGCAGACAGGCTTCAGCCAGATAAGCTGACACAATCTGTATCCCATATGAGAAGCTTTGCCAGGGAATTTGAAGCCAATCTTTGCTTCCATTTTTAAGCAGAAAATCCTCATGCCAAAGAAAAAAACTGTAGAGGAAAGCATGGACTGAGTATTTGGGGCAAAAGGCATAAAAATAAACCTGCACCACTGAATACTGGGGTGTTGGGAGAATCTTTCTGTGCTAAGCACAACAAACAAACAAAAAACCCACAAAACAACCAAACCCAGGGCACATTCTGAAATGGCAGCATGGTTTGAATATATTTGAAGGTTTCCTTCCTCAGGGTGCTACGGAATGGGGTCAGCACACTTTAGAAATGGCACATGCAGGGTCAGGCAGCCCAGCCAAGGGCATCACACAAACTCAGGCATTATTCCCTAAATCCCCAGGGAGCTGGGGAAGTGCCTGCCAACATGAGCAGGGCCTTGCTGTGAAAATACCTTGCAGTTATTTCACTGAATGGGTTTTTAGGCTGTATCACATGCAAATGCACTGCTTGCCATGGCATGGGGGTTAGAAAGGGGCAGGGCACTCAGGAGAATGGGAATTTTTGACTGACCTGTTTGAATTATCCTGCCAGCCTCAGAACAAAGACTGCTTTATTAGATTGCTTGTCTTTGAGATTTTCTTAGGATTTAACGATCCTAGCCATGACTGGGAAAGAACAGAGAATGGCAAATACTGTAACTTTCCCTAAAATTTTAAATTAAACTAAGAGAGAACACACTGACATGCAAAACCCTTGACAGCTCTCTGGATGAATACAAGTTGGCACTCGGTGGTTGTGTTAAAATAGACATAATGGCTTGTTAGAGCTCAAGTGTCTTCACCACTACTTCCTGAGCGAGCAGGAGGGCTGGACACGAATCCTGGGTTTAAAAGGCCACAGTGCTGGCTCCAAGGTAAATAATTGTGAATTACTCAACTGGTAGCACGCGGCTCTGCCTGACAAGAGAGGTACGCCCTGGTCTGACAGACAAAGCTCTGACAAGCTTTATGCCTTTCACAAATGCTTCTTTCTGGTTATGTGGATGCACCTCGTGTGTGTCTGAGTGGTGGAGTTAAACCACTGCTGTGTATCTGAAGGTCTAGATGGGATATTGGGAAGAATTTCCTCCCTGGGAAGGTGGTGAGGCCCTGGCGCAGGGTGCCCAGAGAAGCTGTGGCTGCCCCTGGATCCCTGGAAGTGTCCAAGGCCAGGCTGGATTGAGCTTGGAGCTACCTGGAAGGTGTCCTTGCCCATGGCAGGGGTGGAATGGGATGAGCTTTAGTGTCCCTTCCAACCCAAACCATTCTGGGATTCTGTGACCTTAGATATGCAAACAGTGAACCCAAAACGTTGCAAAGTGGGGCAGGAGTGTAAGATTAAAACCTGGGCACACTCAATTTTACACCTGTCCAGGAAGCAGAGCCTCAGTGAAAGGTGCTGGAGGAGGTATCAGTCACTTTCTGAGTGAAGATTTGATGTCTTACCCACCACAGCGGATCAGGACACTCCTCTGACAGCGGCTGGCAAGACCAGGTAGCTCAGGACCTTCTGTAGCAGCCACATTTCTGTGCCACGCTGTCAGAAAGGCGACAGAATGACACGAGAGATGTCATTAAACATTTTGTGTCACCAACACATCAGTCTAAGACCCAGGCTGAGCTCTACATTCACACAGTAATGACAGTCTCCAAATCACATCATAATGCTCATTTCATTTCTTCCCAAAACATCCATGATGGAGTAACTTAGGAAATAAAGTCTTACATTTCCATTTCCTAAGAATTTGGGAAGCAGATTTGCTAACCTCTAGAACAACTCATTTAGTACTGTAGCAGGAGGTAAATCCTTCTAGTTGCTGTACATCATTGCAGAAGAACGCGTCATAATTTGTAATCCAAATCCTCAGTCTTGTGAGCATTTGATGAGCATATGGAAGGTTTATTTGTCTGACTGCTCTCCCTGAACTGAATGCATCCATGCCTTTAAGAAATGTAATTCTGACTTTTTAAAAATGTGCTCAGGATATAGGGTTTGTTTTAAACTTAATATGGGAAGAATCGTTGAATAATTATTCTGCTTTTTCATATTCATGTTAATGGTTTCTCGGTAATATATAAATACTACCAAAAAGGCAAAGGCACAGGGATACTGATTCAGATGGGATGTGTAAGTTGCTTTCAAAAGTATCTAGAAGCACATGTCAAAGAAAGAATAAGTGATTTTTCCCACATGAACTAGAGCTTCCAACTACTTTCATCCCAGAGAATTCTGTGAACCTTATGTGGTTTTTCTACTTGGTAATCCTCAGCAGGTCTCTCTGAAGTCCTGTCTTAATTTCCTTTTTAAGCCACGAAAGCTTTCTCCATCCACAACCTCTGGCAAGGAGTTCTAAGGTTCAGCTGCCCACAGCATGAAACAACATCTCTTATTCCCCTGCATTAATACTGAAATATGCAAATCCACACTGACTTTATTTTTTGTTTGTTGTTTGGTTTTTTGGTTGTTGTTTTTTTTTAAATGATGAATTAACCCTGAGTTCTCGTGTCTTTGCCATGTTATCATGGCTCACATCTAGATAATTTCCATTGCTCCTGTGGGCTGTCACTGTCCCATGAGCGCTGAGCAAACCCGGAGCCTCTGGGCTTGCTCTTCCACTGCTCGGCTCACTCCAAGGATCCTCGAGGCGGCTCTCGGCAGCTTTTCACTTTCTGCCCAGGTTTTACAGGAGGCAGAACTGACACCGCTGGCTTGAAGCCTTCTGACACCCTGCCGCTCATCCCTGTCCCGCTCTGCCACGACGGTTTTGGGGAGGGCCGCTGTGAGACGGATCAGGGACCAGAGCCAGAAAAAAGAGGAGATGCACCTACTCCTCCCGGGGAGCTCTGGCAGCTCCGGGCTCCGAGCCCCGGGGCAGGCGGAGCAACCAAAGGAGCAGGTCAGGAGGAGGTGAGAGTGGTTCAAGCTTTGAGGAGGTTTCACGTTACGTTCACCCTGGAGTCAAGCAGCAGCTCGGGATATTTTTATCAGCGGGGAACCCCGAGTACTTTGACTTTTAAAAGCCTGAACAGCATAAGCAATAAGGCAGATGTGCTTGTTGCCTGCTAAATGCAGCCCCATCACCGAGGCTTCGTTCTGTGTCCATCTGCAGCCCGTGTGAAACGATGACTCTGGAGAGGGAATTAATAATCAATTTATACTGGCAAAGAATGCCAACGTTACAATACTTAAGTGGACAGAATGGGAATAAGCTTTGATTTTATTATGTTACCTCCTACTCCCCTGTGCCAGGAAGAAGTGCTTGGCAAGGCAGGGCAGGCAGAGCCCCAGCTCCGGCAAGGACCAGGGACAAGGTGTTGTGCCGAAACAGAGCTCTCAAACCCAGGGTTGCGGGTTCATGGGCAAAAATTCCAGGCAGGAATTCTCGGGTTTCCAGAGCAGCCTGATGCTGCCCTGCACCAGGGCTGACCCTGGGCACCGGCAGCTGAAGCCCTGGGAGGGGCAGGGAACAGCCTGCAGAACCTGTTGGGGCACTCAGGGCAGTGACAGTCACCTCCTTCCACTGTTTGTCCCCACACCTTACAGGGGCCCTGCTTTGGAGAAGCAGGTGTGCGGTGCTTGGGGCACAGATGTCGTCCCTCAGAGGCCAGATTCACCTCAAGGGGTCCAGGGGCCACCACTTTGGGGGGCAGCGCTGTGTGGATGCACCCAACAGGCCCTGCCTGTGCTGGGATCACCCCGACGGGGCAGCCAGCAGGGCAGTGACGTGGCAGGGCTTCTGTCCCCTCCCATGAAGTGTCAGGGCTTCTGGCCCCTGCTGTCCCCTCTCAAGGGGCCACAAAGACGTTCTGAGGGCTTGAGCACTTCTGCTCTGGAGCCAGGCTGAGAGACTTGGAGAACAGAAGGCTCCAGGGAGACCTTAGAGCAATTTCCAGCAGCTAAAGGGGCTCCAGGAGAGCTGGGGAGGGACTTGGGACAAGAGCCTGGAGTGACAGGACAAGGGGGCTTCCCACTGCCAAAGGGCAGGGATGGATGGGATATTGGGAAGGGATTCTTGGCTCTGAGGGTGCCAAGACCCTGGCACAGGGTACCCAGAGCAGTATCCTGGATCCCTGGAAGTGTCCAAAGCCAGGCTGGATGGGGCTTGGAGCAACCTGGGATAGTGGAAGGTGTCCCTGCCCATGGCAGGGGGTGGAACTGGATGATCCCTTCCAGCCCAGGCCACTCTGAGTCTATGAAAGACGTTGGCAGTCTCTTCATTCATCTGGGCCTGTGGCTGAGAATGAGGGGGAGAATCCTGAGTCCAAGGCAGGGTCCTAATCCTGAGAGTGCAGGATGGGAGCACTGAGGTGCTGCAGGGACCTGGAGGGGAATGGAAATGCAGGTGATAACCCCTGAGAGCCTCCCAGCGTGGGCTTGGTCCCACAGCACCTGGGCACGGAGGGCACAGCAGGTCCAGTGACAGTGGCCAAGAGTCCAGCAGATGCCAGACAAATCCAAAGCATCCAGGAAATCCAAATCAGATGCCAGAGAAATCCAAAGCATCCAGGAAATCCAAATCAGATGCCAGACAAACCCAAAGCACCGACGCAAGGTCCAGGAAGCCAGGAGCAGGTCAGGATCAGCAAGGCACAAGGCAGGGCACAGAGAGACCTCAGGCAAGGGGATGAGCTTCAGTGCAGCTCCTGAAATACAGGAAAGAGACCCCAAACAGGTCCTCCCACACACTCCCAGCACAGCAGAAGGACCCAAGGCCATGGCTGAACCTTGTCAGAGCTCTCCCCAGCACAGGCAGGCACAATTCCAGGGAAGAGAGGAGGCTGTAGCGCTCAGTGGTGCATGCAAGGCCCCGATGAAGTCTCCTCTCTCCCTGTACATCCTCTTGTCACGCTGCATTAACATTTAAGATCAGACACAGGCCAGGAGCCTCTCCAGCTGACTGGGACTGTGAGGGAGCTGTTTGCAGCTTTGTGCTCCTTAAACCAGAGCCTCCCTCTCCCTGTCCCCTTTCCCCCTGTAATTCACATCATCTTCAGGCTTTAAAAATTGTCAGCTGCTTCATACTGGAGAGCTTTGGTGTTTCCTGGGAACGAACAGGTCACTCTGAATAAATGTTACGACAGCTCTCCCACTTCCATCATTGCAGATCCTCCTCCTGCTCAGGACATGCTGTGGCAGCTGAAAGCACTGACAGGACATGGTTTAAAAGCTCAGGCATCTTCCTGCCCCTCAAATAAGCTAATTGCCTGTATCTCTACCTGTAAATAAAGATCAAGGTTCATCCTCTGACCTGAGAGCAGGGCTCCTGTTGATGCAGCTGAACTGAGCTCCTGTTCTCCCCCCAGGACAGGCTGGCTCCTTCCTTCTGTTGGTCCATGTCTCTCAGACCAAGCCTGAGTCAGTCAGGAGATGCCAACAGCATCCCAAAGCAATGCCAACAACTGCACAGTACAGCCACAGACAAGTGTCCATACCAGTGTGTGACCATCCTCACTGGCTTGGAGGTGTTCATGTAGTCCTTGGGGTGGATATGTACGTAATTCTTTGAAAGATCTGATCCTAAAAGCTGTCTCATTTTCTCCTCTGATTCCCAACTCAAAAAGGGAGTTCAATGTACCTGCCATCCACAGGTTGCTGACTTTTACTTCCCCCTCTTACATGACAAGTTACAGACTATATGGAGAAATACTTGGGGAAAAATCCAACCCCAAATGAGGTCAGGTGGGACAATTCCCTCATCCCTTTTAGCTCTCAGTATCTGAGGGTTTGGGTGCTGATATTTCTGCCTTTTCCAGCCTTGTTTTTTTTTGCCTGACCTGTGCCACTGATCAGTCTGGCTGAGCTGGAGGTCCAGCTTTTCACTCAGTGCCAGCATGTAGGAATGCATCACTTCAAAGAGGCAGGAACGACCTTGGTCTGCAGCATCTCCCTGTCCCCTGTGGCACTGTCAGACACCAGATAAAGAGCTTCTGTGCTTGATGAGTGCTCTTGCTTTCTCTGAGCCAGAAGGAATATTTCAATTTCACAGCCCGAGTTTCCTTTGTTAACCCTTCCCCACCTGCTCTCAGGGTGTTTTTATTCTCCCCAGTCTCCAAGAAGATTCAGACTGCAGGTTATGTTTGACTAATTAGCAGTAGGCAAATAGGCAGTTTTATAATGTTCAAAGAACCTTTTTTCCCCCTGGGGATTTTTAGAATTAGTGATTCAGAGTAGCACCATCATCCACCACACCAACACACCCTGCTGGAGCACCTTCATGCTGGATGCACAGCAATGGAGAGCTGCAAATTTAGAAAACGCTTATCAAAAGTGGCCAGGGATAATTAGAGGGGGAATTGAGGTCTGGCAGCAGCAGCCAGGAGCACCAGAGCTCAAAGCCCCTCTAAAATGCTGCTGTTTAAAGAATCCTGGGGACAGGATAAACACAAGGGTGGGAACTGTGGCATCTACAGTGAGTGACACTACTGGTGTAGCACACCCTGCTCATCCAAAGAGAGAGCAACAGTGGTGCTGCTGCTCCCTCCCCTGCTTCATGTCCCTGCCCACAGGGACGCAACCTTTGAGATGTCTCATGGTTTCACGGAACCATTTTGATTGGAAAAGATCTCTAAGATTATCAAGCCCCCACCATTAACCCAGCACTGCCACGTTCACCACCAAACCATCTCCCCAGGTGCCACAACCACCCATTTTTTGAGCGCTCCCAGGGAAGTGTTTTATTACAACGTGCAAAATATGAGGTTTTAAGGTTCAAAATTCTGGGATAATGGGAAACTGAGGAAAATCCCAGCTTCCTTTCCAGAGCAAAGGCACTTTGTAGTTACCATAATGGGAAAGTAGAGCAAAAATATGAATCCCTGAAAGCATTTTTTAAAAAGCACCACAGCTGTCTTTGCTTTAAAAATCTTATAGGCTTTAAGTCGGATTTATGGTCCTTTGGGGTTGGGCTCGGGGGATGAATATCTGGAGGTGATGTATCCAGGTACCACAGAAAGTGTGCCATGGCAGGGACACCTTCCACTGTCCCAGGGTGCTCCAAGCCCCGTCCAGCCTGGCCTTGGGCACTGCCAGGGATGGAGCAGCCACAGTTTCCATGGACAACCTGCGCCAGGGCCTCCCCACCCTCACAGAAACTTTCCCATCTTGCTCCCACATCCCTCAAGACCTCATTGCGGCCTGATCCAGAGAGCTGCTTCCTGAGCAATGCCCACACATCCTCTCTTGCATCCTGCAGAACAATTATTTGGCAGATATTAGGCAGGGGAGGATGTAGAAAACGACAGCGTGCTCACATTCACACAAATCCCAGAAGTCAGGGAGGCAGGCTCGGGCTTGCAAGTGGTTTCAGTGTTGTTCTCTCAATTTTCCTCCGAGGAGCCCACATTTCACTGCTCTCAGCAAACGATGCCTCTGCTCACAGATATTGTTTCTCCCAGAAACCTCCCTTCTAGGACAAAGCTCATCCAACCGTGGCACTACAGCATTCCAGTTACATCAAATCCAAATTAACTCGTCTCAGTTTTCACACACCAGATACCGCCAGTGCTGGTAACAGCCCATAAAACTGCAAGGGAGAGACCAAAGCACCGGGAAAATTATTCCAAAAAGTCTGCTCCATTAGGGAGAGAACAAACTAAAAGAAAATCACCAGCCTCAGGAACAGAAAATGAGCTGTGTCCCTCAAACATGATGTTTGCTGGGAATAATGTGGCATATTCATGCTGACTTTTGCAAACGCTGCAATTACTGTCTGGCTGCCCTAAATAGTCCCATTTATCTCCGGAGACTTTCTCTGCTCTGTGTGATTTTTCACGGCTCTTCCTCGGAGCTGTTTGCTCCCCCCCCCCCCCGCCACGGGGGTTTCCCGC
>WBMY01005712.1:164074-221337 GCA_013397315.1 Donacobius atricapilla
GTTGTTTACACGCTCGTTATTTTTATGGTTTTCCCCTTCATTTCCCTGTAAGTAGAACAGCAAATAAAAGGTGTAGAGAGGGTGTGAGCGAGTTCCTGCCAGAGGTCAGCGGCAGCTCAGTCAGGCCAAGCAGCAGAAGGTGGTTCTGACAGCAGGTTCATCCTACAATTGTTTGAGACAAGTTCAGCGGCTGAGGTTGACTTTAGAGAAGGAAAATGATTGATGTGGTGCTCTAGCAGGAAAATGGGAAGAAAATTAAGGCGGAGACACAGTTTTACCTCAAGAAATGAATTGTTTACACCTCAGAATTAAAGAACACATTATTCCCATTTATAGCACCAGGAGAATTTGTTTCAGCCTCACCTTACTTGTCAGTGCCAGCAGGGATGTAGGAGAAAATGTGGCCATGGCGATGTGATTAAATACCCTTTAAGGAAGCTTTGCAATTATTTTCCTTGGCTTATATGTTCTAACTAGACCCAGGCGCATCCAGTGTTTGGGTCAGAAATTATACTCAAGACCTTTTTCTCTTCTGTGGGTTTCAGTTTGGTCGGCTCTGCAAGTGTTGGTTAGGAGCACTGAAGTGGCCAGCACTTTACAGAATGTGGAAGAAACACTTTCTAGTGTAGCCAGGATCGAAAAGCTTAGGCATAAAGAGTCATACAATGGAATCATAGAATTGTTCAGGTTGCTGAAGTCTTCTAAAATCAAAATTAACCCTTAACACTGGCAAGGCCACCACTAAACCGTGTCTCTAAGTGCTACATTGACACATCTTTTAAATCCTTCCAGGAGTGGTGACTCGCCCACTTCCCTGGGCATCCTGTTCATGTTCAATGTCTGACCCTTGATTTCCATGAAGAAATCTTCCCTGATATCCAATCTAAACTTCCCCTGGTGCAACTTGAGACCATTTTCTCTCGTTCTGTCACTATTCCCTGGGAGAAGTGACCAGCCCTCAGCCTGCTGCACCCTCCCATCAGGAAACTCTGGAGATCCAAAATCCCCTCTGAACCCTCTTTTCTCTGAGCTAAACAGCCCCAGCTCCATGGAGTTTATATTAAAACCTCTGTGTAGGTTTACTGCTGTTTCTGGCCTCAGAATCTGAGGCTGAATCTGTGCAGCCACTCTTGCATTGATTCTGACTTCTGTTTATAGACATGGTGTGATTTTATCACTCCATCATTTACCCACATCCATTAACACTTCCATACCTGACTGTCTAGTTAAACACCAACTGGCAGCAACAGCTTCATGGCTGGATTTTCCCTCATTCTGTTCCTTAATTCACCATTAAAACTTCATTACTATTGTGATGGTAAAAGGCTTAGTTATTCATTATTACTCTCCCAAAGGCCAGGCAGATGCTCTGGACAAACACTTGGCAGATTCGAGCACCAGGAGTAAATGTAATAGGGTGATGCAGGACGTAACAGAAATGATTTCCCTGCTGATCCATAATCCTCCATCAGAAAAGCAACGTTTATCTGGCTTTGACTGACAAGAACACATGATTTGATCAGGATATCCAAGCTGCAGGTACAGGATACCTCGCCTACATGACACCTGCAACAAGATGATCTTTTAAAAGGTCTCTTCCAACACAAAGTGTTCTATAATTTTTGAAATCTCTGTGTGGTTTCTCACATGGCCAATCCTAATTACTCATACTGTAAGGGAAGTTTCGGCATGCACCAGAAGGAAGCAGGATGGAGGTTGGCTGCTTCCTGATTCACATTTTATTGACATGTTTAAATTCAGGTTTTGCTTTATGCTCCTGTCTTATCATAAGGCAAACTCTTCCTATGCAGAGGTATAAATAAGATTTTCACTACATCATGCCAGAGTTTTATATATCTCTGTCCACCAAGATATCTTTTAGCACCAAATTAAGTGAGGCACTGAAACCCCAGCACAGATATTTTGCTGCTGCAGGGAAGAGAAATTGTCATTCCCAAACAGATCGATGCAGTTTCCTGTATCTGACAGTGGCCAGTGTTGAATGTTTCAGAAGACAATATAAATCCTTCCCTTCTTCCAACCTGCTCTATCCATAAGTGCACACACTGCACTTAATTGTTGAATCCGGAAAAATAATATCTTCCTAACCTTCGCTGATGGTAATTGCATAGAGCTTTATTTATATCAACATCAATATTCATCTGGATGGGTATTACCAGCACTGCTACCAGGAGGCACTGCGTGTTTGATTACTGCTGCTCTCTAAAGGCACCGTGCCAATCGAGGACTTCTGGCAATCCTTCATTCCTCCGATGGAAACCGCCCACTGCTTTGCCGGAACTCCCAGCAGGAATCCATCCTGCCTGTACCCGCAAGCCAGAATTTCACTGGGTCACAGAGTCACAGAATTACTTGTGAAGGACAGGACCTGAAAGCTCATCATGTTCCAACCCCCCCTGCCATGGGCTGGGACACTTTCCACTATCCCAGGTTGCTCCAAACCCCATCCAACGTGGCCTTGGACACTTCCAGGGATCACAGGGTGCCACAGCTTCTCTGGGCAACCTGTGCCAGGGTCTCACCACCCCCATAGGGAAGAATTTCATCCCAATATCCCATCTAACCCTGCCCTCTTTCAGTTTGAAGCCATTCTCCCTATTGCTGTCACTCCAGGCCCTTCTCCAAATTCCCTCTCCAGCTCTCCTGAAGCCTCTTCAGGCACTGAAAGGGGCTCTGAGGTCTCCCCAGAGCTTTTTCTTCTCCAGGCTCTCCCAGTCTGGCTCCAGAGAAGAGGGGTTTTAGCCCTGGGAGCATCTCCGTGGCCTCTTCTGGACGAGCTTCAAAAGATCCATGTCTGTCTTGTGCTGAGAACTCCAGAGCTGGACAGGGCACTGCCAGGTGGGGTCTCAGGAGGACAGAGTAGAGGGGCAGAATCATCTCCCTTGACCTGCTGACATGAATTTTTCGGTGTCCTCACTTCTTACCAGGATTCTCCGTTTATTCCTCGGGTTCAAGAGAAGGGAGCTGTTCCCTTTTGCCTACTCAGATCCTCTGCGAATTCCCCGGCTCACTGCAGCCACGGCTCTGCCAACTGCTCGGCTTTTCCTTACTGGCACTGCTCTTGCTGCTATTATCACTCTGCTCTGGAGCCTCAGCTGCAGATTCACCGCTTTAACAGCAGAACAAAGCACTGCATCAATTAGTTTGACCCCCCAGCTCACAGGGGCCACTACATTTCACCCAGTTCCCTTCACGCTGTGCCTTGAATTCTCTATTTTTAAAGCCCTGGCAGCTGTATGGATTTATCCATCCCCGAGATGGCTTTATGTGGAGTCAGCGTGGTTTCCATACAATTTAATGGTTCGGGATCAGCAGTGCATACAAATGGAGCTGCACTTGTTCCGGGGCCAGTTTGGGTCTCAGCGCGATGCAGAGCTCAGCTGGTTCTGCTCGGAGCCAGCTCCAGCCTCCCTGTGCTACATGTCACACCCCTGGAGCAGGCAGTGTGGGACAGCAGTGACAAGGTGTCCCACCGGCACCACGTGAAGTCATTTCTGGCCCAGAACAGCAAAGTGATCAATCTCTGCCGAGCTGCTTTGACGGTCCCCGGCACAAGCAGGGCCCCGAATCTCTGACTATATTTGCATCTCAGCTAATTAACAATCCCTCCTGCGAGCCGGCGCTGGCACCGGGCTGCAGAAGCTGTCTGAGCTAAAGCTAACAAGCTCTGAAGCACCTGAGCTGACTCAGATTCAAGCGCTTCAAGCTGTACAACAGAGTGTTCTCAGATGGTGCTGGGCGAGAATACGGAGCTGGGTTTACACGTCTTTAATAATGCAAAGGCAAAAAGGTAAATTTAACTTTAGGGGAAAAAAGAAAGGGAAAAATCTAGGGGGGAGGACTCAACGTGCCATGTTCTTCTCAAAAAGCTATTAATTAAATATTAGTTTGAATTGGAGAGATCCTGGGGATGTTACACTTCATACCAAGCCTCTTACAGGCTTGTCTGGCTGCCTCCAGCAATACACATGAATTTTCCTTTTCTACTCGCTCAGTACCATTTTTTATTTCTAATCTCTGCCTCTGTGTCACTTCTGAACAAGAGCAGGCTTTTAGGCAAAATTGCCTTATCCCTTTTGCCGACAGCAGACCGATAGAGGTTGTCAAAGTCCCTACCAAAAGCTCCGTTGTCACCCACTCCGAGAGCTCAGGATTTAATACGAGAGACAAGAGGCGCAGGGCGACAGATGGGAGATGGCAAGAACACGGTAACACAAACAGTCTAATTTTATTGGAAAGGGTAAAAACTCCCTTGTGCCGCTGTTCTGTAGTGTGTCCCACTTACTGGCTTTCCACGCATGACTCCACATGCAGAACCAGACGTGGTATCATTAACCTCCCGCAGCACCAGGCTGCACTGGTTAATTATACGCTGTAGAAACGAACCTCTTGTTTTGACCTAGTTCGAGTGTTAAATAGTATCTGGTGTGAGGTAATACACTTCTGCCTTTGCATAAAGAATAGTTTTGAGTGCTAGCAAGACATCAGGGTGGTTTTTTGGTTTTTTTTTTCATAAATCTGAATTATAATACCCTGAAGTAAATGAAAAAAATAATTAATCACTTCAGGGTTGGAATCAGGCCAAGTGTGATCTTGAGACATTCACGAGACACCGACCCACACATCAGGCATTTCTTAGTTAAGGAAATGTAGAATCATCGACCCCTTTATCTATACAGTCAAATATTTAAAACATTGAGATATTTTTGTAAAATTATTTGGGGAGAACTCATACGAATGCAGGCAGGGGAGCAAACAAGCATGTAGGTAGACAGGCAGGTTGTGGAGGTAGGGATCATCCTGCAGCACCTCAGATGAAATGTGGATTTCAAGGCCTGAAGAAGCCGCAAGCGCAGGAATATTCCCTGCCCCATTAAGCAATTCACACATAATGGATTAATGAGTTGCTGATATTTCTATCACGCTGGGGCAGTCATTAACAAATTCTGTTTACTGCCTGGATAGCAGATGGGGCCACCTACTCATGCCAGGGATGGAAACACTCCTGAGGCTTCAGGGCAGGATGGGGGGATGCTCAGTAATCCTTCAGGAAGTGTGTTAGTGGTTCAGGTATTAAGTGGGTTCACAGGAAATCCCAGGGGAAAGGGAAGCCAGAGTGAAGAGAACCACAAGCAGCGTTTGGATGTCTGAGGTTACAGATGCCCCTGTACCTTCTCCAAGTGTGTCCCCACATCAGTGCTCCTACCCAGAAAAAGTTCTGGCATAAAAGTTTTTCTTGAGATGTGCTATTTCCTCCCCTTTAGCTCTCTAAACTCAAATGCTGACCTGGGGATTTTTTAATGAAGCCCCTTTTTGCTGTTCCCATTTGTTCAACAGATAAACTGCCCATCAGCCCTTCACTTTTAATTTCATGTGTGCTCAGCACTGAGGCTTGGCATCACTAAAGCCCCTTTTCAGTTATTCTGGACTGCAATATTTACTTTTCATAACAAATACCAAAGAAATGGCTTTGCATGACTGACTGACTGAAGGAAACACTCCAGGTGCTCGTCTGTTCTTCAGTAACAAGTTTTTTTTAAATCTAAATGTAAAATTTTCTGGCTCTTTTTTTATCTTTCGATGCTTAAAACTTCAGTGACCCCCGTGAAGAGCTCTGTGTCAGTTCTTCTCTTGGTGTCAACACTTTGCATCCCTCCTGGAGCAGAATTTGCATGGAACAGTGAGATTTTGAACAAGCAGCTATAAATTTGTCTCACCAAAGTATTCTGAGCACCAGCCCCCGAACCCAAATGACCCAGATAATGAAAAGCTTTGTTGGAAATTCCTTCTCCTCCTTGAGTAACAAACTAGGTAGGGAAATACTCAGCACCAAGGAGCAGAGCAGAGGTTTTTCAGGCACTAGGCCCTCCACCAACAACCTGTTGCTCGGAAAAAACCCTCGTTTCCCATTGCGGTCTCAGGTTCCACTCGTGGAATTTGCAGAAAAGATAAGGAAAAGCCTCCACAAATACCTGAACAAAAGCCGCTTTAGTTCAAGCTTTCATGGCCACATGGAGACTAACAGTTATTAAGGCAATCAAAGACTCTTTAGAAATTAGTCTGTGCCCCAGTTCAAGCAGTTTTATCCCCAAATGCCTGCAGGCTCTGTAGCTTTGCAGCCTCCTACTTTTCAACCTCCCAGACCAAGAGGGCTCTGTCTCAGAAAAGAACGCAGCTTCCAGCCAAGATTTGTCAACGTGCATTCTTAGGCATGAATTGTACCACCCAGAAATCTCTAAAGTCGATTTGAGGTAGGGTAAAGTTGGATCCGCGGATCTTGACATGCGCAAAAGTTGTGTCTTGGACGGGAAAATAACCAGGAAAATTTTAGCCTATAAAAGAAGGGCATTTCACAAATGTGTGGCTTATCAAAAACTAGAATGATACAGAAGCAATTATTCATAACCATGCTGAGTGGGATCCCCCTCACACAGCCTACGTCTAGAGCCACGGCCATCAAAGGGGACTTTGTCAGTGCTTTCAATGGGCACAGGATGTGACCAGAGCAGCATCTGCAGCAGCTCCCAGAGAGGAACATGAGGGAAAAAAATCTTCATTTGTAACTGAGTGTTTCATCTTTCAAAAGACCGGCCTCAGATGTGTTCCAGAAACTCTTCTTTTGGGTATCTTTTTTTTCCACCAAGCTGCATATTTAGCAGCTCTAGTCCTAGACAGGATCTTAAGAGCTTATCTCCCAAGCGATCAGAACTTATTTCCAATTTGCTTCTTTATTAAAATAATCAGGGCTTGAAATCAACAACTTTTTTTTTATTGCTCACAATCTTTGCTATTTTCATCAAGAGCAAGCAGCACATTTCCATGTCTTTTTTGAGACTTTCTGCTTATTTATTTGCTCATCTGCCTCCAGTAAGTTCATGTTCTGAGGACAGAAAAGCAAGAAACTGCAGGTAAAAGGGAATTAATAATCTATTTGAAGATTAAGGAAATCAAGGAGATGTGTTTTCAAATTTTAATTCTGGCAAGGAATTCCTGCAGATCTGCATCTCAACCTCTCAGTAGCTTTGTTTCTCAGCTACCATGGGAAAGTGTGGCAAATAACACCCTTCTGCTTTGTAAGAGCATTTCACAGCTGAACAATTGAGGACCAGACTTGCTACTTTTCTTTTTTTTTTTTTTTTTTCACATTTTTTGACAGCTTACCCGGTAAGTATCCCCCCAAGGACCAGCAAACCAGCGTGACAACTCCAGTGACAGGATTCCTGAGGGACCACTTGCACAATCATGTATTATTAGACCTAATAAAGAATGACAGAATCTGGCTGTTAAAACTTCAAGAGATCCTCAAACACTATCGTGACAGCAACCATTAAACTATAGATAAATTACATCTAAAACAATCCCACTTTGCTGCATTCCCAACTGCTAAAACATCCTGTGATTTCAGCATTGCCACTTTATTCTCAGCAGGGATTTTTTTTTTTTTTCATCTAAAACCTCTGAATTTCTCCTCAGACAAGGACATAATTGTAGATACCGCTGCCAGGTAAAAATTACTGCAGAGTTGTGGTTTGTACAACTTTTGGGAAACCTTGGGAATAATTTGCTTTTTGAGTGGTGAGGACTAAATGTCCTTCCTGCTTAGAAAGAAACAAAACTTCTTTCTGGAATTACAGAAGGTACTATTACAAGAGTATTTATATAAATTCAATTAATAAAACAAACTGTTTTAAGCTTCTAGATATCCTTGGTGTGAAGTGACTTGGCCTGAAGGATGTGTTAGGCTGAGGATTTACAGTTTTAATTCTCCTGCCTAAACAGTTTGACGCTTCAGTTTCTCGTTATCACTTCCACACTCCAGCATGGTCCAACATCCCCAGCGCGGAATAAATAACCTATGGCTTGCTGCAATCATTAAAATGTATTTGGTTTAAATTTTGGGGGGTTTCTAAGACTGAGCAAGGGGCGGGATGACCCCGGGCTGGCAGCAGCCACCTTCTCATCCTAAGGGGGAACAAAGAATGCATTGCAGCAAACATTTTCCATCCATAATCTTCCGAGGGCTTATTTATACTCGCAAAAATATTTTTTTCTTTCATGGAGAGTTAAGACATGTCAAATTGAAGGGCTGAAGGAACTGGAGGGGTCCCTCATCACGACCATAAGGGTGAAGGGTCAGGGCAGTGAGATACCCCACCATGAGGGTTATTTATTCTGTAATTTATTCACTATATTTGTTCTGCAAAGGTTATTTTTGATGGTGTTTATTCTCGTTATGTATTCTGAAAAGTCCTTTCCTCCTCCCCGAGCCGAGGTGGGCAAACTTCCACTCCCATTTTTACATCGAGGGGAAAACACCAGAGGGAATCGAGCCGCTATTTCCTGGATTAAAACTCACAGCCTACCACTTGCACGCAATTTCACTTCCCATAGAGGGGAAGCATTAGTTAAGAGTTGGATTTTTTTCTTGTTTTTTGCGAGTNCCGCCGCCGGGGTCGGGGCTGAGGCGGAGCCGCCCCGCTGTAATTGAAGCCGGGGGTGAGGAGGGAGGGACGGAGGGAGGGAGGGACCGACCGCGGGGGCTCCTTCTCTGCTTTGTGTCCAGGTGGCGAGGCCGAGGGGCGGCCATGGGGGTGCAGGACCGGCCCCAGTGCTTCTTCGAGATAGAGATCAACAGGGAGCCAGGTAAGGCGCTGCTGGGGGCTCTTCAATCACCTTCGTGCCTGCGGGATGGGCCCAAGCCGCTAGCAGCGAGTTTGGCCATTGATGCGTTATTTCTGAGTTACTTTTTAATAACTTCGGGTGTTTTCTGGGGTGCTGGGTGCTCCTCGTTCTCCCTCGAGATCGGTTTTTGTTTGCGCGCACGAATATGAAGGTTCGGCTGGGCTGAAAAACGCTGTTCGGAAGGTAAAAAGCCGTCTGGTGATGTATTATACCGTTTGTGTTATACCTTTGTTATGCCACTTCTGTAAACTGTGGAAAATCGGGGCAGGCTGTGAGGAGACTGGATATTTACTCCTATAAGTATTTTTAATGATACAGTAATTAAAATTGGGAAGGAACTGAGGAGGATATCTGGGCTAAATCATTTGTCCTGAATGTAAAGGGAGAGAACTGGGCATTGAGTCGTAGAAGCACAGAACACCTCACCAGCTGGCCTCTTAAAAAAACCCCAGTAATTAAAATAAATCCATCTTTTAACTCGGATTTTCCCTGTGCAAGTGTAATGCCCAGGAGCGGTAGGCTGTGAGTTTTAATGCTGAAATGCAGCTTGGTTCCCTTTTGTGTTTTCCCCCCTCTCTGTTAAGATGGGAGTGGAGATTTTCTCACCCGTCTCTTTGAACACGCATTTATCAATGCATATTAGTTGTCTCGCACATACTCCGTGCTTTATCTTGCAACCACTCGTCTCTAGAAAAATGAATGTATGTGATGGCTTCATTACGCTTTCACTTTCATTTTCTGCTTCAATGTTTCTCTGAAAACCTTTGAATTAAGAGTTTATATCTCAGAGATTCCAAATTTCAGCCTCGCTTCGATGCAACTGAAACCCTTTTAGTGTTTTATTTTCATCACAATTTCGGAAGAGAGGTTCTGTTCTAACTTCAGAGACCTGATAGGGCGTATCTATGAATCTGTTGCTGTTGTAACTCCTCTCTGAGTTATTGTGATTGACACTCTGTTTTCTGAATACTTCCAATGAGGAGATAAGTGGTGATGTAAGTGGAGTTTTAGCGTGTTCCCTTGCTTTAATTTCGGGTGGAATTTACAATGGAATGAGACAGCTAAAGGTGTTTCAGGTTGGGTGGGTTTCCAGTTAGAAATGGTAGTTTGGTGGGGTTGATTCAGAGCTAAGACAATTCATTCTCAATCTCATTTGCCGTTAATCTTTCTCTGTTTAGCGTGGGTTTTTTTGTTGTTCTGACTCCATCTGAAGGATCTCTCCCTGCCCAGGTTGCTGCTCCCATTTCATAATCTCTCCTCCTGCCCCATCCCCTCCTCAGCCCTGAGCCGTGCATCTCGAGTGGAAGTGGATTACCTTGCCTTCCCCCAGCCCTGTTTGGGTTCGGTGACTGATAGAGCTGTCAGGGAGGGATTGCAGCCTTGGTCTTCTTGGTGCTGCAGAGCTTGGCTTACCTGGAGCACACCCAGGAGCGCTTTGGCTCTCTTGATGCCTGTCTGCATTTATTTCCTCTTGAAAGTAGCAGGAATCTCCCAGCTCCACATCAGACTTGGAGCCCTGCTGGTTTCATTGCACCTGACTCACGGCTTGGGGTTTTTGCAGGGAAAATGCCAGTTTGTGAAATGCTGGTGTTGGGACCTGCGTGCTGCCTGGGCACGCTGCTTTATTCTGGTGCCTCTTTGTTAATTCACCATGCAACTCTGTCTCAGGATTTAAGGATATATTTAAAAAGCTTAAACCTTGCTCTCTTAGCTCTAAGATGACCTTCAAAAGCTGAATCAAGTGGTAAATCAGTGCTTCCAGGTGACACCAAGCACTAACTCTGAGAGATGTGCTCACCTGCTGGCACTGGTGAGGTATTTCATTTATTTATTTTATTCATTTTAACTTCCAAGCTGCCAGCAGATTTCCAAGTGAGTATTTCGCTTATTTTGACTTCAGTAAATAAGCTGATATGCTGATTCAGTTTTAGGAGACGTGGGGGGAAGTGGGGAGCAGAACAGCCCTGCATTTTGCTGCGAGCCAAGAGCAGAGGCCTTGCCCCCACTGAAAAGCTGAACCAACATCTCCACAAAATGCAGAGAGAAGGGGATGTGCCTCTTGCAGCGCTGGAAGCATCTTTTTGCCTGCAGAGCACAGAGCTGTGTCCTTTTTTTACGCTGTAGGTTGCTGAGAGTCCAAAAACATTCCCCCCACGCAGCTGCCAGGTCTTGGCTCTCCCCTTGCAGGCTTTGCTTGCCCAGGGTGTGCCAGGATACCTGTAGCAATTAAAAGTCAGGTCAGTTTTACTCTAATAAGATCCCTTGGATAATGCAGGAGTGAATATCTCCGCTTTGGCTGTGCTTCCTGAAGCTTCATTACAGCTTTTGTGTCCATATTTTATTACAGCTACGGAATCTTGGAATAAAATTCGGTGGCAGCTTGTACTTGCCTCTTGCAGTGGGGCAAACTTTGTTGGCTTGGTGTTTTTTAAGGCTAAATTTAGTCTGCTTTTAAATAAGTTGCCCGTTAAGCATTTTTTTTTTAAATTATGAATGCAGGTTGTGTGGCTCATAGTTTTTAAAGGGCAGATGGAAAACAAAGCAGGAAGAAGCGTTTATTTTGATACTGGCACGAACTGCTTCTCCCGTCTTTTGGGGCCCCCAGCAGTGGATTTGGGCACGTAGAGCGTGCACACAGGATTAAACTGCTTACAGTATTCCAAGAATTTTGGGATGGCAACAGATGCCTATTTAAATAATTCTGTCTTTCCTCTGCGAGGCAGAATCTGCGTGAAGCTGCAGCCTTTCAGGTACCGTGATAATTGGAGCAGATGTCCCACTAGGATGTCACAGATGCAGCTGGCTGCTCTAGCAGCTCCTGTGGCCATCCAAAATCCTTTTGCCACATCTCCCCTCCTCACCCCACCCCCTGACCGGCTTCATCCATCATAAAGTCTGGTAAATTTACTCAGTTTTGCTTTGTTTCATTCTTATTCATAGAATAATTTATCAAATCTTTTTTTTTCTTATTCTTCTTTTTTTTTTTTTTTTCTTCCCTGTCTTCTGTTACTGATTGACCCCTGGCTCATTGATTTGTTCCACTTCAGTTTCTTTCATTCCTGGGCTGTATCCCTTCCCATAACAGCCAGTCTGGTCTTTCCTTACTTCTCTTTTTCTGGTCACTTTAACCTGGTCACTGGTGTATCTGGGGGTTCCAGCTGGTAGGAATTTATATGAAATCAGTTAGTGCAGTAGTCACTCTATTGTGCCTCCAGTTACAGACCCAGTGATGCCTTGTGGGGTTTTTGCTGCCTTTCCTAAAGACAGAAACTGCTCTCAGCTGGCTCCGCATTAACTTTTAATCTTTACAAGGGGAAAAAGTTGTATATTGACAGAAAATAGGATCCAACAGTTTGGCTGCCCCTGAAGTCAGAGGCAACCACTGTGTGTGGGACAGCAGGAGCCAAGGGGGATCCCAGAGGAAAAAACCCCTCTCAGGGGGGTAGGATGGAGATTGGAAAGGGCTCGATTCAATAAAGATTGTATTCAGAATAATCATGTGGGATTGTATTCAGAATGATCATGTGGGATTGTTGTCAGTGCAGGACGAAATACCCCGCAGTCTCACCTTGAGGCCTGGAGCAAGTTGGATCAGTAAATGGAAGAAAAACTGCTCAGCCTCTTCTGCCAGGAGAAGGCCAAGTGCCGCCTCTCCTGTCCATATCCCCGGGAGAGCGACCCCGGGGAGTGTTTGGTGCGTGCAGGAGTGAAATAAGTTTGGTTTTGTGGAGAAAGGGAAGAAGGGAAGGGAGGGAACTTCAGGTGGTGTTCGTTGAAGAATGGGCTGAGAGCTGGGGAGAGTTTAGGGAGGTTTTCCTTTCAGAGGGAGCAGGTGGGGCAGGGAGGGGTTAACAAAGTGTTCATCTGTCGGGGCTACAGATCCCTGCTCAGGGGAACTGGGGCATCCAGTCTTGAAATTCAGATTTGAAATAAAATCTATTATTGTTCCACGCTAAGGTTGTATTTCCTTGAAAACTGTAGCCACATTTACCCTTTGAAGCAGTTTTGGTTTTTTTTTTGAATTCATATGCCTTAGCATTCACAGATTTAAGGATAAACAAATTAATAAAATTCAAACAGGGTCCTTTTAGCGAGCTGTTATTTAAACTTGTATGGAAATCTGTCTGAGCCTTTGGGCCCTTGGCAGCCGTCCTGGGCTGTGCATCATTGTCTCACTGGTTGTAATCCCTGCTTTCTCCTTCAGCAGGATATTCCTGCTGATAGGCTGGGAAAAAAGTGCCTCTGCTTTGGTTTGCTCTTCAGAAACTGAGGAAAGATAAAATCCAATGGGTACAGTTTTGAAAGACCAGGTTTTGTTTGGGGATGTGTAGCTGAACTTGAGGCCTGTGTGGTCCAAACGCAGTAAAATGGTGCAAAACAGTTCACGTTACTTGGAAAATAGCTTGAAACAATATGCGTTTGGCTCACAAGTTTTTTTCCAAAATGTTAAGCAGCTAAATGAACAAACCTTTGAAACAATGAACGTTTGAAATCAATGATTATTTTAATAAACTTTGCTAGCAGGAGCCCTTATTTCAGCATTGCATGAATTTACCTGCCCTAAGTTTCCACCACTTAATTTGAATCAAGTACTAGTTCTCCCTCAGCTGGAAAATTGTTAAGGAGTTAAAAAAAAAAAAAAAAAAAAAGAGAAAAAGATCTTTCAGTTTGAAGACAGAGTTCTGAAATTGGGCTATTTTTGATCATTTTTCCTTCTGGTTTCTCTAGTTGGCACAGCTCATTAGCTGCAGAAAGCACTTTATCAAATTTCCACGCAGCTTAGGTTTTATATAGGCATCACTTGCTGTATGTAATGTGCATATTTCTTTCACCACTTTCTCTTCTTCTTTAAAAAATAAGTTCAAAGCCTGCTTACAAATAATATTTTTATCAAATTACTGTTTCATAAATAATAGGCAAATGTAATCCCAGCAATTTTTATTTCAGCCTGGAACTGAGGTGGCTGTTCAGACTCGTTCCTTGGTTAAAGCTAGCTGAGGACTCTGGGTAGGTTTGTGAGCAGCTTTTGCCTACTTCACTGGGGTTCTTTAGAGGTTTTTGTTTGTTGTAATCTGCTGTTCAAATATTATGGTTAGTCACAGAGAGCTTGTTCCCTCATCAGATCACTTAGGCTTTGCATCGGGGAAATGAAGCTGAAGGAAGCATTGGAAATTCTCTGCAGTGAGGGTGGATCATTTCAGAGAAGAGGTGTCGAAATCTGTAATAAGTAACATCTCAAATGCTTTTTTATCTGTGTTATATCAGCATATACCTCAGCTCCAAGTTTCAAATGAGATTTTTCTTTTTTTTTTGTGAGAGATGAGGCACGAGAAAGATTCGTAGGTTCTAATCACACATACTTGTATTAATTCCTTCATTAGCAGCTGTCCTTTCATGCATCTTTGACCGAGGTGTGAAAATGGCTTTGATCTTTCTCTGGCACACTTCCCTGCCTGTTTGTCAGAGGAAAGCACCACCTTTCAGTGCTAATGGTGCTCGTGCATTGCAGTAAAACGCAGGCAGTAACGCAGCAGATGGATGCACAGCGTGTGGTTTGCGTCTCGGGAGCACACGGCAGCGTTTTCTGTGCCTGCGTGGAGCTGGGTAAGCAGTGCTCCAGCTTTGATGGAGGAGACAGCCCTCAGCTTCTCAACTGGAGCTGAAATCTTTGGGTGTTGGATATCTGTGCGTTAGGATTTCTAGGATTGAGGGACATAAAAAGACCAGGCTGGATGTGATGCCAAGGCATCAGACGGGGCATGGAGTAACCTGATCCAGTGGAAGGTGTCCCTGCTGGTGGAACTGGATGATTTAGGGTCCCTTCCAGCACGAATCACTCTGTGATTTTATGAGCGCCTGGCAGACTTGGTTATTGACAAAGCACCGGTGAAAAATATTGCTGAAACTGATACCTTAGCTACGAATGTCTCTCTCCATCTTCTGCCTTGTCATCTGCGAGAACATAAGAGAGTTCTTCCAGTGGAACACCGCGGTGCTGTCTGCTGCTTCAGGTGCTAAATGTGGTGGGTTCCCACGTAGGGCTTGCAGCAAACTCCTACAATTTATGCCTCAGGGTACGAGTCCCTTCTGGAGGCTGCAGGGAGGAGCAGCCCTCAGTTACTTGGCAGCTGGCACCTTGGGGAAGCAGCAGCTGGGCTGGAGAGCTGAAGGGGGGTAGTGACAGCTTGTTCCCTGGAAAGTGTGCTGTGTTATTTCACACAGGGAGCGCAGGAGGAGTCTTCTCCTGCAGAGACACAGAGAGCTGGGGCTGTTCAGCCTGGAGAAGAGAAGGCTCCAGGGAGACCTGAGAGCCTCTGCCAGGACCTAGAGGAGCCCCAGGAGAGCTGGAGAGGGACTCACGTGGGGCATGGAGCGATGGGATAAGCGGGAGTGGTGTTAAACTGAAGGAGGATGGGTTTATATGAGATATTAGGTAGAAATTCCTCCCTGGGAGGGTGCTGGGGCCCTGGCACAGGTTCCCAGAGAAGGTGTGGCTGCCCCTGCATCCCTGGAAGTGTCCAAGGCCAGGCTGGACGGGGATTGGAGCAGCCTGGGATAGTGGAAGGTGTCCCTGCCGTGGCAGTAGAGCTGGGACTGGATGATCTTTAAAGTCCCTTCCGACCCAGACCGCTCCGGGGTTTTCTTCCATGCTTCTGTAAAATCTGAACGTGGCTCTCTGAAGCACTTGGTGCTTTGGGATTTGTGTTCTCCTGAATTCCTGAGCCATAATGAAAATTGATAACTCTTCTACTTAAGTGTCTTCTCTGCTGTATTCCTGGTGGGAATCTTCAATCCTCGCAGTTTAGAATGGCTTCTTCACTTGCAAATAGTGGCTGTTACAGAACTGCTGGTTGATGGGAGATCTTTGAATATTCCCTGTTCCTTCATTCTTTGCACACTCTCCCTACCCATTTCCTTTGGATTTTCCTGCTGTAGCAATGAATGCTTAGATAACATTCTTACTGCAGTTAATGGGATGCAGGCCTTTCAACAGCTCACAGCATCTTGAACTGTTATCTAAGATTATCAGTGCTGGTGCTGTCATTTTATTTCTTCCTTTCTGAACCAACCATTCACCATCTTATAATTGTATATATTTGGACAGCACTTTAGAATTGAATGCAGCTTCTTAGGAGCCTCTCAATATTTTTTTTTTGAGTAAGCATTGAAAGAAATACATTTGAACTTAAAATTTCTTTTTCTTTAAAGGAAAGAAAAGTGAAGTTATTCCTGGAGTAGTTACTTTTTAAAATGATGAAGTTTTACCAGTGTGCGCCGCTAGAGTGTAGTGCTCGTTGACAGATTATTACTGGTCTCTTAGTAATCCTGCCCAACAGTGAGGCTTCTATGTGTTATTTTACAACCTGCAGAGATACCAAGTTGTTCTTTATTGATTGTGTATTTTTTATATATTTCATACATTTGGGAGCAGTTTGTTGTGGGGCTTTCTTTTTAGTACTACACATCCCAGTATCTTGAAAAATAAAATAGAAAACGTAAATCAGTTTTAAAATAGTTTTCTTTATATTCAACCACTTTTCAGCACTACTTTAATGGATTTGGAAGGTACTTAGCACAGCTACCACCAGTAGCAAAGAGAAAATATTTGGTTCATAGTACCTGGCAAGGGGAGCACTGGTCCTGCCTGCCTTTCATCTTCCCTGTTTGCTTCATCTGGGTTTTTTTTAAACGAAAGGATTTTAGGCCAAGAGTGCCAATGCAGCTGTAATCCTCAGCACAATATGGAGCTAAGCCAGTTGGATTTTGTAGGTAATGATCACAGGGAAAACTGGGAAATGTGATTATTAATGTATTTGGATAAACATAGTAATTGGGGAGGGAATTGCTCCAGCTCTCTGAGGAGCTGTATTTATGGGAAATCATTTCCAAAATGGAAAAGGTCTGACACGATTAAACTATTTTAGTAAATCAGCTTGGCTTTCCAGGTTCAAATCACAATGGAATCTTTAGGACTTCTGGTAAATTGGATGGAATGATATTACTTAATGTCCTTTTTTTTACAATTATATTAATTCATCTTTCTTGCTGCATGTTTTAATGTATGCATACTTAAAATGTTTTATTCTGCTTGATAAAATAACCTTTTCTCAGAAAATTACATTTGTAGATTGATTTATATGCAGATTTTCTTCTTCCAAACAGTTCTAAAACTCGAATTATTATTTTTTTTTTAATTATTTTCCAGTTGGTCGAATTATGTTTCAGCTCTTCTCAGACATTTGTCCGAAGACCTGTAAAAACTTCCTTTGCTTGTGCTCGGGTACGTAGCCGACACTTCAGCTTTTTATTGTTGCCTTCAATAATTGTTTGTTTCTACAAGTACGAACCATGGCCATGTGCCAGGCCCGTGCCCACCTGAGGGAAATGATGGTGGAGGGGGGATGCTGTCCCATATAATCTGCATAAAGCCAGCGTCAGGCCAGGGTATTTTGGGCAGATGGAGGAGGACAGGGGATTCTGACCTTGCTGTCAGAAGTAGATTTGGCCCCTGGAAAGGTCCTTTCTGCCCAGACAGAGAGAGGCTCCTGCTTTTAAATTCCAGCAGCTGGGCTTGCAGGTACTGCCCACCTATGGAACAAACGCAGCCCATCTGCTGTGAGGCTTTGCCAGGAGCTGATTCCCTTCTGATCTTGGCACCCGGTTCCAAGTGGGTCACATCGAGCTGCCAGCCCAGGTGTTAACAGGGCAGCTTCTCCTCTGCCATCCCATTTCCAGGGGCTTTGCAGTGCAGGGAAGGAGCCCCTTAGGCAAGAAGAGTGTAAGTAGATGGGGCTCAAAGACAGGGATTTTTCTTTTCCAGACAAAATTCCTGCATGTCTGGAGCAAAAAGAACAGCGCTGGTATTTGGTCTGAAACAAAAGGGAGGCTGAGCTCACAGGCATTGTGCTGGTTGCTGTGGAAAAGTGTCTGAGCTCAGGGAGGTGCTGCAGGGCCTGCTGGGGGAACAACTGCTGTGTCTTTTACCTCACTGGGAAAGTGCGGGCAGCGCTCGAAAGAGGGCTAAGAAAAGGGACTGTGACTTCTGGCCACAGCCCAAGCTCCCATCTCAGTGCACCAGCTCAAGGGCTGTGCAGGATCCCATTCTCTAAGGGGATTTTCCAGAGCCCTGAGGGACATCCTGAAGACCAACCACGCAGGCAGATATTCCGTGGTGTTGTTTGATGAGAGGTTTCCAGTGCTGTAGCAAAGAGGGGCATGTTTTGGGGAGGAGTGTGTCCATCCCTGTCATAAATAGCTCTGCTTGCATAACTCACGTGGAAAGCAAAAATGGGGTCGGAGGAGGGATTGGGATTATGGGTGTGGAGAGGCAGGTAAATAACTTTTATCCCATGAGTGAAGGGTGATGAACAGCAATGCCCTGAGTGGGTTTTGTGCCACAAACTGCCCTTTGCCCTCATCCTGGCAGCGATGGGCTCGGAATGGCAAATTTGGGATGATTGAGCTGCCAGTTCATTTGGGGTGGCAGAGTAACAGATTGCAGCAGGTGAGTGTTGGCTCTGGGTAATGAGTGTACCTGCATTTCTGAGAGTGCAGAATATGGGGTGAGATGTCCTCTAACCCACTGTTAAATACCTATTCCACAACTAGCGATGGGATGAAAGTGGACATTGGCTTATTTGTCCTGTTATTTATCGTGGTTTACTACACAGCCTCTCCTGGGCATGTGGGATTTTTACTCTCAATTGTCACATTCTGCCAGCTCCCCTCTTCTGGGAAGCTCAAGTCGGTGTCTCTTGACCAGTAAAAATCCCTCATGAACTCACTGCATGGAACTTCAGCCCTGTGACCTCATCCCCAAGCCCAGGGCAGCTTCTCCTCTGAATTTTGGAAGAAGTACTGATGCAGCTTGAGGTTCTGGGACCACTAACTCAAAAATCTCCAGTGCACCTGATCTGCAGCTGGTGTGAAGGGGTGGCCTGACACTCTGCATGGATTGGTGAAGGTGTTGGAGCTTGGAGTGGCTCAATCCCACTTTTCCAAGTGTGGATCACATTGGAACTGAGTTGAAACCTGTTTCCCTGGCTCTTCTCCTGGGAAATCTGGCACATCCAGATGTGTGAGTGGTTTGAAAAGGATCCTGGGACCTGCATAGGAGTGTAGCTGTACCCTCAGAAAATAGTTAACCCACCATTATCCTCAACTCTTGTTTTCTTATAAGTTATCCTGAGTAGATTTACACACTCCTTCTTGAGGCAGGGAGGGAATTTATTTTAAGAAACAACTTAATTTTCACCTCAGAGTCCCCTTGTAAAGATCCCCCCTCTGGATGGTGAAGAGGCGTCAGGTAGGACTGTGTTATCTTTTAGTTATGGCTCCCACATCCATTAGAACTAGAGAGGGAAAACCCTTGCAGTTTGTTCAGTGACAACCTGGAGATTCTTTTTGTTTCACCTTCTTGCAGGTGAAAAAGGAATTGGCAAAACAACTGGGAAGAAGCTGTGCTACAAAGGCACCACATTCCACCGTGTGGTTAAAAACTTCATGATTCAGGGTGGGGACTTCAGCGAAGGTAAAATGGGCTTTTAAACGTGCCAAGTTTCAAATGGAACAGAAATCTTCTCATTTATGTGTTCATGAGCTATCACTTCAGAGAATACCATGAAAGTATTAAAATGCCATAAAAATACTTCATTTACTGTGTAGCATAGGTCACCCATTTCATTGTTCATTTCTGAAGTTCTAAAATGTTTCAACTGATGTAGTATTTGTTAGGATAAGTGTATGAAAAATTCCTCATTGGAGGGTTTTATGATATTCCGTCTTATTGAAACAATTCAAATCCAAACTCCAGTCTTAACTGCTTTTCACTTCTGTGGCTGCAGTAGAGGCAACGCTGATGATGTTCTGTTGGTACAGGAATGTAACTGTTTGAATAACTTTGAAATTTATCATAAAGCATTGCATGAGCTAGAAATGTTTCTAAAGTCTCCAGAAGGAGTTTTCCAGGATTTTTTTATTCCTTTCTTGAAATACCTGTCCCTACCAAAGTGTCTGTTTCCACTGCGTCCTGAAATCCTGGGTCTGATGAAATGAGCCTCGAATATCCTATTTTGAAAGTCAGGTGCTGGGGGAATGTTATGCACAGCTTTTGTATAAACGAAACAAAAAGTTTTAATTGCTGCTTTTTAATGTGTAGGTAATGGAAAAGGAGGTGAATCTATTTATGGTGGCTATTTTAAAGGTAAGAGCAAATATGTCTTTGTGGATTCTTTGTTCAGTTCTGAGATAAACAAGTCTTGAATCCCAAACTACTTAATGAGAGCAGGTCCACTCATAGATCACCTTTTGCATGAAACTAATGTTGCATGAGAATTCCTTTTATATGCATGACTTTCAGATATTTTTTTTGTTAATATTTAACTTAAATTGACAATTAATTAAGGCTAACATAATTGGTTAAACGTGACTTTCAGCATGGAGGCTAGGCAACTTTATTCATGAATAAACTCCTATCTTCCTGCCTAAAACTGTCAACATATTCTTTTGTTTATAGAGAATGTGGTCTTTTGCAAAATGAAAAGGTAAGAGACAAAAGCTCAGTAACACAAATTCAAACTCTGTTCCCTTGTCCCCTCCCTAGTAAATATGTAGACAACTGCTAAGTCCCTTTGTAGATGGATATCTGTGTTGCTTGGAGAAATGAAGAGTTCTGTGGCTAACCTTTCTGAGGGTTAATGACTTATTCTGAGAGAGAATCTGCATAATTCCAGCTCTAAACAGTGATTTCTTCTTTTGTTAGTGTCCCTTTTCCTCCCCTTCCCTACTCGAGGTTTGTATGCTTAGGGTTCATTTCTGACTTGATTTATATTCCACACGAGTCATTTTCCTTGCAAAGAATTGGCAAACAAATGTACAATTACCTCTTGTAAAAATCTGCTGGAAGGAAAATGGTGAGTTTATAAATCGCTTGTTTAAACGCATACAATTATTTCTTGAAAAAAACAGGTGGTTCCTGTGATACTCAAGTGTTAAGACAGTGAATATATTTATTTACAGCCTCTGGTTCTGTTGTATTGCAAGTAGCTCTGGTTAGATGCATGAAATTAGGTTTCTCTTAAACAAGAGACATAGTTTGATGTGGGAGTATTGAAGGTTTTAGTCAAGGAAAGGCTGAACAGATCCATTTACTAAGAATTTACTCAGGGTTTGTCTCTCACAGTGAGTGCTAAATACGCAGGATTGTGCTTTGATATGTGATCGAAAAATTAATAGCTTTGTACATTCAAATTAGTATTTATATCCTTGGAAATGACCTCGAGAAGGTCTGGTTTTATGTTGTGCTGTACAACCAGAGCTCGTCTTTAATTCACTGCAATATGAAATGCACGTTCAGTTTAGTCTTAATGGTTTTTATACTTAGATTCAGATATAGAGAGGGTTTTTTTTTTTTTACCTTTTATGCTTTGAGACTTACAGTTTTGAGTGGAGAGGTGGCATCTTTTAGTGTGCCATAGCAGGGAAATAAATGGCTTTTTCTCCTGACCTTTCCACCTGGAGTGTAAATAACAATATCATGTATGTTAATGCTTGGTTTAGAATGTCAGTAATTCTGCCAACCTTGTCCTTATCCAAATAATTCAGGATTTAAATCCATCATGGAATGTTTATTGAAGACACTCATAATGACTTGAATTCTTTAGAATCAGAAATGTTTGCACTGTATCTGCACCATTGTCTTTAAGAACCAAAAGCTTTGTCTCACCTGTAATTTGAAGAGACTCGTTGAAAACTTGATTGTTGTTTTTCCTCCAACCTGTTCCCGTTTCTCCAGCAGCAGCAGAATCCCTCCTTAGAGCATCCATAAGTTACTGAGAAAACAGCCTGCCTCCCTTGCCGGGGAAAAATCTGACAAACATGTTTTTTCTTCAAACAGATGAAAACTTTATTCTCAAACATGACAGAGCGTTCCTTTTGTCAATGGCAAACCGAGGGAAACATACCAATGGTTCCCAATTTTTCATGTGAGTAGATGTGATCCCGCAGTGGAGCTTTTCTTACACAGAGAAGCGCTGTTCATGAGAAAGATGGTATTGCTAAATTATCCATAATCCATGTTCTCCATCTGATCCTGGCTAGGAGGCAGTAGGGAAATCACTTGTCTCCTCCTGGCATTCATTTGGATTAAAGCTGGTGCTCCGTGGATGTTCCTCCTTGGTGGCTTTTTTTCCCCCAAAATGATGGTTGGTGTTCAGGTCTTAGTGGCCAGGAAATAGGTTCTTTGTCTCTGTGTGTGCACAAATCTCATCAGATTATCTGCAAATGGCAGTGATGAGCATTGTATTCAAGGGGGAGGTGGTTTGTATGGTTTTGCTCCTGAAAAAAATGACTTATGAGTTCCTCTTGAGGGGGGTGTTTTGTTTGTTGTTTACTCAGGAGGAGAATCAGTGGAGCTTTTGTTTATTGGGGGTTTTTATTTGATTATCATGATTACTATTATTAATTTTTTTGAGTGTTTGTTCCTGACATGCTTTTTTAATACGTATTCTGCCTAATTCTGTTAACTTGTGCATATACCAACGCTATGTAAAATTATGTGCTGATAACCGGACTTTTCCTTCATTACCTTTAAAAAAATCCCATTGTAGTAACCACGTTCTGTGAAATTATAGCAATTACAGAAAACACATTTACCATTACTCATAAGTAAAACACTCAGGTCTGATAATTGAGGTTTCCTGGTCCAAGCAGGTGTATTTGAGGTTGAGTATCAGTATTTTTAAGCTTGCAAACTTTGATGTGATTATTCCTCTTGTTAACTCCCTTTTCAAAATTGCCTCCTGTTAATGTTTACCAGTTTGTATTTGGAAAGAGCAGGCTGACAACTTAAGTCTAGAAATACTTTGTGAAGCACCACTGCGGTTCCAGAAGTAAATTTGAGCATAGTTACATAACTGGAAAAAGTCTTTTTTTCTTTGCCATCTTTCTTGGGGGATAAGAATGAATGGCGCTTCCCTGTCTTCCGTAAAGGAGTAAATTGTCCTCAAGAATCTTGGTTTGTTTTTTCTTTGCCTGAAAAAGATCTTCAGTATGAAATGATGTCGTTCAGATAAGAAACATTTTTAGGTTTTTTCCTAAAAAATGTCCTAAAAATGGAAGATGCATAGGAACCTAAAAGAAAGTCTTTCACGGTTACTGCTGTTCAGATGTTCTGTAGAGATAAAATTGTTTCAAAAGCTTGTTTTGTGTTCCCTTCAAAGGAAATTTTAGATGTTGTGCTTCATTACAAAAAATCTGAAAGGATATGTGTGCACATTAATATGGAAAACAGTTTATATAAATACAACTCCACGGCTTAATAAGCTCTCTGAAGGCATTTGTTTATTATTTTTTCACTTGATGACTTGCCTTTGGGTTCTCTTGCCTTAATTTTCCATTTTTAAGCTTATCTGAACATTAAACGTGAAAACCTAATGATGTCACATCAGTCAAGCAGCTGTCATTTGAGGGCTCTAAAGTTTCTTTTCTCTCCTGCATTTGATTCCAAAGTCGTCTTCTTTCCCTGATGCTTGGCAGGCTCAGCTTGTTCAATCAGATTTGAACACCTTGTCTCTCCCCGCACACCAGAACAACCCAAGGTTGTGTTGGACACTAAATTACAATTAATACGGGACAATAAATGAAGACTATCCAAAAGCACTTTCATCAAATACAGAAGTATTTTGAAAGATGCAGATTCCTTGAAAAATTCTGGGGTTTTTTTCATAGAGTCACTGTAAGGAGAAGTGTGAGCTCAGTGGGAATTGAGGCCGAGGAAGAGTCCTAAAATCTTGCACGTGAGCTGGATTCCCCTGAGCTGCCTGCAGGAATCCCGAGCTGCTTCAGGCTCCTGGGGTGTCCTCTGTGGCCTTGAGGATGAGGGTGCTCTGCAGCTCTTGCCGTACCTGCCTGCCTGTTGAGATTTCTGGGGTAGCTCTCATGTCTGAAAAGGCACCAGCCTGCCCTGGAACCGGGGAAGAGAATCAGCATTCCAAGTGGGAAACAGCTCCAAAAGGTTTTAGCCTAGCAGCCTTCGCTTTAAAATGCAGTTTACTAAAGCAGTTAGTCTTGCTGGGTGGCATTTGTCTGATGACATGAGGGAATATACAGTGCATCTATAGAGCTTTTCTTTAATAAAATAATTTCTTCCTTTACGCTTCAAACTGAAGTTAAAACGTGGGGTTTTTTTATACTGCCAGTAATGCTCAGTTTCTCTGTAGTTTATCATTAGGAAAAATATTCTTCAAATGTTTAACCTGAAAAGTGTGTAATAAGCAAACCTCAGGGGTTTTAAAACCTCAGATATTTTTTAAAATATTTGTATCTATTTAATTTCATTGATGAAATTGATAGAAAGGGGAATAGTTCACCTGAGCCTCTTTAGAACTCTGCATTTGTTTTCAGGGATGAGAACTCTGTGTCTTGTACACATCTAATGTAGCAGACAAGGAGTGCAAATAAATTATTTTCTTTTATGTAACAGTTAGTCCAAGTAGGGCTAAAATAATAGCAAGGATCCTGGCTATAACAGTACTGTTAATTCATCAGAATTCCCTGCTCGCCCCAGAAAAGTTTTATTTGGAATAATGAGTCTTCAGAGGAAGGCACCAACAAACCAGGCACAGCATGACTCTGCAGTACCTGAAAGCTATTAAAAATTGATTTAAAGTGTTTGGTTTTACTTGAAATAGAACCTTAATGTAAACAGGCATCCTTAAAAATCATCAGTTTTCTTGGATTAGTCAGGAATTTCTCTGGCTGGAAAGAACTTGGAGGATTTAGGGGCAACAAGGAGAGCAGGGCATGGGAAGTGATGTTGGGAAGCTTCAGGGAAAAGCACGGGCTGCAGTCGGAGCACTGGTGGAGAGTGGCACGGTGCAGAGGCGGAAAGAGTCCCAAGTGTGTCTGTGTAGTACCAGAAGTGCTGGCTTTAATGCCTGCAGACTGATTCCCACCTCTCCCCCCATTTTTCCCCCCTTCCTTCAGTCGGAGCAGCGGTAGGGTGGGAAGGAGAGCGTGCGGCTGAGGGAGGATTGTGAGTTCCACGCACATGTGCTGTAAGGAGGCCAAGTCTGCTCTCGTGTGCCTGAGAAGCATTTCCTGCTCTGGAGGAACAGAGCGTTTTGCAGCCCAGCAGAAAGGGTCCAGAGAGAATCCCTTTAGAGTTGTGAAATGCTGCAATTGCAGTTTTCTTTACCCCAAGGTTTGGAGCAGCTCATTGCAGGCTTGTGTTGAAGAGAGTTGTAAAGGCACCAGGTTAGAAATTGGCTTTTTGTTTTTAGGGTGCCCCGCTCTGATTTTTTTTTTTTTTTCTTGTAAAATAACTTCCTGTAGAGCCCTCAGTTATTTTACAGGTGTTCTAAAACCATCTGGGGTTGTTAATCTGTGCCTGTCCCGTTTCCCTGTGGGTCCTGAGATACAGAATCCCTTGGATGGGGCAGAGATTGGCAGGATCCATTCCAGAAACTTTTCTTTCTCTCTGCTGTAAATTGCTGCTGCCAACAGCAGCAGGAGTTACTGGGGGAGCTCAGCCAGAGCTCTACACAAGCAGAGGGCCCAAAGGGGAGTCCTGGATTCTTCAGGGCCCTGATATCCAGGGCTGTTCCTGGATATTCCAGCTCAGTGGCTGGATTCCTTGGGGTGATGTTCTGAAGCCGTGTGCTCCCTTCTCAGTCCAGCTCATCCGGGAATATCCTGTCTCGTTACCATTCCATCATTCCTGTGGCCATCCCCCACCTGCCAGGGAGGAAGTTCACGGTACAAAACCGTGCAGCTCCTCAATTTCAGCGGTGAAAATGAGGGGATAAAGCAATGTTAATGAGACTCCTGATCCTGCCACGGGCTCGGCTCTGTTCGCCCTCTCACACCAAATCTGCCAAGCTACGTTTGGAGCAAACCACAAGTGGCCCTGAGAAGGAAGAGTAAAGCAACAATAGGAGGCAAAACAAAGCAACCTCTTCATTAAAAGAGGGAACTTTTGTGTAATAATTCTTTTATTGCCTCCTTCAGCTGTGCAGTTTGCTGAGGAATAAGCCCTTAGTGCAACCCTAAGAGGAGTCCTGGGTTCTGTTCTTATCAGTTCAAATGCTTGGAGTTCTTGCCTCTCTGTTCCACAGCTATTTAAAACTTGAGTCTGATTCCCTACTACTGACAGATTTTTTTTTTTCTTCCCTCATTGAGGGTGTTGTTGGTTTAATGTGTCTCTCAGGCTCTGCTTTCTTGCTCAGAACTAAATAGGATTTTTTGTTTTTAAAAATGTTTTAATGTGTGGTGGCATGCCCAGTTCATAAATTGAAACAAAGGAACCACTTTGATCTGCTAAATGAAGGATAAAGTAATTTGACAGGACTCTTGCTTTGATTTTACAAATTGTTTGTGAATGTTACCACCTCATTAAAAGTAGTTCATATCTTTTCGGTGTCCCAAACCAGGTATTTTTCTACTCAACAGTTAATAATTTCTCTTTTTTTTTTTTTTTGCTGTGAATTAAATACCTTTGAGCTAATTATTGAACAGTTGAGCAATACAAAAATGAAGAAATGTCAAATGGAAGGGGCTGATGTTGCATTATCTTTGAGCATTATTGGTCCATGTGCACTTCTCACACAAGCAAGTCCCATTGGCTGATCAGAAATTGATGGAAAAATGAAAACGTTCCCAGGATACTTTGGTGTTTAATCAGTAACAAAAAGATCATTTCAGGGCTTGACTATGCAGAGATAATTAATCTCTGACAGTTTATTGGTGGGAGGGGGCTGTGGATAAACTCACCTGAGAATCCAGTTTTAAAACATTGCTGCTGCTCAGAATTACAGCAGAGGACAAACCCAGTATCAGCTGCTGCAGCTGCTTGGGCTTTTTTTGCACCTGCAGCGTGGTTTTTGTTCTAAAATTCTGAACAGAAGCAATCTGTGCACGTAGTCTGGAGAAAGCACTGATTTTTCTTAGTTGTAGAAAAGCTCCATAGTAGGAGGAGGATGGCAGCTGATGCTGAAGTGTCTGAAGTCGGGAACTTCCTGGCTGTACACGTTTCCTTGGTGAATCCAAACGTTTGTGTGCCAGCCTGGGAAGTTTCTGCTTAGGGATGGATTCAGCAGAACCTTTGAACCCCTGTGGGCCTGCAGGATGTGAATAAACCCAGAGAAATTGGTTATCCATCTGCTCCAAGCTGGGCACTTTCTGGATTGAGACTTAGAGGGGAGTGGGGACATTCTTTTCCTAACTGTTTGTTTTTGCAGTAGTTTTGCGAGCAGGTTTTGTCTTGAGTTTTGTTTTTGTTTTTAAGGAGAACTTCAGTTTTCAAAGTACCTTGTATCCTAAAGAAAATTTAGAGCCCTCTTTTAGGCATCCTTTTTCTGCATACAACTTGATTAATATTAATTTTAAACGTGTATTTAATAAAACATAGACTCAGTTTTGTCTGAAAATGTATTACAATTTATTTCTGCCATTTTTGTGTAAAATTTACAGAAACAGTGTTACATCGTGCGCTCCAAAGGTAATGTCTCATTCCTCTAAGGCTGTGTCCTTTCCTTTTCTTTCTGTTTTTATCTTTCTTGTTTTTCTGATCATATTGTTATGTGCATTGAACCCTTTGTTAGGCCTGAGGTTCTTTGGGGGGGTGGGTGAGAACGTGCTTTTATCAAAAAGATGATTTTTCTCTTCAGCAGTATCTTAAAGCAGCTTAAACGTGAGTGAAGCAAGGTATTTGTCCTTCTGTAAACAACTTGTATAACAGTGTCTATTAAAAGGCAGATTTTGAATGGTTTAAATGCTGAGGGCTCTGTATAGAAGCGTTCTAACAAAATATTATTTTGGGGGATGAACTCATCATGACTTTAGGTTTCCATAGTGCCAAGACAGGAGGTAGGTTTGCTCCTGGTTCAGTTCTGAAGCCAAAGCAAATATTCAAGGATTGATGCAGAAAACCTTGAAACGCTTTTTTAAAGTGCACCTTTACAGAATAAATGTCAGATTACAGCCGTAGCACTGCGGTGAGAAAACTTCCAGAGGCACCACGAGGATTTGGGGCTCTGCTTGCCCTGGGAAGTTGTTCAGTTCCCCAAGTCCTCGTGGTACCTCTGGAAGGTTCCCCTTTGGGACAGAGCTTCTCCTCGTGCTCTCTCTTGGCGATCAAGGACAGAAACCCTGTCCATTTTCTCTCTCAGTTGCCAGGGGAGCGGGGAAGCCTCTGCACGGGTTTTAATGCACCAGCCACCCCTTCTGTGCTCATTAGGGACCAGTCTAAAGGCAGCCCCTGCTTAGCTAATTTACTTAATTGGTCTCAAACGCTGCTGCAGCATGGCAGGAGCACCTGCAGCCTCCCCAGCCCCGGGTTTGAGCCTATTGCTGTTGGCAGCTAATCCTGAACACTAAGTCTTCACTGCTGTTGGTTTCATTGAAGTAACCCACTTCTGGTTTTTTCACCCCTTTAAATCAGCTTCGTAATTAAACCCACTTAAACTGTTTACTTAACAGCAGGTTGTTAATGCAGTTAACTCTTGCTTCAAGAGCTTCAAAAGCCGTAAGGATTTTTCTTTTTGTAGCAATACGCTGTGTTAGCAAGGAAAAAAATCAAAGAACACCCGCTGCTATTGAGAAATTTAATGTTGTGTTAATAGCATTCATTCCCCTGTGTTATCCCAAAGAAGTTTTCTGTATTATTCAGTATTACAGAAGTGGATGGGCTGGTTGACATTTGGAGCTTTAAAAAAAAAAAAAAATCAGGAGTGTAAGCACTCTGATTCACAGTTCCACGTTTTGGGAGGTGTTCAGCCCTGCACTGTTTTGTGACCTAATAGTTCAAAACTTGAGGGAAGACAAGTGTTTAAGACGGAATATTTTATTCTAGCAGTGAAAAATTGACTTCTTCATACCAGAGCTGTGTTAGTGTAAATTTAGAAAATGATTATTTATTTTGAGAGAGGGGAATTCATTGGGAAAAGGCTTTAAAAGCACAATAGTGTTTGGGAGGAGAGAGAGGAAGAATGTTTTCACATATTAAAGTAACTTCAAAAGTGATTTCTGTTTTATTTCTCCCCCAATATTTGAGCAGGTTTTGATGTTCTTTACTCAATATTCCTGCATAGCAGGATGCCCAGTGCAGCAGGAATTCAGGCTCGCTTGGAGAAGTAACTTTAGTTTGGTTTTGGGAAAGGATTCACAGCATTAGAATCCAAAAGATTTCTACAAAAGGCAGTTGCATTTTCCGTTCAGGCTCACTATTGAGAAGCTGAAAAACAGGGAGGGAATCTGCATTTATCAGTGAAGTGTAGGTGGCGCAGAATGTCTGCTCTTGATTTTGGGAAGCCTGTGAGTTTTTGAGCTCAACTGTTCGATTTAAGACTGAAATACTGCTTTGTATTCCCAGTCAGGAGGCCAAGCAGGTAAATAGGAAGTGAGAAAGAAGTGAGGGGAAGCAGAGAATCTCTGACATGTCATAACTCTTCTTTTTTAAAATAAACTGTCTTTAAGGTGACCTTGCAATCTAAGAAGCTAACAAGCTCAGAAACATTTAAATCCCACTGGTCACCTAATATTTATCACCAAATTGTATCTTCTCTGTGATTAAAAATTGTAAAGTTACATTGGATATGTATTTAAGGACACTTATTTGGAAATTGTTTACTGCATGCATGTGATGATACTTGGTACAGCTTTCAGTACGCACACTTAGCTAAACTTCAAACAGATACCATGTAAAAGTTTAAGAAAGCCTGTGTGTATAATCTGTAGTTTTAATTTGTTAATTCCATGCATTTAACTGTGTTTTTTCACTATTTTTGTCTTACCTTCACCTCTTTTTTTTTTTTTTTCTGTGTCATTCTCCTCTTTTGCTTCACCTGAATCCCTGATTTTATTTTATTTTACCATCTTCCCATCTTGCTGTTTGTCCAACAGAACAACAAAACCTGCTCCTCATCTCGATGGGTAAGAATCCTTTCCAAATTCTCAAATGATTCCTAAAGTTTGAGGGTTGTATTGAAAGTAGACAACAATGGGGAAAGAAATGCTTAATTCTGTGGAAGATTATACAATGGGGCGAGATGGAAAACAAAAGCTACAGTTCTATAAAAACTTCAAGTCGCAACTTATTTCCTAAAGCTGGACAAAAACTTGAATTGTCTGTAATCCTAAGATTATTTCTTTACAACTGGTTGCTGCCCTCAGCCCATCAATCTGGGGGCTGAATTGCCAAGTTTCATCTATTTGAGCGGTCATCTCTTTTGGGGCATGTTTTTATCCCGAAAATTTATGGGGCAAATGGAAGACAGAAATCTGAGAAATGTGGTACCACAGAGCAAAACGGAGGATTCCTTTATTTTAACTGTCCCTGCAGTGCCAGGGGGGAATTGTACCCTGGGTTTGTAGAGACCTATAAATTCTTCTTCTCTGGGGAGCACTTTTGTCATGTTTATAGATGGGCTCTTGATCTCTATTGCACAAAACTGCAAAAATAGAAGGGTGGGTGAGGAATGATAATCTGTTTACCCTGCCCGTGTAGAGGAGAGGAGACTCCTTCAATTTGAGGGAAATACTTGATGTCAGAGTGGATCTTTGTTTCACATTGCATAGAATTTTAGCATTGTTGTCAATGTTAAACTTGAAATCATTTTAAAAGCTCTTATTTAATGCATTAATAGCTCAGTGTTTCTACCTCAGATTGTCTTTTTAAACGTGAAATAAATTGGAAAATCATTACAGCCATTCACAGACATTCTGTACTTCGTGAATTCTTTCTTTCTGCAGCGTGCACGTTGTCTTTGGGCTGGTTATTTCTGGGTTTGAAGTCATAGAGCAGATAGAAAATCTCAAAACAGATACTGCGAGCAGGCCCTACGCAGACGTCCGAGTCATTGACTGCGGGGTGCTGGTCACCAGGTCAGCTAAAGATGGTGAGTGCCAGCAGTCCCAAAATTAGTCACGTTCCTGTCCTCAGTGAGTACAAAAATTCCACCAGCAGCTAAAAATCATTAGGTAAATGTGTAGAATCTTAATTAATCCTCGCGAGCCCGTAAAACGTAAATCTTGGTGTAGGAGAGGAAAGCACAGCAAAAAAAAAACCCAAAAATTTCTGCCCTCAACATTTGTCCCCTGTTCATGTTAGAGGTTGACATGACAAACTCAAAAAAGAGTGAAAAGTTATTTTTCTGTGTTTGAATGAGGGAGACACAAACACGCTTTTCATCAAGTTGGATTTTGTGCAGTTTCCAAAGGTTTATTTCAAGATTCTGTAGAGTTAACGTATGCGATGTATGTGGTCAAGCTTATTTTCCTTTTCACGAAGATTCATGGAGAATAAATTATTTTAATGTCTCTGTGAATTAGTGGAGTATTATAAGTTGGCATTTTCTACCTATTTTCTGATTTTCCTTAAGGATAAGGTGGTAATTTATGTCCTTTAGAGAAAGCCAAGAGGAACCATAGTGTAGAGGATGCAGAAAAGAGGAAATGACAAAGTTTTAAAAATAAAAAATACACAACTGAGCCAGCAACTAATTTGTTCTTAATCTTTGATTTGCACCCTGGGCATTGTTTCCAAAAGCACCTAACGTCTTTTGCTCTAAGTGGTCTTTGCTTATCTGTGTATTCTGTCTTTGCTGGAAAATATTTGTATCATACCAACATGGGTTTAGAGTGGGCACAATCAGATGAATTTGTTTTATAATTCTTTAATACTGTGAAAAAATTCACAGAGCTTCTCTAAAATGGTTCGTTTGTGTATTTATACATCCATAAAATTTTGTGCTTTCACATATACACACGTGCACAGTGTAAATTGAAACTATCTGTTCCAGCTTTGGAGAAGAAGAAGAAAGTTTGCTCTGACTCAGAAGCCTCAGAGTCCTCCTCCAGTGCATCCAGCTCTTCAGAATCCTCATCTGAGAGTGAGGCCGAGAATGAAAGGAGCAGGAGGAGAAAGAGGAAAAGAAGAGCTAAAACCAAACAGTCCAGGAAGCGAAGGAAGGAGGAGAGGAAGAAAGAGGATCCAAGGTGCAAGCGAACCTCAAGCCAAAGACGGTGACTGGTCTCTTAAATTTAACAGTGGCAGTGAAATCTGGGGAATTCTGCTTTGTTTTCATGGAGTGCTCAAGCAGTGAATATGAAAATGCTTTTAAGTTTGGGGTTTGGTGCATGATTTTATAAACAAACAAAGAAGCCTAAAGCTGAGCTTGTTGTCGAGTTTTCCATGGAATTGCAGATCTTTGTGGATAGAAGCAAGAGTGATGTTGAAATAACTAAATCCCAGCCTGTGAAACTATTCAGGGCTCAGCACACCTGTGTAAAAGTGAGACTTAGGGCAAATTACAGAACTTTGTAAATATATTTGATTAGATTTTAAAAATATTTCACAACAAGTTGTAAATGAAAAGCAGAATTACTTACTGTAAAGCAGGAACTGAACTTTCTCTCCAGCAATATTGGCCCATCCTCCCTTTAGCCTGACGTGGGTCGTAGAAGACATTTTGGTTGTTAAGCCAACTTCGGGTTTGATGCATCTTGCCCTGGACTCCAGTTGGAAAAGGGACTTTTCCAGCTAATTGTGATTTCTCACCCCGCTCTTTCCCTTAGCAGCCTTTCTGACAAGAGCGATGTCGCAGACAAAGTCGACCTTAGCACAAAGCGGGACAAGCCCGTGGTACGTCCTGAAGAAATCCCCCCAGTGCCTGAAAATAGATTTTTGCTCAGAAGAGATGTGCCTGTTGTCAATGTAGAGCCTGAACCGTAAGAACCTCCCAGCTTTTTATTCTGATTTGCTGAGAACTGTGCATGAAATGTTCCTGTTAACGTTCTCTTCCTGGTGCTGCAGACTGCAGCGTCAGAATTGCTGCATGAGGTCATCTCATTGTCCTTCTTACAGTTTCCTTTGTAATACACCTCGTGACCTCTGCCAGGGGCTTTCAGTGGGATCTGGAGATGATTTCATTGGTCCTTAAGGATGTTAAACTCAATTTAAAACAATTAATGAATAATTTCAGAAGTAATCATGCGATGCAAACCACAGGAAATACTTGATTGCAAAGGAAACCTGGGATTGGGAGAGGTGATGTTTTATGTCTTTCTCAAACTGATGAAGAAACTTTGGTTCAGAATCAATCACCTGGAATTTCATGACTTATTAGTGTTTGAGAATAAGAGAAAATACTCTTCTTTTGCTGAAAAGGAGGTCACAACTTCACAAGATACTTTGTGTGTTTTGTACCTCCACTGTCAAATTTCCTTGCTTTTGTAACTGAGCTAATCCATTACAGTGCCAGATACCTCTAAAATCAGTGCTGGGTTTGTTTGGTGTTGGGGTTTTTAATTTCCCTTAACCTTACAGTCTCCTAAGTCTTTTCTGGGAACATCACTCATGTCCCTAAAGATTCACTTACTGATTTTGGGATATCACATAAGCTGAAAGAAGCAAAGCCTTAGAACCTGTGAACTATCCTGAAACTCTTTTGCCCCTGTTGTCTTCAGCATTTATGCCCCAAACACAAGTTAACCTCTTGTGACAGTGTTTTGCAAGTTCATTGTTAGCATTAATTTCTGTGTCAGGACATCAGGCTGCGCATTTGGTTGAAAACAAATACGTGTTGATTTGCCTTTTGTTGCAGAATTCTCTTGCTTTGTTTCTTGAAAAAAAATGCTGAATTCTGTCTGAAAATGAATGAATAAGATGATGAATATTCCTCATTTTTAACTTAAACTAATTGCAAGTTAATTGTGTTTTTTTGCTATGTAACGTCATACTCTGTTAATTTATGTAGGAAGCTGCTTGATGCTGCGCCAGTTCTGACCGACCATAAACCATCAGTCTCTAAATCTGGACGAAAAATTAAAGGAAGAGGCACAATAGTATGTGACAATTTTATTTATTTCTTTATTTCCTCTCACTCGGAGTATCTTCCCTGACTTTGGGCTTCGAATTTCCCTGGAAGGCTTTGTGTGCCACTTTATTTACATGCTGTGGGATCCAGTTTAGAAAGCATTGAAATCTTGTCTGGTAGTTGATTTTATAACACTTTTTTTTTTTCATCCTTCCTGTTACTGTCTTTTTAATTAAAGATTGTTGGGAGGAAAAAAATGCCTAAATGGAATGTTTGGAAATACTTACATAAATTAAGACCTGGGGGAAAATAACTTAAAGTGGGGTGGAATTGGCTTCTGCCAGATATTGGGGTTTCTGTCTTGGGTTTCATCATCTTGGCACCCTCTCAGCAAAATTAAGAATGAAAAGGGATGTCATTTAGGGCTGGCAGTTGGAGAAACACATTTTTCTTCCATCTCTAATAATCTTTATTAGCTCAGTTTCTGTCCAGGTGAAGTTCACTCATGTTTTTCAGAATACTTGTTTGTAAGGTTCCACGAGACTCCAGAGTATGAAATGTGAGAATTAGAGAGGTCCCTCACACCCTGCAATCTTTTAGGCCATTCTTCTGTAAAAGCTGTTTTTTAAGTAGTCGTTGCTTCAGCTGCCATGATAGGGAAGCTCTCTGTGGCAGGTTATCTTGATTTTGTTTTTTTCATGTGAGAAGGATGTCTTAAAACCCTCTCTAATTACCTGGATAAATAAATACGTGCATCTTTGTGATTTTATTCTGGGGGACAACACTTTTCCCCCCCCCCATTTTTTACTGCTTTCGTAAGTGGCTCGAAATAATTTGAGTCAAATCCAGATGTGCTTTTATTGAGTCAAAGAGCATCTGATTTCCTCACAGAATTTACCTAAGTGTGTATCCCACTGGGTAATGGAAAATAATGAGTTAGCAGTAGCACAGTTCTTCTTTCTCTGCTGCACAAGTAGCTCTTGTTGCCTACTTAAATGCTCTGCCTATGCATAATTTTTTAAATGTGAAGCATCATTGCTCTTTTTTGTGGGAGAGTTTGGGAAGCTTTTTGTGAGTTTTTTTGTTCGGTTTTCTATTTTTTAAGTTGCTTTAAAGTGACTTAAATCTGGATCTGAAGAGTTGAGCAGCAGTAACTTTGGAAATGGGGTTTTGTCTTTACGCCTCCAAACCACAAAGTGTCTGACTAAAGCGAAACGTCTGAGCTTCAAAAACGAGGGTGGTTACCTGCAGTAATTGTGTCACTCCAAAAGGGAATCCAGAGCCTCTTCCTTGACTCTTCCTTTCACGTTCCGAAAAGCTGGGGGAGCTGAGCTGCTGGCCTCGCTCAGGCTTGGCGGGGTGCTCTGGGTGTAAAAGATGCAGCAGCTCTGTAAGAAAAGCCTTGCTGCAGCTGTGTGTGTTTGCCGTCCCAGCGCTACCACACCCCGCCGCGCTCCCGCTCCTGCTCCGAGTCGGACGAAGAGGAGAGCAGCGAGACCCCTCCGCACTGGAAGGAGGAGATGCAGAGGCTGAGGACGTACCGAGCACCCAGCGGGGAGAAGTGGAGCAAGGGAGACAAGTAAGAGAAGCCTTACCCCGGCTTGGGAACGGCCTTGGCCTCTGGCAAGCCCTGTTGGATTGTGTAGGGGTACCACGTCAGTACCAGGGTGAGAGGAAACGGCCTCAGGTTGTGCCAGAGGAGGTTTAGATCAGATATTGTTGGAGTCCAGGGCATGTGGAAAANTTCTGAGAGACAGAAACCCCTGGATTGGGGGAATGTCGGGCTGAAAATCCCGTCAGGATATTAGAAATATTTTTTTTCACAGAAAACACTGGAACAGGCTGCCCAGGGAAGTGGGGAGTCACCATCCCTGGAAGTGTGCAGAAAATGGCACCTGAGGACATGGTTTAGTGCTGAACGAGGTGGTGGTGCTGGTGGTTACACTTGGTGATCCTAAAGGTCTTTTCCAACCTTAAGGATTCAGTGATTTCCATATCCTCAAAGTGGATTACGTGGTTTCTTTGGAGTTAAGCAATCAAATCCACTAAACCTTTATTGTTTTAGTTGTATGTTCTTTCAGCAGTTGCAAACTGTGTGATGGATGGAAGTCAGCTCTCTAAAATTCCTGACGGTTTGATATGAAATATGAGCTTCTATCGAATTATGAGAGAGAAATCTTAAATGGAAAACTTAAAAGTATAATATGTAACTATTAGTGAGTAATTGCAGATGTTTCTGATTATTCTTTTTTATGTACTTATGAATACATAAAATTACATACAATTATTATTTTTCTGTACTTAAAACTTACGAGATGTTCTAAAACTTGTATTTAAATGTCATTTAAGGATCCTGTAGTTGTAGAGGTCAAAGTCCTCCCGACTGGGGTAATTAAAACCTTAATCTCTTTACACAGGTCCTAAAATATGCAAAATTTGCTGGTGTTGGCTGATTTATTTCTTAGGGAGAAGTAGCTCTTGACAGTGATGCAATTTTATATCTAAAAATGAGTGTAAGGAACCCAGAAGCAGTTCTCTGGTAATTAAAGTGTGTGCGCTAGGGTTTATGTATATATGTATGTATATATGTTTAAGTTTAAAAATACTTAATTTATCTAAAGGTTTTTAAGAGTTTGTGCTTACTCTGGGGTTTATCTGTCTGTTTTCCAGGCTGAGTGACCCCTGCACGAGCAGGTGGGATGAGAGGAGTGCATCCCGGAGATCCAGGTCCTGGTCCCATAACGGTTATGCCGATCCGAGCACTGTGAGATACTCCAGCCATCACAAGAAGCACAGGAAAGAGAAGAAGAAGGTGAAGCATAAAAAGAAATCTAAAAAGCAGAAGCATTTCAAGAAGCACAAGCAAACGAAGAAAAAGAAAACGTCAACCTCCTCAGATGTGGAATCCTCTCATTCCTTCCACAGGAGGACAAAATTGTCTTGTGATCGGGAGAGGAAATCTCGTTCTTCCTCATTGTCTTCCAGGCGTTCATCCAGGAGAGACTGGTCTAAATCTGACAAGGAAGACCAGAGCTTGTCGTCTTTGTCAAGCAGAGGGTCTCGATCCTACTACAGGTCCAGATCCAGGTCTAGATCTAAATCTAGATCTTATTCCAGAAGAAGTTCTAGATCAAGGTCAGCCTCTAAATCGTCGCGATCTCGAAGTAGGTCACGGTCAAGTTCTAACCCCAGGCAGCAAAAGACTGTTCCCAGCTCTCCACGGAATATTTCAGCGCGGTTAAATGACACAAAGTTGCCCAAGACTGCTGAGCCTGTCCGAGCAGTGATACTGCCCAGTGACAAGGTGATCGTGCCACCAGTGGTCCCAGAAAACCTCCCTGTCATACCCCTAAGTGACAGTCCCCCACCTTCAAGGTGGAAACCTGGGCAGAAACCTTGGAAGCCATCGTATGAGCGAATTCAGGAGATGAAAGCTAAAACGACCCACTTAATTCCCACCCAAACTAATTACAATTTAGTGGTTGTTAAGGAGGCCAACACTTCCTCCTCCTATCGCAAGCAGGAGAGGAGCTCCGAGAGCGATCGGAGCGGTTATTCCAAAGGCCGCAGCGACAGGAGCTCGGAGAGCTGGCGCAGGTCCAGGAGCAGGTCCTCTCGGAGCCGGTCATACTCCAGGTCTTACTCAAGGTCTAGAAGCCCATCGAGCTCGAGGACAAAATCTCCTTCTTCTGGCAGATCGCCGTCCCCGAGGAAATACCGCAGTGACAGGTCGGGGTACAGCGAGTCCACGTCCGACTCATCCCTCAGCGATGAGGACGGGCACGGGAACAAAAGGAAATCCCCCTCCAGCGATCCCAAAGCTCGGGGCCTCAAACTGAGGCAGGAAACGAGCTCTGAAAGCACTTTGCCTTACAAGCATCCAAAGGACTACGATGAGTCTTCCCAAGGATTGAAGGAGACTGACAGTTTGTCATCCTCAGACTTCTCCTCCGACAGCGAGCGCTCTGCCAAGGCCAAAGCGGTCCAAGAAAAAGAAGGGCACTTCCCATTAGAAGGGGATGCTGAGAAACAGGACAAAAACAGCTTAAGTTCTGAGAGAAGGGAGGAGAAAGCCAAGGGTGAGCGGGACTCTGATCAGTCTAAAAAGAAAGCAGCTAAGGAGAAATGCTCGGAGCAGCCCAGAGGTGGAGCAAAGACGAAGCGCAAATCCTACTCAGGTAGCAAATGGGACTCGGAGTCCAATTCCGAAAGAGGAGAGGCAAAGCAGAACAGGGGGGATTCCAGACCCTCCTCTGGGAAAGAAGAAGGAGAGGCCACCTCAGGGTCTGACACGGAGCTTAGTGTTACCAAAAGGATAAAAAAACAATCCAGTTCCTCGGAGGGCTTCTTGGGTTCTGACTGCGCGTGGAAGACAAGCAAGCAGTTGTCATCTTCTGAATCTGAGAGTTCTTGTTCCAGCGCAGCGGACACTCGAGGCAAGTCGAAAAAACACAAACACGGGTTGAAAAAGACTCCTAAAAAGTCACATTCCAAAAAAGCAAAGGAAAAATCGAAAGGCAAAAAGGAGAAAAAACACAAAGTCCAGAAAAGAAAAGAAATGTTCCATTGGCAGCCCCCCCTTGAGTTCGGGGAAGAAGAGGACGATGAGATAAATGAAAAGCCGGTTACCAAGGATGATAAAAAAGAAAAGCAGCTTAGCAGGGACATAAAGGATAAAAAACAAGTTTATGAAAAGGATGAAATAGTCACAGATAAAATGGGGAATGGTGAAAAGTCTTGTGTGAATGAAAACCTTTTAGATAAAAACCCCGCATGTGGGGCCTCGCCAGATTGCAGCAACCTTAATAAAGAGCCCATTGAAGCAAGCACTTCAACTGGTATTTTAAACTCAGGAATAAACGTGGCTGCCTGCAAGAGTGAGATGAAACAAGCTGAGGAAAATAACCAGAATGGGCTGGAAGATGTTATTCAGACAGATGACAACATGGAGATTTGTACTCCGGATCGTAACTCGCCGGGGAAGGTGGATGTGGATGTTTTGTCTCCTGTCATTCTCGCTGCTAAACCTTTAAGTGCTGATGTAAAAAAAGAGTCTCAGGTGGAGACCCCTGAGCAAGATGCTGTCAAACTGGGAAACAACATAAGAGACTTTATTAATATTAAAGAGGAAAAAGAAACGGGAAGGCAAGAAAATAACTCTGCCCCTGTGTCTGGTGCTAAAGAATGTAGTTTAAAAAGTGAAATTTCTGAAAATACACTAAGCAATATGATAGACAATAAATGGAAGCCTTTGCAAGGTGTCGGTAACTTAAAACCAGCAACAATTAGTACGACCACAGAAGTTAGAAGTGTGGCATCAGCACCAGAGCCTAAACCAGCAGGTTTAAGGATTGAAATAAAAGCAAAAAATAAAGTAAGGCCTGGGTCTCTTTTTGATGAAGTGAGGAAAACAGCCCGGCTAAATCGTCGGCCAAGGAACCAAGAAAGTTCCAGTGAGGAGGAGTCTCCAAGCAGAGATGACAACAGCCCTTCCAGGAGTCTCAGCAGGTCACGAAGTAAATCTGAGTCTAAATCCAGACACAGAACAAGGTCCATATCCTACAGTCACTCGAGAAGTCGATCCCGAAGTTCTACGTACTCATATAGGTGAGAAGCTTGTGCTGCTCCCACAGCCAGCCCTGGCAAATTGAATGTTCTTACATGTTCAGGGAATGCTTTTCAGGTTGTGGCTTTTGTTTTAAAACAGTCCTGTGTTACAGAGTGGTTTGGCTTGGAAGGGACCTTAAAGACCATCCAGTTCCACCCGCTGCCATGGGTATCCTCACTATGCCAGGCTGCTCCAAGCCCCATCTAACCTAGACTTGGACTCTGCCAGGAATCCAGGGGCAGCCACAGCTTCTCTGGGCAGCCTGTGTCAATGTGGAAGTGTTCTCCTTGCTCTGTCACTCCAGGCCCTTGTCCAAAGTCCCTCTCCAGCTCTTCTAGAGCCCCTTTAGGCTCTGGCAGCGGCTCTGAGTTCTGCCTGGACCCTTCCCTTCTCCAAGTGAGCACCCCCAGCTCTCCCAGCCTGGCTCCAGAGCAGAGGGGCTCCCACCCTTGGATTACCTCAGCAGCCTTATCATCTAGCAAGTCTGGAATAAATATTCAGCTAGAAAGCTAAAGATTCATAACTTCTTCTGGTTCCTGTTTTCTGCTGCCCTTCTCCTCAGCTGTGTTCTCTCCTGGTGTCCTTGCAGGTCCAGGAGCTACTCGAGGAGCCGGAGCCGGGGCTGGTACAGCAGGGATCGCTCCAGGAGCCGCAGTAGCTCCTACCACAGCTACAAGAGCCGTAGGTGAGTTCAGCCAGCTGGAGATGGTGCCAAACGTGTTCTCCTCCTCTTGTTCCCCTTCTCCCCCCGCTCTCCTCGGCACTTTTTCTGTCTGTTGACTGAAAACCCCTCTGTGGTTTTGATTTTTTTGTCAGTCGGAGCTATAGCAGGAGCCGATCCAGGAGCAGCTCCTACGGTCACCACAGTCGATCCAGGTATGGATTGTCCTTTTGTACAAACTCTGCAAGAAGTGTGCTGCCCATCAAATCATCTTAGTATGAGTGCACTTGTGTCAGGGTAGGACAGGAAATAGCTGGACTCCATGGAGCTGTCAGAAGAGAAAGAAGCTTTATTTACAATCCCAGCAGTTTCTTTTAGAACACGCCGTGTAAAAAGGTCTGTTATTGCTCCGTGGCACTGACACTGCTCTCCATTGGTTCAGGAATAGGAAACAACCCCTGGGACAGTTGTTCTGGCAAAGGGAACACTGTTTGCTGAGCCTGTGCTGAGAAACGGAGAGAGATGTTTTGGAAAGAGAAACTGTTGGCAGCTTTCCCTTGGGAAAGGAGCCAGCAATGGTCAGCAAGCTGAAATTCTCTCCGGCTCAGAAATATCCAGCCCACAACGTTTCTTTAAAATAGACTTCATTATATAATTATTGTATGCGATACTATTACATATTGCACATACTACCTATTTTATTATCCGTACTGTAATACAAATGCATATCTAAATACAGATTTAGTTATAAAAATACTTTAGGATTACTTATATCTCATAGAATCCCAGAACGGTTTGAGTTAGGACCTTTAAAAATGATCCAGTTCCCACCCCCTGTCATGGGCAGGGGCACCCTCCCCTAAACCAGGGTGCTCCAAGCCCCATCCAGCCTGGCCCTGGAGACTTCCAGGGATCTGTAGTACTTAAAACTAATATTATAATATCATGATGACAACTTGAATCAAAGCAAAATGGGCACAAGACACTGTCAAAGCCTGAAAACAACCAAACCATCCTGGCATTACAGTTGCAGGTCATGCTGTAAGTAGTAGTGAGCACATTTGCTTTTGTTTTTTTAAATAAAATTGAGTTATAACGGGGATTGCTTTGCTTGCTTTCAGAAGTATCAGCAAACAAGAATTTTACTAGGAAAAAAGAGAGAAAGCACAGAACTATATAAATGCTTAGTATGTCCTTCCTAATAAAATTTGAGGGTTTTGCTGTTATTTTGATGATTGTTGTTGTGTTGAAACCTTCATAAAGTGTAGAATTGTTCGCCACATCCTTTGAAAGTAATTTCTGTACAGCCCCTCATGCCTCTACATAAATATCCTTTACACCAGCCTTTAAAACAGAATTTTAGACCAGAAATTGGGAATTCACAATTACTTTTTTCCCCCCTTTAAAGCAGGTCCTACACTTATGACAGTTACTACAGCAGGAGTCGCAGCAGGAGCAAGAGGAGCGACAGCTACCGGAGATCTCGGAGCTACGACCGGAGATCCAGGTGGGTCTGGCCCCGCTCTGGTGCACAAGGATTTGCTGGGCACAAACAGAGGGTGCTTAACAAGGCCTGAGTGCTGGTTTTTCCCCATAAGGATATGAAACACCCTCAGCAAAAGTCACAATTCAAACCCAATTCTAATTAAAATCAGAGCGTGCGTGGGAGCGAGGACGTTGGAAGTTCTGACGTTGCAAATATGAGGATGGGGAAGCAACCAGGATAAGAAAAGGTTGATTTCCAGTTCATTGTATTCCGTGCACTGAAAATTAGCACAGCTTCCCAGGGAAATGATGAAGTCCCCATCCCTGGAAGTGTTAAAAACTTGTGGAAATGGCATTGAGGACATGGTTTTTATAGTGAAGACAGCGGGGCTGGGTTGACCATTGGACTTGCTGATCTCAAAGGTCTTTCCCAACTTTAATGATTTTATCATTTGGGGGGTTTTTAATAATAATCAGGTGTTTCTTAAAACCCACATAGCTCACAAGATTTAAATCCAGTGCTCTGTAATGGATTAAAAGCTGCCTGGTATGCAGAGAATTCCATTGGATAGTAAATTCTTTTTGGTTACGCTGCAGAAGTGGATTTAAAACAATCTGGAAAGGAAATTAAAAGTTTTGCTGCAATCCAGATTTAATTCTTAACTACATAGGATGTATTTTGAAAGAGTATTTTTACCTGCAAATCTGATGAGTTTAGAATAAATTTTATTCTCCTCAGTCCAGGGGATTTATAGAAGTGTAGGTGAGCACATTTCACAGAGATCAGAGATATGGATGGAGAGTTGTAGATACATTTAATATCACTGATGATTTGTTTTATACCTTTTCATATGCCCCCTGTTACTCATAAATCAGGTTTCTAAGACTACTGTACATTTTTATCCTCTCCACATAGGAATTTTTTCACAGCTCTTAATGGCTTTCACTCTCACCCATTTGCACAAGATAACTTTCATCTTGTGTTGGAAAGAAAATTACTGAGATTTAATGAAGAATGTGGAAATAAACTTAAAAAACCATTGCTTTATTATGTTGAGGAGCTTCAGAGGAGCAGTGTGGGATTAGGAAATGCTCACCTTTCACTTAGAAAGCTTCCCTTACAGGCAGGAGGCTGGAAAATCTCTGAAAGCTTGTTCTGTGTAATTTGAACGTGTCCTGTGGCTTGTCTGAAACCATCTGGGCTCTGTGTTGACATTTGGCCAGGTGTTGAGCTTGGAATTTGTCTGGAGGAGCCAGAACATTTTAAATACAATTTCCACCCTGCAGACACACAAACGCACCTCTGTTGTGGTTATGGGGCCTAATTTTTAAGACCCTCCTTCAAACAAGAAAATAAAATATATTAATGAAGGATTTGTGAAATCATCCTAGCTGAGAAATGCTTGCAGTGTAGAATTCCACTTGTTAGAGTACACTTCTCAGTCAGCTCAGTTAGTTTTTATAAAAACATCAGTTTTGAATGGTTTTTGGCTGTAAGAGAGAAAGCAAGAAGTTACAAACAGTTTAACTTGAGTTACACAGAGCTTTCATCATACGAAGTTCAAGATTCTTTCCATTTTGAGTATCCTTTAATGAATCCTTCCCTGAGAAGAAATACAATCCTGTAAAAGACCGGGGTGTTTGCTTACCTGTGACAGTTTCTTGGCCTGATGCAATTTGAAATGGGAAGCTCAAGCTGCAGCTTTTGGGGCATTTCAGTCCTTTGTCTCCTTACAGGTCCTACGGCTCCGACAGCGACAGCGACCGCAGCTACTCCAACAACAGGAGCCCCAGTGAGAGCAGCAGATACAGCTGAGAGCCTTCCTTTGAGGGTGGAAACTGTACTCCAGCATTTTTTCAGTGTTACATTCAAAAAAACCCCAGTTCTGACAGTGTCACAAGTGAAGGTTGTTTGCTGAATTAGCTGAAACTTAACCTGTTCAACAGTGAACTCAACTCTCTGCTTACAGAGAGAAGGACTGAGCTCGACAGCTGATGTCATTTTTTATTTTTGTTTTTTATGTCAAATGCAACTTTTACAAAATAATAATAAAAAAACCCAGTTTGGTTTCCTTGAATCAGCTTTTCCAAGCCATGAATGACACTTTGATTAATTGCTGCTGCCACTTTTTACGTGCAGCAGTCAGGACTTGTCTTCAAGTTTGTTTATAAACACCTTAGGAAAGATGTGCTAGCAACTATTAAACTGTGAAGTCAATTTCTTAAAAAGGCTGCCATTTCTAGTTGATGAAAACGCTTTTTTTATTGCTGGAAGCTGTTTCCATGCTGTCTCGATTGTTGATTCTGGCATTCTATACAGGATATAGGCAAAGAAAACAAAGCCTGCCACTCTGTCTTAATCCCTCCTGAACTGTGATGTTCTGGAATTCTGCTGGAAAAGGTGAGCTGATGCACAGTGGGAATTGTCAAACTGACAAGCAGTGAGCAAAAGTGTGATGAATGAGTTTGGAGCTTAATATCCAACTTGTCTAAACTTTTTATGTTTGAAAGTGGAATTTTGTGATGAACAGCAATGTCCTTCAGAAACTAAAAAAGTGTTTCTGAGCACTTCCTGACTTTTTGATTTCAGTTCCTATTACAGTGCTTGGCATCCCTCAACACATTTTGAGTGTTGTAAACCATGAGTGTATCATGAGCTTGTCCAATTTCAAAAACTGACATGATGATAACTTCATTGAGAAAACCAGCCATAGAAGTTCCTTTATAAAAGCTCTGTGTCCCATTCACCACAGGGAATATCAGATACTGATATTGCAGATATTGAACTGCGTCTTGTTAAAGCAGGACCACAAACATACTGGGATGCCTCATAAAAAGCATGGGCAATAGTTTCAAAGTAAAGTTCAGTACCAGAAATTACTCGTAGGTTACAGGAAAATGGTTTGCAAAAAAAACCACGTAGGTTCAGGCTGAAGACCACTGAGTAATTCTTGCAATATTCTGATTGAGTTGATTTAAAAATAATCTCTAAAGTTTTTTTGGGGGAGGGGTTAGAAAGTTGTGTATTGAGAACCAGATTTAATGGCATAATGTAACCTGAAAATTGGGGTCTGTAGTGAGAAAACAAATGTGGTTTGATGAGAGCTAACGAGCGCTGTTGTACCATAACAGTTTCCATTACTGACTTGGTGTAATATCTGGAGATGCTTTCATTTCCTCATTTTCAAATATTGGCAGTGATTTTTCTCAATCCCATCAGGACCCAGTAGCTTTGAAAACTAAAAGCGGTAATTTCTCGCTGAGGCATCAGTTCCTTCTCTCTTTGACTAAATTAAGCTCCCCCAAACACAGTGAAGTTTTGGTACAATTATGAAACGTGAAAAGCAAGTTCAGAGGGAGATGGCAACGATTCCCTCCATTTCTGTCCACCCACAGCACATTCCTGAAACTGAATTGGCTGTGGAGGTTTTTCACTTCTCCAGAAGTACCCAAAACTCTGCTCTTGCCCCTTTCCTACACTTAGGATTTAGTGACGAAGTGTGTGCCCACAGCCTTTCCACCCTTTGGTAAACTTCTTATGTTTTTTAGCATTAAATACATTGAATATCCAAGTCAGGATACATTTACAGACGTGTTTCTAATAGCAGCAGTCATCTCAGAGTCCTGAGCAAACATTTCAGTGATATTTGTTGTAGTTGCATCATTTCCAGTACAACTGTAACTTGGTTTTTTTCCCCTTACTAAGACAGTAGACCTAGGGGGTCCATGGTGGTACAAAATATACAAATATAACCATTGCTATTCAATACCTATTAGTGAAAATATTGTTCCAGGATCAGATTTTTACCATATTTCAGATCTGATGTGACTTCTCAAGGCCAGGAAAAGGTAATGGAAATACAATCAAACAATTAACTCTAGCCATCAAAAATTACTGCACTCTCACTAAAGTCTTTCATATCTTTAGTCAAAGGTTTATAAAGAAATTCCATCAGGTAAAGAATGTTTGGGGAGGGGTTGAGGGAAGGGTTGGGGGTATTTTTACTTAGTGAAGTCTGTTAAATTGTGCTTCAGATAGAAAATGTCCCCCTGAGCTGGTTTTCTAACGCTGCTCTATGTTTTTGCAATTTTGCTATTCCAAAGTAGTTGCTGTTTGTAAAATAAAACTTTTGTACATATCTGCAAATGCTGTTTTCTCTGCATCTGGAAAAATCTGTGGTGCTGCGTGAAGGAAACGGGCAGGAAAATTAAAAATACATTTTCAGAATCCACTTTTTTCCCTTGCAAGACTCAGACACAAAGTTGCTTTTCCTTTTCTTGACCTACATAAGGGTGAACGATTCCTCAGCAGGACTCTGGGTTTACATAATAGTCATTGGAGGAGCAAATATTTTGAAATTTCCGAGTGTTTTGAGGTCTTGCCATTTCCTCGAGATCTCTAAAAGGTTCCTCTCCTTGGTGAAAAGAAACACCTAACAGATCTCCACGGAAATCTGGGACTGAGCTGAGCTTATCCACTCTGCTAAATCTTTCCCAAATACACATTCCCAGGTTGTTTCCTCAGCATATTGGAAATGTGCTGTTCGTCCATGGCAGCAGCTGTGGTGGCTTGCAGGCTGATGCTTTAGTCTTTCAGACCTTCTGTTCCACAGAAACTGGATTTCTGTGGAAATGCTGGCTTTGGCACAGGGGAAAGAGGAATTGCCTCTGTCTGAGGTAAAAAGGATGAGGGGAGGTGGTTCCTTGGGCTTCAGTGTGAGCTGGATCACCTGGCCCTGCCTGACCTTGGCGGGGGAGTGGCACCACCACAGAGCAGATAAAACCGTGATTGTTGGACACTTGTGTCACAGGGCAGCCTAAACCAGCTGGTCAGGGAATGACTTGGTTGAGAGGGACCTCAAAAGGGACCTTAAAGCATCCAGTGCCACCCCCTGCCATGGGCAGGGACACCTTCCACTGTCCCAGGCTGCTCCAAGCTCCAACCTGGCCTTGGACACTTCCAGGGACCCAGGGGCAGCCACAGCTGCTCTGGCACCTGTGCCATGGCAGAGAAAAATGGGAATTTCTTCCCATTGTCTCATCTAACCCTGGCAGTGGAAGCCATTCCCTGTGTCCTGTCCTTCCAATTCTTTTGTCTGCAGCTCTCCGGAGCCCCTTCAGGCCCTGCCAGGGGCTCTGAGCTCTCCCTGGAGCTTCTCCTTTCCAGGGGAACATTCCCAGCTCTCCCAGCCTGGCTCCAGGGCAGAGGAGCTCCAGCCCCTGGAACATCCCCAGTGCCGGTGACCCCAGAGCTGGACACAGCGCAGCAGGGTGGGCTGAAGGGACAGAACCCCCTCCCTAACAGTATTCAAAGTAATCACCAAGCTTTCCTTTAAGAACAGGATGTTTTTGATGCTTCCAGCGCCGTGTTCCCTGCAGGAGGCAATCCTGAGGATGCCAGGGCTGCTCTCAGGTGCTGCTGCTGTGGAGGTCATGCTGTCACCTTGAGGCAGCTCTGGAGGCAGGGCTGGGTAAAAACGGAGTGCTGACACCCGGGCATGGACTGCTCAGGATTGAAACAGGTCTGAAATCCTGCTGTGAAGTGAAATTAGTGCTCAGTTAAGAGTGATTTCATCAAAAAGAAAAAAAAAATGCTCTCAGCCAGGTTTGGTGTGCAGGTTTGGGGCTGTTTGGGAATAGGTTATCCACAGGATATTGTGGAGTGGCTCTGTCTCCAGTTGCAGGTGAGTGCCTTGTCTAAGTAAGACAATATTAAATGAACCATCTGCCTCTCCAGCAACTACTTACATAAATCACAGATTTACAAAGCCACAGCATAAACACACTTTCCCTGCCATACCTCTGTGCCAAGAGACTTCCTTCCCACTCTGTCGCTTCCAAACAAGGGCTATTTGTGTCCTTGAACTCGAGGGGAAGGAACATTTCCCAGTGCTCTTCCCGAGGATCCCTGGGTCCGTGGCAGTGGATTAAATTTCTCTTCTGGCTTTGTGTGGTTCCTGATGATCCCACTTGCAGTTCAGAGCAGAGCACGGTGTTTGGATGACCTTGAGCTGCACCCTGGAATCCCATCTGGTGTCATTCCCGAAGGGAACGCTGCCTGGGATTTAAACCAGGAGGAGACCAAGCTCTGCGTGCCCCGCCCCTGCTTCACAGCCATGTAGATAATGATTTTTTTAGAAGGTGGTGAAAAAAGGAATGATTTTCCACCTGGTACATTAAAACTGCTTACAAATCATCTGAACAATTAAAGGGACCCAGGCCTGAATTTTGTCACGTCCGTGTAATCCCTGGGAAGTGGATGGGATTGCGTGAGTGAAATCACAGGGCCTGCTGCAGGTCTGGGGAGGTTTTTTAATGAAGGTCATAAATTTGTGCATGGTGGATGCACAAAGAAGGGATTGGCATTAATTCGGGATTAACTGGTATTTCTGCGGTGCATCTCTCCTTGCGAGAATGGGGTGCAGCCCAGGGACAGTGATGTCCTTATCTCTGCCTTTGCACCTGGAATTTTGAGTGCAAGGTTGGGCCTCTCACCACAAGAAACACTGAGGGGCAGGAATGTGTCCAGGGAAAGGAATGGAGCTGGGGAAGGGGCTGGAGCCCCAGGAGAGGCTGAGGGAGCTGGGAAGGGGCTCAGCCTGGAGAAAAGGAGGCTCAGGGGGGCCCTTGTGGCTCTGCACAGCTCCCTGCCAGGAGGGGACAGCCAGTTTGGACTCTGCCACCAAGGAACAACGACAGGAGGAGAGGGAACAGCTTCAAGTTGTGCCAGGGGAGGTTTGGATTTGATATCAGGAAAAATTTCTTCATGGAAAGGGTGGCCAAGCGTTGGAAAAGGCTGCCCAGAGCAGTGGTGGAATCGCCATCCCTGGAAGCACTGAAAAAACGTGTGGATGTGGCACTTGGGGACAGGGTGTGTGGCGAACACGGCAGCGTTGGGGTAATGCTTGGACTCGATCTTGGAGCTCCTTTCCAACCTTAAGGATTCTGCGATTCTGACACGGAAAGTTCTGAGCTCAACACAGCTTGTGAACACTTGTAAGCTCCCACTCTGCCATTGTGTCCCAGTCCTGGCCTCAGGCTGCAGAATTCCTTAATTAATTCCTTCATACAGGAAGGGGCTGCCCTCCCTCTTGGGGTGTCTTTTTCTTCCAGCTCATGGTGCACCCTGTGAGCAAGGGTGAGGAAGATCCTCCCCCTCTTCTGGATGCCTTGGCCACCCGCTTGGGCAGCATCCATATAACTTTACCCCAATTAATTTTGGCAAATGAAAAAGCATGAGGAGGTTTGGGGAGATCCTTGTGAGGGGGAGAGGACAAGGATTGCTGCACTTCCAGAAGAAGCACCTGGCTCTTGGGAATGTGAGATGAATCAATCAGCAGAGCTTGGTGGGCCCGCAGAAGCAGGATATTGGAGAAGGAACAAACCCGGTGTTCCATTGAGAGGGACGCATGTTTCGGCATAAAGAAAGATTTTTTAAAAACGGCTTTGTGAAGCAATGTTGATTTTAAATACTATGCCCACTGTCACTTCATTTCCCTTATCCCCAGTGTCTGCCCTGAAGGGACAGATCCCTCCCTGTGGTGTCCCATGATCACAGGTGTCCCTGTGAGCTGCTGGTGTCACCCGGTGTCAAAGTAGGACAGGAAATATCTGGACTCCCTGTAGCTGTCAGAAGAGAAGGAAGGCTTTATTTACAATCCCAGCAGTTTCTTTTAGAACACGCTGTGTAAAAAGGTCTGTTATTGCTCCGTGGCACTGACACTGCTCTCCATTGGGTCAGGAATAGGAAACAACCCCTGGGACAGTTGTTCTGGCAAAGGGAACACTGTTTGCTGAGCCTGTGCTGGGAAACGGAGAGAGATGTTTTGGAAAGAGAAACTGCTGACAGCTTTCCCTTGGGAAAGGAGCCGGCAATGGTCAGCGAGCTGAAATTCAGGCTCAGGAATGTCGAGCCCACAACCCGGTGTCACTGGCACGGGGCAGCTGCTGCTCACCAAGGGCCATCGCTCTTTGGCACCCAGGAAAGGCTGCAAGGGCTGGGATTGTTCAGCCGGGAGGGGAGAAACTCCAGGGTGACCTCATTGTGGCCTCCCAGTGCCTGGAGGAGCTACAGGAACGATGGAGTGAGACTTTTCAAGGGCCTGGAGTGACAGGATGGGGGGAATGGCTTCAAACTGAGAGACAATAGGTTTAGATTGGATATTAGGAATAGTCTTGGCTGTGAGGGTGGTGAGCCCTGGAAAAAGTTTCCCAGAGACGCTGTGGCTGCCCCTGGATCCCTGGAAGTGTCCAAGGCCAGGTTGGATGGAGCTTGGAGCAATCTGGGGTAGTGGAAGGTGTCCAGCTCCACGGCAGGGGGTGGCACTGGATGATCTATCAGGTCCCTTCCAACCCAAACCATTCTGTGATGATTTTAGGGAACATGTTGGAAATCTCATATTCCATGCAGACCTGCAGGTTCTTCACCTCCGGCTAAACAGGAACCACCCTCAGCCCATGGGCTCTAGACCCTGGGCCTTACTTCTCCCTTCTTCAAGGATCAGATCTTTCCCTTGTGACAAGCAATCACTCATTTTAAAAATGAAAAATTGTAAAAAAAAAAAAAATCCCAAGGAGAGAGAAGATATCAAAGGCTCGATGTTCTCATCTGTGGGAAGCAGGGCTGGTGAGTGGGAGCCCTTGCAGAGGCTTTGAGGTGCGTGTTGGCTTCTCTGTGCCACCAAAGCCACCGAGGATCATCTGGGACAGTTCTCTGCTCCTGAGAGCTCACAGGATGCTGTGAAGATGTGATTCGCTTCTGGGCTTGGCAGGATTGGTTATTACAGAAGTGAGAGCTNCAGAGACGCTGTGGCTGCCCCTGGATCCCTGGAAGTGTCCAAGGCCAGGTTGGATGGAGCTTGGAGCAATCTGGGGTAGTGGAAGGTGTCCAGCTCCACGGCAGGGGGTGGCACTGGATGATCTATCAGGTCCCTTCCAACCCAAACCATTCTGTGATGATTTTAGGGAACATGTTGGAAATCTCATATTCCATGCAGACCTGCAGGTTCTTCACCTCCGGCTAAACAGGAACCACCCTCAGCCCATGGGCTCTAGACCCTGGGCCTTACTTCTCCCTTCTTCAAGGATCAGATCTTTCCCTTGTGACAAGCAATCACTCATTTTAAAAATGAAAAATTGTAAAAAAAAAGAACATCCCAAGGAGAGAGAAGATATCAAAGGCTCGATGTTCTCATCTGTGGGAAGCAGGGCTGGTGAGTGGGAGCCCTTGCAGAGGCTTTGAGGTGCGTGTTGGCTTCTCTGTGCCACCAAAGCCACCGAGGATCATCTGGGACAGTTCTCTGCTCCTGAGAGCTCACAGGGTGCTGTGAAGATGTGATTCCCTTCTGGGCTTGGCAGGATTGGTTATTACAGAAGTGAGAGCTGTCTAAGGAAAATTTGGTCGACAGTAGGGAATCTGGGAATGTGAGCTCACATCATCTCAAACCCAGGCTGCCTGGTCGTGTCTCTGGTGTGAGTTTTGATTTCAGGAGTGCAGCAATACACCTCTCTTCTATTAAACCAGGAGAGAAAACAAAGCAAAAAAAAAAAAAAAACCAACTGTTTTATCAAAACTGCTCTCTGTAACAAAACCCACATATTGATGGAGAAATCCAGCTTTAGCAATGGATTTCCTACTGCCTTTCTGCAGGAAGCTGCATAGATTCCATGCCCATCTTTCATTTCCATGAATAGCTCTGAACTGACACCTCTCACAAGGAGTTTGTGCCAGAGAACATGGCAAAAAGGGACCTTTTCAGCTCTGCAGTTCCCTCCGTTGCAGAGTCAAGATAAACTCCAGCTGTATAAATCACAGCAGTTCTTATCCAACCAATCTACAAAAAATGTTCAGGGCTGATATGGAGCAGTTGAACTGCCAAAGACAGAATTGCCTGAACTAGACACTATTAAAAAAAAAAAAAATCCAAAAAACAAGTCAAGACAAAACCCCCCACTTTTTTGTTGTTGTTGTTGCCTAAATTAAAGCTCCTTTTCTGTTGCATAAGCCCATCACTGCTGGTCACAGAGAGAAAGAGAATGATCTGTTTCCTTCTAATAAAATCAGAGAATCTCAGAATGTTTTGGGTTGGAAGGGACCTTAAAACCCACCAGTGCCACCCCTGCCATGGCAGGGACACCTTCCACTGCCCCAGGTTGCTCCAAGCCCTGTCCAACCTGGCCTTGGGCACTGCCAGGGATCCAGGGGCAGCCACAGCTGCTCTGGGAATTCTATTCCAACGCCTCAGCACGCTCACAGGGAAGAATTTCCCAATATCCCATCCAACCCTGCCCTCTGGCAGTGTGAATCCATTCCTCCTTGTCCTGTCACTCCAGGCCCCTGTAAATATTTAAATAGAAGAGAACAGACTGCCTTAAATATTTGTAAAAGGTCTAAGGTGGCAAGGTAGCTCTTGCCCAAAGCTGGTCTTCTCTGCAATAAATAACTCCAAGTCCTTTGATTGTTTTGGGGGAGCTCGAGGGGGTTTTGGAGTTTGTGTGAGTTTGTTTGGATTTCTTTTTCCAGCTTCTGTGATTGATTAACCCCTGGACTGCAGCCCACAACCTCCCCAAATCCCCATATATGTGCAGACAGCCCACTCCTGGTGAGGCTCCACGGAGCCCCACGGATCCGAATCACCACTCCACGTGTCCTGCAGGCAGCATCCACCTGCCCTTGCCTGTGGTTTGCTGCTTTTCCCTCAGAGTGAGGAGGGCTGCTCATCCCAGGCAGGGATGTGACGCCTCTGCCGCATCCCTGCTCCCCCATTCCCTTCCCAGGCCGTGCTCTGCAACCCAACTCCTCTTATACAAGCAGCATTTTCCCTTTGTTTCTCCTAAATTGCAGGCTATTTTTCTTTTTTTTTTCTTTTTTCCAGGCTGATTCTCTACTGCGTCAAGATTGTTTTGAAGTCCCAGCCCATCCTCCAAAGCGCTTCGAGTCCCTCCCGGCTCGGTATCATTTGCAGCTGTAAGAAGCAAATTTTCTATTCATGCAAGTAATTATTAAAAAAATATTTTGAGCAGTACCAGGCCTGGGACAGATCCCCAGGGAGTCCCGGGCTGTGTATCTCCTCGCTTTCCCGGCGGATCATAAATAACTCCTGTGAGCAATGTTCCCTCCTTCCTTCCAGCGCTGCTTTCCTTCGGCTCCGTGTCATCTGGCCTTGCCATCTCCCCTCTTCCAGCTGTGCTGGAGCTGCAGGGATGGCAGCAGGGGCTGGCTGGCATCTCAATTTAATCTGAACTTCAGCTTGTCTGACTTCGGCTTCTGGATTTGGCTCTTGCAAAGCCGTGGCTGAGGGCGCCCATGGCTTCTTTTCCACACCCACCCTTGGGGCCTTGGCGTTTCTGAACCCCTCTGTAAATTTATCCTTGAAAAGCTGAGCTGTCCACCCTGAGAGGCCTTTGAGGCCTTCACATCACCCCTGCATCCTTAGGATCATAGAATTATGGAAAACCTTGTGTTGGAAGGGACTCTAAAAGGTCATCTGCTCCTACCCCCCTGCCATGGAGAACCTCCTCTGCTGAATATTTCAGCACAAATATCAGCAGTTAATGGGGGATTTTGGCACTAACATAAATCAGACTATTTCTGTATGTTCTTCATCCTGGTTTTTTTTCTTCTTTTGATTTTTTGGGGGTTTTTGTGGGTTTTTTTGGGGGGGTGCTTTTTTGTTTTTGTTTTTATTTGTTTGGGGATTTGTTTGTTTTTGGTTTGGTTTGGTTTTGGTTTTATTTGGGGCATTATATAACATGGCTCAGGCAGGAGAGGAAAACTCACTGGATATTTCCTGCACATGAATATTTACAGAGTAAGATGGTTTCTTGTCTTCCGCTTTACCAATTTCACAGAATCCCAGAATGGTTCGGGTCTGAAGGAACCTTAAAGATCATCCCATTCCAACCCCCTGCCATGACAGGGACACCACTATCCCAGGTTGCTCCAAGACCTGTTCAGCCCGGCTTTGGACACTTCCAGGGATCCAGGGGCAGCCACAGCTTCTCTGGACACTCCTGTTATGATGGGTAGTTCCCCGTGGATTCCAGGGACCTAAAAGCCAGAAGGCAGAGAAAGGGCTGTGAAATTATTGCAGTTCCTATGTATCTGCTTTGCAACTCCAGCACTTCCAGAGCAGCCCTAAAAATCGGGGTGATCTAAAGAAGTGAAAGTAAGAATCTGTTCTAAGAAAACAGGTAAAAGGCAGGACTGATAGTGGGGGGTTTGAAAGGTCAGGCTTCATTTTGCAGGGCTGCATCCCCAGATGGAAGCTCCTTTTTGGGGCAAAGTTTCCCCAACTCCCTGGAGACTCTCTTGAATATAAATGCATCTCCGGGTATTTCCTGCAATTCTCGATAATTATTTCAATCAAGGTATCAATTTGTAACTTCCTGACTAATGAAAAGCTGCTTCTTACCGCGCTTTCCTTTGATATGCAAAGCTGCCTTTGAGCTGCCAGCCCCGTGCTGGGCAGACCCTGCAGATCCACACCTGGCAAACCCGGGGGTGACACCAGCACCCTTCGGAGCTGCCACGGGAATTCCGTCCTTAACTTTGGCAGGAACTATTTAATCCGCCTTTGGGCTGTGCGTTGGATGGGGGATGAGGTTTTTTTGCTCCTACCTGGTGAAGTCTGCAGGTGGTGAGCAGTGATCCAAGCGCATCCCGCGGCACCTGGGAGAGTCTGCTCCCGTAACTGCCCCATTTCTCTGTGAGTTTATCAAACCCATCGGTCTTTTCCAGAAGCAAAAGGAGGTAACGCTCCAGGACCAGGTTTGGAGCAGCCTGGTCTAGTGGGTGGTGTCCCTGCCTGCAGCAGGGATTGCGAGGGGATGAGCTTTAAGGTCTCTTCCAACCCAAACCATAGGATTCTACGATCTCCATAATTTGGTCCACAATCTCACATTCACTGACCTCATCACCTTCAGGATTTGCTGCCCCTGGTTCAGGAGCCTTCCCTCCTCCAGGCTGAACAATCCTGAGCTGCCATCTCACCGTGTAAAGCAGCTGCCCCATCCCAGTGGTCACTTAATTGTTCTTTCTCCTTCTCCAACACCACCACGCTCCCCTTGGAGATCAGGGCTAGAGAGTTACAGAAAGGAGGATGCGTCAGGGTTTCCTGCAGCAGCAAAGTGATGCCTCCAGCATTGGATGTGCGCAGGGAAGGCTGAGGAACAGCAATTTCTTGTCTCTTTTTAGCTGCCACCTTGAACACTCCTTGGCCACATGCTGAGCCGGTGATTTCTGGGGGCAGTCCAAGATCTCAGCTCGTGGTGCCAGACCCAGCCTCAGCGTGGCATGAGAATTGTTCAGATCTTTTTTCTCCGGATGCTTTGCTTTATCTGTTCCTACATCAAAGCTTATTTGAAATTTCTTCTCCGCTTTTCCATTTCTTTAAGAGCCTTTTGGAGTTTCTTTCCCTCAGTGTGGCACTTGATGCCCTCAGAAGATCTCTCCGGCAGAAATGGAGATGTGGGGCTGCTTTTGCTCCTGCAGGTTGTGGAGGAGGATGCTGAAAAACCCTGGACTCCATCTCTGCTGTAGCACACCCTGGACTCATTTCCATCCTAAGAAATGACCATGGAAACCTTTTACTTTCCTTCTTACCAGTTTTCAAGCAACAAAAGGACCTTTTCTCCAGTCATGTGGCAACATCGTTTATTTAATTGTATTGTGAATGGCTTTAAAAAAAAAAAGTGATATCCTGTGGTTTTCCTACCTAGATCATAGAATCCGTGTGCTTTGTCAGGAAAAGGTTAAATTTTACTAAATTTACTTTTGTCCAGTGCCCTGAATGTCACAGGGGTTAAATTGTTTGTGCAGGAAAGCAGTAGCCAATAACGGCTGGAGAAAGGCCTGGTGGGAGAATAAAAATATTTCTTTCCCCAAAATGTTGAAACTGCCAAGTCAAGTTGTTAATAGAGATTGTTCCTCCAACACAACAGCAGTGAGGACAGCTTGGCTTGGGCTGCTTGGCTCGGCTCGGCTCTGCTTGCTCGGTGCATGCAGAGCACAGACCTTGGTCGTAAAACCTGCTCTTAAATAACTCTCAAAATAAGCCTTTTTCCACCCAAAACGAAGACCTGGCAGTGCTCTGCTGTAACTCATCCAAAGGGATGAGCAGAGCCAGCTCCAAAAGCAGGGTCATGGCAGCTGCTCCATGATCTCCTGGCTTGGAACACACTGAGGTGACCCACCTGCCCCATCCCTGGCAGTGCCCAAGGCCAGGCTGGATAGGCCTTGGAGCAACCTGGGACAGTGGAAGGTGTCCCTGCCCGTGGCAGGGGGTTGGAAATGAATGATCTTTAAGGTTCCTTCCAGTCCAAGTCGTTCTAGAGCTCCATGAACACATCCCCCAAAGCCCCAGCTCTAACGAGTCTCGCTGCTAACGAGCCGGCGTCTGCCAACATCAACACAGCCGGGGGTGTGCAGACACTGAAGCCACGCTGAGCCAGGCAGCGTGAAGAGACAGAGCACAGCCTCACCTGGCCCCAGTTCTGCACCCACTAAGTACTTCTTGAAGTCCGACAGCTGGGCAGATGTTTGGGCTGTGATGGATGCAGCTCCAGCGTGGGCCAGGAACCTGCTCCAGCGCGGGCTCGTTCCCCCACAGATCCACAGGTCCTGCCAGGAACCTGCTCCAGCATGGGTTTGTTCCCCTACAGATCCACAGGTCCTGCCAGGAGCCTGCTCTAGCATGGGCTCATTCCCCCACAGATCCACAGGTCCTGCCAGGAACCTGCTCCAGCCTGGGCTCGTTCCCCCACAGATCCACAGGTCCTGCCAGGAACCTGCTCCAGCCTGGGCTTGTTCCCCCATAGATCCACAGGGGCTCCCTCTCCACAGGCTCGGGAGTCTCAGGGGAGGCACAGCTCTGACTCCTGCCCCTCCTCCTGTGCTGACCTCGGGCTCTGCAGGGCTGTTCCTCTCACATATCCTCACTCCTCTCTCTGTCTGCAGCTGCACAGGGGTTTTTTTCCCGCCTCCCAAATCCCTTTTCCCCAGAGGTGCTGCCACCATCTCTGGTGAGTTTGGCTTTGGCCAGTGCTGGGTCAGTCCTGGAGCTGGCTGGAATTGGCTCTGCTGGGCACGAGGGAAGCTTCCAGCAGCTTCTCACAGAAGCCACCCCTGTAGCCCCCCACTACCAAAACCCGGCCACCAAACCAAAGTCACTCCTCCAAGCATTTTTTTTTCATTAATTGTTGGATTTTCTCATCGCTGCGCTCTGACTCAAAGGATAAAACCTCCCAATGTTGGTGTTACCAAATATAAAATTAAACCTGATAATTACAAAATTGGTAGAAAAAAAAAGGCCTGGAATCCAATATGAGCTCATCTGAGAATTAAAACTGGCTGCTGCTGGATCCAGAAGATACCCATGGGTGGATAAATTCTTTGGTGCATGGAAAACAAAGAAAATACAAATTCAGTGATGTTGCTATGAGTCAGGGTCTTGCAGTGTGATTTCCCCTCCCTCCCTCAGCCAAGCAGAGGCAAAAAGTTATTCCTGGTGAAAACACCACCTGCCATGGGATAGAGTGGCTTTTGCAGCTTCGGGAGGTGGTGGTTCCCTCCAAGGCAGCCAGATTCTGGGTCAGCCAGGGCCGTGATGTGCAGCAGTGGATGGATGGGCTTGGCACACGGTGTCGTGCTTGAGAGTGGAGTAACAACGTCTTCCCTGCTTGGATCGCAGCCCTTCCACGGCCCAAGGCAGGATAAACACCGGCCCAGGGCAGGATAAACACCGGCACAGCTGCTGCTCCGCTGCCTGCAGGAAGGGGAACAGCTCAGGGGGCTTCACCCCCCTCCCCACCCAACCCTCCTGAACCTGCTCCCCACCCAGTGAGGGGAGGGGGTCACCTGGACCCAGCCAGCCCGGCCTGGACCATCACTTTTCTTTGTAAATGTCTTTTTCTCTTTATTTTTATTTTTTTTTCCGCATCCCCCGCCCCGGTTTGGAGGCAGAAGAGAGAACTCAAAGAGGAAAAAAACCCCCAA